>OY293827.1:43337878-43937878 GCA_958507055.1 Crioceris asparagi
TATAAAATTGTAGTAATCAACTTCTTTACTTCTTTTGAAAACGAAACTTAAAAAAATATCACAGGATTTTTTTCTCGTCTTACGAAAACTCTAGTGAATATGAAAATCATTGATTTGACTCGTGCGACCATTACTTTTCTAGTGTCCTGAGGCGAACAACAATGATCATATGACTATTTCATTTGCTAGGTATTAGGGGTTGATTTTTGTCACTAATCAATTAAGACTTCATACTTGTCAAAATACATAATTTCATCATTTTAAATTTAGCAGTGAAATAACAAAGACTTATAAAAATATACAATCTAAAATGAGAAAAATAAGTTATCAGATTAAACTTCAACAAACAATTCCAAACTAAACAATGTTGTGCTTGTAGACACTACATTGAGTGTGGCATTTCAAATTAAGTAATTACCATTATATTTTATTGATCAAATGTGTTTAAGGTAGTTATCGCGAAAATTCGTTTTCGACAGATTTCCTTTAAATTTCAGTTTTATATATATAGAATACCTTCTTTCATATAGCTAAGTTTCAATATCATTCACCGTTTTGTAATAAAAAAAATAATATATATATTTTCCATTTTTTACATAGGTGAGATAGAGCGAATGTATTATTTTTTTCGCTTGAATTTCCCGAAAGATGTCAATGAAAAACTATCATATTATAAAATAAACCTTGATAAAAATGTGTATAAAAATTCAAGGCGATTCATCGTTCGGTTTTGTCAATTTAAGTTTTTGAAGTGTAGTATCTCCGAAAATTCCGTATTATACCCTTATAATTTTGGTGATACTTGGCAACAGCGGTCATCTTGACTAGATAGTAACACAGGGTGAATATGAACCAGAAAAAATAACACATTGATTCAAGTAAATTTTGTAATATGTGAAATTTACAAGAACAGACAATTTATCAATATAAAATCGTAAGCATTAAAATTATTCATAGTAGCACAGACCTGTGACTTCGCAAACGATTTTATTCACATTTATTGTACATCTACGAAGGCTTGAAATTAAACGTCTTATATAGATAACGATAGAATAAAATTGGAAAACTAAATACTTATTGCGAATATTTACGATTTTCCTGAGATATATTCTTCAAAGAAACGCTGAATATTACTTATACATCTTCCATTCTTCGACATTTTAATATTGTTAAGTGACGTTTGCCCCGATAATAATTTGCCAGGATTATAATTTTTATAAGTTTCTCTTAAAACCATTAAATCTGGTAATAATGTTTTTTACTTCACTTCATTCCTTAACAATCTTTCTTTCGGGAGACATTTTGATAATATTTCTTCTAATATTTGCACATCATATGTTGCGTTATGGAAATTTCCACTTTTATCTAGTACTACTGTATAGGTACAGTATTACATACATAAAACTTCAATTTTTTGCAAGAAACAAATATTTTTTATCAAATCATCATTTTCTGCTTGGATTTCCTTTTTTCGCCTTAGGTATATTGAAATTTTGTAGCTTCTCTAGAATTCTCTCTTTAATAAATATATCTTTTGACAGCAATTGACTAGACATCGTATTATTCAAATGTAAACGCTCTAATGACAGCTCGGTAACTAACCCTGCTTGGTTCAGGAAACTTGACAATTCTACGTTGCCACATTCCGTCTCTAATGAAAAATGTATCAACCTTAGTGTGAAAAATGAACTGTACATAGTCAAAAGTTTTTGACAGATGTTATCTTTGAAAACATAAAAAGTAAGTACCTACAAGAAATAAAACATTAAAAATATTGTCGCACTCTCTATTGAAGATGTTCTTACAAAATAAATATATAAATATTGACATATTTTCCAAAAATGTTGACGCATAGACCCTCATACTTTTGTCACTGACTATCTCGCAATACCTACCTTAACTGACGAAAAATCAGAGACTATTAGAAACAAGAAAAAAGTATCAAGGCGTTATGTGATATTAATTGACATTAGAATATATAATATCGCTTTGTTTAACTTTTTTTTTTGTAAAATTATTTATATACCCATTAAATTTGTATGTCAATAATTACAAGGGAAAATAATACTTGAGTTGCTCAATAAATACTAAACCACGTTCTCATCTCACCGATTTTGTAACTCAAATATTTACCAAGAATTCCATAAATTCATTTCAAATAAGGGACACTCTGTATATTTGAACGATCGAACGGAATAACTACGCAGCAATTACAGCTCGTGAAAAATTCAATTAAAATACGAAAATTAAAATCAGTCAAATATTTACTTTGTTCCATGCAGCATTAAACAAATAAATTAAAAAGTCCCGATCGGTGTCACAATGCAGTTAAATTAAAACTTAAAATTACTTTTGCCCCATTAAAACCGGTAATTGTTGGTTTAAAAACGCGAATAAATTCAGTTGCCATTCTCTGAAATGGATAACTATTCATTAGGATTAATTTGTGTTTACAGAATGGCAGGATCGCTTACAAGTAACAGTATTGAGTCCATTCTTAAGTTCGACGAATTCCTTTAAAATACGGTAGGTAGGTACTTGATAAATTCTAATGGGGTCCTACCCAAATCATCTGGTCGAGGAAAGAAACTTGAAATAATGGAGATTCTTTTATAAATAAGTATTATTCTCAATTTGATTCTAGACATTTAACGCAATTCATAAAATAAATAAGATTCTCATAAAGAGGATCTGAGATGCTTTTTTTCTCCATATTATACTTAATATAGAGAAAATAAAAATAGAATTCTATAATTCTGTTGAATTGTACGTCATTAGGTGGGAAATATTAGAATTAAATGTACCTGGGTACCTAATGAGAAGTGATTTAAGGAATTTTTTTTAATTTTTTAAAAATGAGTGAGCCTTTTTATATGCTTTCATTACTAATTATTATGGTTCCGTACCTTAAAGGTCACAAAAGTTACCCTTATAGTGACGCTTTTCTTTAATCTGATTTCCCTTTCCCCCATTTCCAAGATTCAAAAGTAAAATCCTTGAAAAAATGGGGCATGGGCTAGTTGAAAATAAGTCAAATTCCGAATTGGTAACGAAATGTATACTTTTTGGACTACCGGACATTTTCGATTTCTTACCACATCTATTTCTACGACGTAAGTTACGTTACTGGTTGCTACCTGGTTGCCAAACAAACACGTCAGAAAGTATTCCATTTACCGTTCAGCATGTTATAGAATCTTTCCTAGTGCAAACACGGATTCCGAACCAGCTATACTGGTACCTAATAGCTGCAATAGTTTCCATACACCTACTAGCACGTGAACGGCAGGCAATCTACCGAAAAAACCGCGAAAATGACAAATGACAAGATACTGTTGCTGCAGAAAACAGAGACCGCACTTTCAACGTCTGGCAGGCCAACTGGGAGGAAGAGTCAAGAGGGCGATGACCTCAATGTTAATACCAAATATTAGACCATGGGCTGAGAGAGAACATGGTGAGGTGGGATACTTCTTGACTCAACTTCTTTCGAGTCATGGGTAATTCTGCCATTACCTCCACAAGATCGGAAGTAATGAAAGTCCAGCTTGCCTTTATTGCCCGGGTGTCGCCGATACCGCAGAGCACACCTTCTTCGCTAGCAGTAGGTGGCATGACGGCCGAACCTAACTGGTGTCTGTGATCGGACCTTGTAATCCGGATACTCTCGTGGATATCATGCTTCGTAATGGAGATACCTGGAAGAGGCCAAAAAGGCTGATCTAGATCGGCCTTGATATCTCAAAGTTCTCAGATGTCGAGTTAAAGGGCAAACGATCATCGGCCTAACTTTGATAATGTGTCAAACGGTCACAGGCTAGTGCCATCGGAGAAGAGAGGGTTCTTAGTAGGGAGTCTATCAGATCTCGATTTTTTTCGAACTGATAGGAGTCCTGCACTACTGTACGAGTTTCCTAACCCAAATCTATTAATATGATTATTATACATCTACACATTTATATATACATCTAAATAGAAATAAAGTCACTGGAAAGTCCCTAGATGATGACGTTATCACATTGCTCACTTAAATAGACTGAGTAATAACTCTGAATAAAATATACGTAAATCTATTTGGTGTAATAAATATTTCGCTGTCCGGATACGGATTCATTCAAAATCTACAATACAATACAATTTTCAATTATTGAGTAGGTATATTATACCTACACATATCATATACAAAACAGATTGTTTTTTTGAATTTTATTAATAGTGCTATGTACAAATAAATCTCACTGAAGAATAGTGACAAAATTTTATCCTTCTTGATTTGATTTTTGTAGATATAAGGTTGTCTTTAACCATGTCTTCAGTTTTTCAGCTTTGGGCGCTAGGTTTGATGCTCTTTGAAAATACAGAAACCTTATTTCGATAAATTTTCACCCCCACTGCGCAAATATAAGCTTATAATTTCAATTGTTAAAAATATAATTACTGGGTCGTGCGTCCTTCTATTGCCAGCCATCCAAATACGACTTCACACCATCGGGTCTTCCTATTGAGCCCATGAGTGTGTCCCTTATTTTTACCCTCTTGTATTCAGATGAAGTCTTTTGTCACTCCCCTGTCATAATCAATGTATGTAGTATATGTTCGAATGCATTTCACTCCCCAACTATTTGTCGTCCGTGAGGAGGACAGTTCCCACTTGACAAAATTGATTTTTATGCGTTCGGTTGCTTTCAATTAGGCCCCATAAACAGTATCAAAGGGCCTTGTTTGCCACTATGATTATACAGACATTTATACGGATTTGCATCTCTGACCGATAACAGAGTTTATTTATTTTCATTCAACAAATAGGGTTCTTTTTCACGGTGAGGGGGAATCTATGGAACACGTATATAAGTGTATTGAATATCTTAGTTTACTTATTTACATATGTATTTGGTTTTACTTCTTGATATATCTAACAGAATTAAAAAAAAATAATAAGATAACACTTGTTTCACTTGTTCAGGTAGGTACTGGCAATATCTTTTTGACCGCTATTATTATCAAACATCTCAAATAACTTTAATGAAACAGTGATGATAGCAAGAGCTTAGGAAGACATTAGCTTCAATTTATTAATAATAATTATTGTTATCATTTATTAAGTGCTACGAAAGTAGGTAATTGATTATAAATAATATTCTTCATAAAAAATGGATCGGCTTAAAAATGATAAATAATATTGAATCTATTAGCATTGGTAATTTTGCAGTTGTGCAGTAATAATATGTGATAAAAAACAGAACTAACTATACTGTTTTACTACAAATGACGATGTCATCTAGTCATCCTAGGGTAGTTCTTCTTATACACAGCTGCAAATTCCAGAAGATCGTCTTGTGTCGGTTTGAGATGGTACGCGCGTCTTGTATTCTTTTTGAGTCATCAAAAGCCATATCGCGACTTTTCCACGCCGGTGTTTGTAGATCCTCAGTAACAGTGAACAGCGAGGGATGAGCATCAGCGTGCTGATGGTTTTTTCTCCGGGCTCGCAATTCACTAATTCATTAACAATATTTGAGGACCAAATAAGATGACTACATGCCGAAATCGGAGCTTAACAACCCGAACATGTTTCACCAACATATGGCAATCAGACAGGTCATGTCTAGTTTACTTGTCACTGTCCGTTCAGGAGTCTAATATTTAATCAGACAAAAAAGTTAAAAAAACGTCTAAATGGACTTGGCTAAGATATTAATTGATGTATAATATAGTGGGTAATAAAAAAAATTATAATGTCCAAGATAATAAATTAATACAACATTGATAAAAATCTAATAGACTATTTAAACTTATTGGATCAAACATACGTTTCAAACCTATCTGGATCGGCGGATTTTGCGTTATTGGGTAACAAACAGACGAAATCAGATTTTTATATCGTGCAAGTGGAACCCGGTAGATGTCCTGCCAAGCTTCATGCCGATGGGTGAACGATTGCAGATGATAAAGGGCCCCAAAATAAATAACAATGAATATTTAACTTAATATTTATTTAGTGTTAGTGCGTAGCTGCGAGCTACAACGTTATAACAAAGTGGAAAGCGTTTAAATATTCTCAATGCTCAAACACCATTACAATTTTCATGGCGATTGGTTAAACAGTGTAGAAGTAGGTACTCTGCAGCGCCATGTCGTGATGAGCTATGATAAAGTAGAAATAATACTGTGGCGAGCCCGGAGAAGACCCATCCGCACGCCAATTAAAGCATGGAATTACCAAGGAGACATCGCATTCGGAGAGCAAGTGAAGCCAAGTGGGGACTAAATCAATGGCCGTCAATGGACGTAACACCATATTCTTTTTTCGACATCGACTCTGGTATCCATGAGCCTCGCATTTCACCATTGTTTTAGGATGAAAAAATCGTCGTTTTCAATAAAAAATAACACAAAAAATTTAAATCAAAATAAGCTGTAAGCACCAAAAAGCACGAAAAAGCTTCTCCTATCATGTACCCACGAATTTTCCTTACTCTAAGGCACGCCACATTACTTTGAGCGAACGAGGACCGAACAGAGAACAGGCAACATTGGTTGAGTTTTTCCTCACTATTCGGTGTTTTGTATACATCAAGAGAAGAAACGGCAAATTTAAAAGAAGTTTTGCTGTTCGCTGTTCGGGTCATTTTTGTGCATTGTTGTGTTTTCATTTCCTATTATGATGTTTGATAAAGAAAAAATTACTAGTTTATATTTACTAGAACTGAGTTTTATTTTTCCGTAAAAATTGTATTGACTCAACCCTTGAAGGGCTGTAGGGCATAGCCCTTAGGAAAAATATTAATTTTGAGGAAGCGATTTAAAGGTGAGCTTGAAAAACGCCTTCAACAACAGTCTGAGTTAGAAGGAATATGATACAAGCTCCACAAACTTCATAGCCCAGCACTCCTAGGCCCATTTCTACAGCTACAAGTTAAAGCTGCAGCAAGAGCGAATGGGTGGTCCAACGAAGAAAAGGCAACGGCAGTGACTTTGGCCACGTGGCGAAGCGACAGATATTTTGCAAGCCCTTCCTCCGACAGCACTTGGCAACTACGATCAATTGGTGAGACATTTGGAACTGAGGTATGGTCCGGCTCATTTGGAACAGGTTTACCACTCGCAACTAAAGATGCGCTGCCAGAAATATAATGAGACCCTCCAACAGTTCGGATCCAATGCTACTCGCCACGTTCGCTGCAACTCATGATGGCCGTGGTGCGGTAACATCGGTGTGCGGATGGGGTTTCTCAGGGATCGCCTCAATACATTACTAGCAGCTTGTAAATTATCATAGGGTAACCAGGAGAAATGTTGAAAGCTGGGCTACTATACTCTCTAACATGCCAGCTTGTGGGATTGTTGCCAAGTAAACTAGCCCTGTCTCATCTTGACTGCTAATGAACTAACTGCTAGTATGTTTGTTTCTGTTTTTTATATTCCTTAACACTGGGTTGGTAGACATGAGGTAATTCCACTATGTTACTGGCTTCCAACTTACATTAACACGAAAATTTATTCAAAATGCGTAATATGAAAACTTTACTTAACCTCACTAATCTTGATAGCTACTTGGCTACTAAGCGAGTGGGAAGTTAGTGTGCCATCATCAGTATCGCACAGCCAACTCCTTGGCTTTAAAATTCGACAATAAGCTGCTCTGACTAGCTCATTGGCATCGAGGCTTAAGTTGGCCTCTAAAATCGTCATGCACACTAATATAACGTATTATAAACGCTGCAGCCGATATTAAAGGAAGACATATATCAATCATGAAAGCAGCAGGCTCCCTTCGTAGACAAAGAAGGAAATGCAGTATTTTTAAACAATTATGAACAAACGTCATGAATAGTAATATGTAAATGTATGAAGGGGGGCGCGTAGCTGCAAGTTAACACTGCCCGGCTTCAATAATCAAAGTTAAGCAGCACAATACGTTGGGAATGGTTTGGACGAGTGACCGTTGATGCGGGCGAGCGTTCGAATCTCTGACTGTCGTATTGCATTCTTCTCCTCTCGCAAGGCAACGGGAAACCAGCGAGAGTATATTTCCCTAGTACAGCTCTCTGGAATGGTGTGCCTTGAGATTTATCTTGAGACATATTGATGGTTCGGAGTCCACGTTAAACTGTAGGTCCCCTTGTCTGTGGTAACACTTTCAAGGCAGAGAAGCTTCCAACCTCGAATACGAGAACGCACTCAAAGAAGAAAAAATGTATGAAAAAGTGTTTGTTGGTAATTACGCTATAACTTGAAAAAAGTTAAAATCGTATATCATATGGGTTTTTTACATTATTATATAAATATAAATAAATATTATATAAATAAAACTTATGTCATCTCAAGAAATTCTTTTAAATCTCATAGGTGGCTTTACGAATTCTCCAATTTGATCGAATACAATACAATTAGCCACAAGACATCGGATTGGTATTACCTAACATCATTAAAATCCTCGTTTACGTATCTGGGTAGGGTACACCGTCGATCAACGTTGTCTTAACGTGTCGGTCTTCTTTTTGCAATCAAAAAATTGTTAACGGTCTGCGCGTCGCTATCATATTTGGATGAAGTAAGCCGTGAAACAACGCGGGAGGTCGGGAAATTGTTTCGCCTCTCCTTAAACTGCTTCATGTAAACGATTAGAACGCAGCCGACTGCGAGGTAACATTGTTATTTGGAAAATTGTCACCGTTGATGGAAAATCGCGTGTGCTAGGTAGGTCGAGTGCCTGGTGCCTGCTATGAGCGCGTCGCTTTAGCTATAGGGCTTTTTCAGTTTTACTGAAATAGAGGAGCCCTCTTTTTGATTATATTTACGGTATAAAAACTTTTGAAAAGTTACATGAAAAAGAAAATACTGAAGTGCGAGTCGGGCTCGCATAGAAAGAGTTCCGTAATTATAACTTTGTTATATGTTTTCCTACAACTTGAAGGTCGATCTGTTATACAGGGTTATTCAAGTTGAATTGCCTTTTTAAAGTTAAGTAAAAACTTATATTTTAGTTTTGAAAACTGAAAGGTATTATTTTGTTTCTACGCTCATGGCACATTATTTATTAAATTTGTCTTCGACAGATACTCGGTGCCCACAAGAGCTTCGTTTGGTACACCGAATCTGTAATAATAACAAATATTTTTTACAAAAAATTGGATCGACGTTATTAGTTGATGCACTGAAAAGTATAAAATAATATTAATACTATTGGTGCTGTTACTTTTGAAGTTGTGCAGTTGCAGTTAGATTGATAACTTTTCGCACCAAACTTCACAAGTACCATCACCAATAGAATTAATATTATTTTATATTTTTCAGTGCATCAACTAATAACGTCGGTCCAATTTTTTGTAAAAAATATTTATTTCAAACTTTTGAGTGTACCTAACATTAGTTACCAAAATCGTTGAACGTTTACTAATACCAATGAAGATAGTACTTAGCCATGTATATTCTTTGCTTGTAGTTGTTATAATTGAGATCTCAAAGCATCGCTGCGGAAATACGCTTGAGTATTTTATATGTTACCATTTTAACACCGATTTAACTCGAAAAGCGTAACTCTAAGAAAAAAATGTTCAGTATAAATGTTGCTACAAATAATTATATCATTCATGTAGAATCGAAAATTTTTAAATTTTCGAAAGAAATCGCCCTCTCCACATATAAAAATACATATTTAACATGCGTCTATCTCGAAAACCGTAACACTTTTGAAAAAATGTTCAATTTAAACGTTTCCGGATATTGTCCTATCTTTAATTATACCAACTCTCCGGGGGCCGTTTTCGGAGGGAAGGAGATTTCGGATTTGCGTTTTTTTGAATCAAAAATCATCAAAATCGGAGCTCGTTTACTATATAAAAGGCGCGCACGAACAAAAAAAACATCGACAGTCGAATTGTATACCTCCTCCGTTCGGGGTTCGTCGGTCAAAAAATGTGCTGTCCCGTTGGTGAGTTCTTGAATATAATTATCTTGAATTATATTATTTTGCAATTTGGTTATGGCTTTGTGTGATCAGACTTTTTCAAACTTCTCTGACTCTTCTTATTTAAGCATCTTTCAATTCCATCAGCCCTTCGGAAAACTGGTTCTTGTGAGAGAAGTTGGTATCAAATTTACCCGCAGAGCTCATTGACTCAGAATGATGTCGGTATTCCAGAGCAACTTGGAATTGACTGATCGGTGTTCATTTTTTTTTGTTGTATTGCATCTGGGAATATATAGGTATTTCAATTATTCAAAGCATAATATTTTTATAGAAAGACAATATTTATCCGAGTTCACAAATATGTACTACAAACGACGATTCTGCAAGGAAAATTACATCAATATATACTTAATTCTAACATAATGATAAAGAGTGATGAGTTGACACTTACCTGTACCACCTGTACTTTGTTGAATGTCCCTCTCCGTCATATTATTTAGGAATGAAGTTATATCAGGCGGGTCAAATTTTGGCATAGCAGTCGGTTTTAGTTTTGAATGGAGATATACATAACATACCTGAGTAAAATGTTTATTTCAAACGAACGAGTTCTAGTAAGGGACCCACCTCATACCCAGGCTCGTTTGTCAAATTTTTGATCTTAGAAAAAGTCGATATATAATTACCATATATATATATATATATATATATATATATATATATATATATATATATATATATATATATATATATAATAACATAGTCATTTATGTAGAAATAACTTTTCTGAATTAGCTGGAAACTTCTGCAGATGGTAAACTTCATCCTCACTGGAGCCACAAATATGAGTCTGCTTCCGCTATTGTTCGGTTTCAAAATTTTTGCCTCAATCTCCCTCCATGTTTGTGGTACAAAGACAGATGGATACATACCATACCATATACATGTTTAGACATATTGAATACGGATGCAGTTATAGCAAAAATTATCAATAAAATTAACATAGATGGTCTATCTAGTTGAATAATGTCTCATGGTTGTCTCTGGCGGTAAAATATTGAGTTAAAAAGTGTAAAATTTAAGCTGCTTATGTTATTGAGAAGACATTTCCTTGTATAATACAAGAGCTTTCTTTTTGTATGTAAGTAACAAATTGTTTTAAAGTAGGCACATTCCACATTAATTTATTTATAAGGTAATTTAAAAACGATTTCATTCTATGATGATTTAAACAAACTGTAAGCTCGGTAATCGTTTTTTTATAATCTGTGTTTCTTTTCTTTGGATTGATATTGGACTATTTTATTATATTGCATAGTCATTACTAGAGATACTCGAGTGTATTTACGCGGGGTTATTTTCAATCATAGTAAAGTATATTACGAATATATGGCGTAAAAAATCAATCGACATTGTTTTAGTTAAAAATATAAGTAATTCATATGTTGATGATACAACGTCTTTCAATGTAATTACGAGTAACAGAAATTAGACTCGCAGAAGGATAATAGACATAATTGCTGACACAACGTTTTCTGAAAAAAGTAAACAGTCAATATTATTAAGATTAATAGAGTCAATCGATTAACAATAAAAAAGAAGAAAATGGAATATATCTGTAAAATTCAACGCAACGAAATATCAAAATTAAAGTGGAAATAATCAAAAAATATAATTAAACAAGTTCATATTCAGTCAACGTTTAGTTACTCCAATAATCGAACTAGCAATGTTATTTCTTCTAGGAAGGACATATATGTGCCATTCGTAGTATCCTTATAAGGATCAGCACTGGAAAAGCGGAAAATGAATTATGCAATTTGAATTATAAGGAATGTAAAAATAGTAAGAAACTAGTAACGAAGGCAGTAAGCCTTCATGGGCATATTAACACTGATTAGCATACACCTTGTACCAACAATTTTAAATTTTATCTGACGAAAATATATTTTTTTATATATTTAGCTAAATTATACCATTTTGACTTTAGTCCAAAAAAGTGAAGAAATTTGAGATTTTCGACGATTTTCCTTAGAAAATGGTTTAAAAACAAGGTTTTTCTGCCGTAACTCGACATCAGATTATCTAAGCTTCACCAAAAACAATAGGGCTCTTCTTTGGGCCGATGCCAAATGCCAACCAACAGCAAAAAAACCTTGGTAGAAATTCGGTTCGTTCTTGAGTTATCGTGCGGATTAACTTTCTTGCTTGCTTGCTGGCTTGCCTACAGACTCATGTTTTTTGCGAATATCTCGAACGGGAATGACGTATTTTTTTTTTGCTTTTTTGCAAACGATAGATAATTTCACAACATTGGGTATATTCAATACTTTTTGATTGGAGTGGTTATTGTAAAAGTAATATATTCACATCGTGAATAAGTTGAAGATAAGTTGAATTTAATTAATTTAATTTAATGTTGTTGTTCTAGCAAGGTCTAAAAAAAATTCAAATTTGAAATTAGCGCCGGTAATAATTAGTTCTCTCTGATGGAGCGAGGCGCTGCAATATGATTTCCCACTTAAAGCACGGGACGTGCCACTATTATTCAATTTATTTTCTATGGCGTGTACCATTTGAATTAATCGATTTTTTAAATGTAGTCTTTGAACGTCTTATAAATTTTACCGAATTTCTATCTAACTTAAGACATATACTTTTTTATAACTGGTAGGAAAACTGACATTACTACAACACGGTGATAGTGAAAATTTTATTAGCTAAGCCTTTTTGACATTTTTTAAGCAAAATCAAAATAATTCAAAAAAGTGGGTTCCTATAGCTATATAGGTATTTAAGCAAGGGAATTCCGATGAAAGTAATCTTAAGAAAAGCAGTAGAATCACAGCTTTAAATGAAAAATATAGTATGTATTCCATTTGAAATAAGAAAGTTAGTACCTACCTACCTAACAATAAGTGGCTCTATGTCGCCATTATTTTAGTTAGATAAAGCCTGCTCATGAAGCCACTACTGCAAATTTTCAGAACTAAAATATTTCTAGTTTTGTCAAAACTTCCAATAGGTCACTCACTATGAATAACCCTTTATATATAAAAATGGATGTTTGTAGGTAGGTGATCAGTATCCTCCGATACCGTTAGTCCGATTACCATGAAAATTGGCACATATGTATATGTAACTCTTCATGTAGAAGGTTTTTATGCTAACTACTTTGTCATAACTCTCTCTTTTCATTTTCTAATTTGATTTATAAAATTAGCCCCAAGTAACAGAATTTGTTTAATTAAACTATACGTCCGTATTGTGACAGAGGGACAGACAGACACCAAAGTGATCTTATAATAGGTTTTTTAATCGCATGTACAAGAAGGAGTATACGCATTCTAGCGGAAACGTTGTCGATTTATCAAATGTAAAGAAAACGTAATATTACTCTTTACAGATAAAAAGCTAAAGATACTATGAGCATACTTTGATGTCATTTTAAATTGTACATGTTATTCGGTGATTTAATTTAAATTTATTTCTCACTAGTTAATATTAATGGTATTAATTCATTATCAGAATTATTTACAGTACAAATTCAACTCTTGGAAACTAAATAAGTAACCTTTTTTCAAATAACCCAGCAACATCGAATGTTGAATAAGCTCCAAAAAGTTCTACAATCTTCTGCTTTATCCGCCATTGTTATAGCTTTGCATGTTATATACCTATCTACATGTTAATCCACAAACTGTGTACTTGCATTATAGTTATTGTAGTAGAGGATTCTGGCACCAAATTATTGAATGTTGCAGGCATAGAGATGTCAATTCTGTCTGTCTCTATCTAGTAATATCACACCTCATTAAATATGAGTTCCCGATAGCCCATTCAATATAATGATCGAGTTTCATCTGTTAACAGATAACACAAAGGTATATTGTCGGTCAACCCGATTGGTTGGTATATTCTGGATCAGTTCAGATTGCAACAAGCGATTCTGATAGGTACTTTTGACTTTCAAGTACCTACAATTATGACGAGTAGAAAATAAAATACTTTTAATATTTACGTGATTTCTTTTTAAGAAATAATTCTGAAATTGTTGTAATTATCGATACCTCAGATAAATTATGTTATTCTTCTGAATAGAAGAAGAGAGTTCAGTGTTATCATCGTACAAATATTCCTATTTGTACCTTCCATGAGTTAGGTTTATAGTTTTTTCATGTATCTATAATAAACTAGACGTCTCCTTATGGTTAAACATCGGACAACTTACAATAGACCGATTGCATTAAGCAAAAATTGTTCTCCGCATCCGCGGCGGGCAGTTTGCAACGGCCACATTCATTTTTTAATGTTATTCATTTGAACCGAATGTACTATGCCTATGCCCAAATAATTTCATGCTAAAGGCTGTCTGTGACCTTTTACATCAATTTCTTTATGTACTATGATATTTATGCGCTTTTACCTGAGAAAACTGCTTCTACATAAAGTTGAATAGAGGCCGATGGAACAAGCATGCGGAGAATTGAAATCATTAATGCAATTGGTCTATTACTTACGGTTAGGTAATATGATTAACTAAGCCACCGTTTACTAACCTGCGAATATCATACCCACAGTTAATGACTTACCTATGGTAACTATGTGATGGTGAACTACTTAAGGTTATAACGGTTAACTAACTAACCTACGGTCAACATCGTAGAAATATATAAGCATGACTCACGACTGTATGTTGTCTCTATACTAAAATACATCGTTTACTTTGTAATGATACCTACACAGTATGTCAAACTGTGTAAGAAGCTTTTGCTTTCGAAATGTCATTGCGGTAAATATTTTTTGCCAAAAATTGGGCCGACTTTATTTGTTGGTGCACTGAAAGATATAAAATAATATTAACTCTATTGATGCTGGTACTTTTGAAGTTGTACAATTGTAGTTAGATAGAAGACTTTTGGCACCAACTTCAAAACTGCCAGCATCAATAGAATTAATACTATTCTGTATTTTTCTGTGCACGAACTAATAAAGTCGGTCCAATTTTTCGTAAAAAGTATTTATGTCTCTCTTAATCGATGCAGAATCATTTATTCTATATTAGATTTCAAATTCAGGGCTTAATCTTCATGTCACAATAATGTACATGAGCCTTAATTTTTATTGTTGTTAACTAAGCCTGATTTAATTATTATTTTGTAATTATAAAAGCTTTCATCTGAGTCTCATTATTTTCTGTCCATATCAACACTTTACGTAGGGAATAAAACTAAATATTTTTGTAAAGAAAGTGAATATGAAGAACAAATTTTCAAATAAATACATTTAAGGTTGTTAATTGGAATGACATTTTATTTATCATAAAACATCACAAACTCAACAATTCATTATTTGTTGTGACTGCAATATGCAGGAGGTACTCTAACAAGAAACGTAACACTCCAGACGGCGTAGATACCTTGTTAAACCGTGCTCGAATAAATACATTAATCTTGGCAATTTCCGGCAAATTTTCCGCATTAAAATTGGATAAATGTCAAGTGGAAATAATGATAATGCAATATTTCCTCGGAGCGTCGACGTACTCGACTGTAAAGAATTACAATCATGGACGAAAAATAGAAAAACGACGACATGACAACGCCATTAGAATTAGTGAAAATTGACGGAAAATATGAACCGACCTCCATCATTTGCAAAATACATTATTCGATGTTTTTCCCTCTTTTTCGTTGTTGTCGCTTTGGGTAATGAAAGAGATTGTATCGCATAACACTGAAAAAGCATCTCCAAAAATAATCTATGTAGGTTGAAATAATAGTACAAGCAAATGTCTTTAGAATCTACATTAATAGAAACATGGTGATCTAGATTCTTGATTTAGATAAAATGGTCCTTCGACCGACATTGCTTCTTTAATGATATATGTCAAAATCATACTGTAAAGTTTGTTTACATATTTTATTATTATTATTTATTAAGACCACGAACTTCACGCATACCCTATCATCTCGTGGGTTTCCTATCGACTTACTTATGGGTTTACTTCAAACAAAAAATCAGCAGGAATCATCATGCTTCTTGCCTCCATGTTTTAGAGATGGGCATCGACTGAATGGTGGCCTATACCTAGTAACCCCAACTAGATTTTTAGATCTTTCTATTTAGGATCAGTGAGTTATTGATTCCCTAAGTATTGCCAGTCTTTTTGGTGCTTATTTGGTGTGTACCTATTGTTCTGTGTTGTTGACCAACCGCAAAAAAGGAGAAGGTGTATAATTCCGTTGTATGTTTTCTTTTTTTTATGGCTGTTCCCGCCTTTTGCATAGTAAATGTTCTCCGATTTAGACGATTTATCTTTCATTTGAAAGAGGAGAGTTGAGAAATGGTCCCATATTTAGAAATCTCCTTCTGTCGAAAAACCGCCCCCAAAGAGGGTGGAGGGGACAATTTTTTTCAAAAATTGAAAATCTGAGACGGCAGAATTGGTGAAAATTTCATACCCGGAAAGGTTTAAATTGGACATTTTTAAAAATGAACATAGGTTTTCGCGTTACAGTCTGAAATATGTGTTTCAGCTATGTGGTAGGGGCAAATTTTTCCGAGAATCGAAAATTCGAGATTTAAAAATTAGAAAACATTTAAATTGAGTTAAAAGAGTTACGGTTTCCGAGTTTCGCAATGGTAAAGTTTTAAATATGTGATATGCGTAGTTCCGCTATGTGGAAGAGCAATTTTTTTTCGAAAATTGAAAAAATGAGACGGCCAAATTAAAGAAAAGATTATATGTAGCAACATTTAAATTGAGTTACGGTTATCGAGCAATAAAGTCTGAAATATATTTGCGCCGCGATGTTTTGAGATCTCTGAATAATAAATGACAAGTACAAGGTAAGCCTATATCTTTATTAGTGAACGTTCAACAATTTTCCTGACTAATTTCACTCTCAAAAAGGTGAAATAAATATTTTTTACAAAAACTTGGACCGACTTTATTAGTTGTTGCAATGAAAAATACAAAATAATATTAATTCTATTGGTGCTAGTAATTTTAAAGTTGTGTTGTGCCGTTGTAGTTTGTTGTTATAGTCACCAACTACAAAAGAACCAGCACCAATAAAATTATTATTATTGGGTTTTTTCAGTGCAAAAACTAATAAAGTTGGTCCGATTTTTTGTAAGAAATATTTTCTTTCAAGTAAAATCAAACTTTCCGTTTTTGCTGTTTTAATTAGAAAGAACATGTCAAAAATTTCTGAAGCTTTCTTTTTATTACTGTTTTCGATATCCTATAATATTGCCCCACTCTCGTATATACTTAATAAATAAGTTAATAAAGTTAATGCCCTAAATATTCAACTATAAAAGTGGTATTTAGCCATCTGGGGCCTTACTTACGAAGCTCAATTCTTCAATATCTAAACGAAGTCAATCGAAAACGAAATGGAGACGAATTATCTCAGATTTCTCGATTTTAGTTAGTTCCTTTTGGATTTTCATCTTAACATCGTGTCGGCATCGTTTGTCGATTGATCTTGATTCTAATTATATTGATTCAGAAATTGATGCAGTTAGGAATGGCCCTTCTGGTATCAGTAAAATCTCAACAAGAATATCTTCAAGGGAAAAAAGTGGCATTTAGAATATTGTGTCAAATTCATTGCTTTTAAAAAATATTGCAATGATTTGTAAGTATTTATACAAATTTATCAAATCCATAGCATCTTTTTCATCTAGTGTCAAATTTCCACCATTGTCGTGTTGCTATTACCCATTTCAAATCGCACAATAGGAAAACCCTCTGCTGAATGTACACTACTTATAACACATACACTGTAACAGATTTCGATGAATAACAAGGTTTTTATACAAACTCATTGAATCGACACTTATATAAAACAGGATTATTTCTCACACATGTTGAGTTCTCCTCCATAAAGGTTTATAAAGGAACAAATAAAACATATATTCAGTTGCCCACACTTCTAATCGGTATAAGTATGTACAATCAGGATCAATGACAGTTATCGAAATAGTTTGTGAGTACCTAATATATCCGAATGGCGTTTTGAGACGCACTTGAAATAAAAAAATCAATGATACAATTGAGAAATAATTTATTTAGCTGTTACGGTGTTTTTTATAAATGGAGTTTCAACTTATTAAAGAAGAATTAGGAAATCAATTTGTTTAGATTTAGATAAAAAAAAATCCCGTTGGCCTGTAGCCATCGAAAAGGTAAATTTCTCAAAATTCATTGAATTGAAATTCAAAGACCTTTTTTTATTGGTATACCTACATGTTATTACATAAAATTGCTGTATGCGTCATAGCCTTGCGGTCAGAGAATTTTGTTTTGGTTATTGAATATAAAGCAGACAGGGTTCGCGTTCCACTTCAAGGCTGAATTTTTTTTTCGCCTATTTCTTTTCAATAAATATACTATATATTTTATTAATCAGGGTCTATATTAAGATCTCCAGAAAATGTACAATTACATCAAATTTAAATTGAGTGTTCATGTTTTATCAATATTTCTTATTTTTTCTTTATTAATTTTTATTTTCTTATCTGTGCATTTTATGGAAAATTGCTTCGAACAAAAGTTGTAGGTACTGATTATATCTATAACCTAAAATTATTTTTGATGATATTTACACTACGGCTCTTTTTTGATAATTTTTTTAAATCTTTGAACGATCGCCATTTTGAAACTGCTTACCCGATATTGCCCAATAACGAACTTGTCCGAGATATTTCAGAGATTGATTTTTGTAGTAAATTTGAACTTGATAACTCAAAAACTGCGATCTCTATCGTGCTAACAAATTTCATAACCCATTGATTTTGTATTCTTGACTGGTTTTATAATAAATAAAAAGATGTTTTTGGGGATGCAGTCATATATTCAATAAAATTCTTTGATTGAAGCCAAGCTTTCGAGAATGTTTATTATATATATATATATATATATATATATATATATATATATATATATAAACTTTTGAACCAAATGTTTTTTTGGACTAACTTATAGACATATAACAACATGCCGTTCAAATTTTTTCGAAATTCAAAAGTGTGAACGGTCGCAATAAGTACATTTCTATAAGAAATTTACCTAATAATGTTGTACTGCTGATTCGAAGTTTTGAATAAAGGTAAAAATGGGAATGACAAAATTTATAAAGATTGTAAGTGCTGGGACTTATTTGCCTTGACAGCAGTACCTAGCAAAGACACCGATATAATTCAAGATTAATCCCAATATAGTCAATTTACGTAACCAGCTGTATTACGTCAAAGGAAAGTTGGTACGCCTGAAGTTGAAATTAATACTGATTAGGATAAGAATCAGCTGATAAGCTATTTCATAGATTATTATAATCATTTGTCACATTTGACGTTCAAGTAACGTCATAATTAAATTCTAATTATTATAATCTATAGTTTTATAGTTTGTTTCACAAATGATGGCTTCTGCCTTGAGAACACGAGAAAAGGATTAATTCAATCGAGGGGTGTAAATCAGTAGCGTGACGATTTTGATATAAGATAAAATATGGTAATTCAGTTTTTTTATACGCTTTAAGGAAATCCATATAATTACCTAGGGAGAAAAATATATCGTTTGATTAAATTAGCAATTATATGAAACATTTATTATTAATAATAGGTAATGCAGAAACATAAAATACAAATCTATTGCTTGAGTTATAAAATAGAAATTCATCTGAATTCTCGTTGCCTTCGAACATACGATCATCACACTATCATGATAATAAGTATGAAATACTGATGTCGTTGCTTAGATCGACAAACGTAGTAGAGAATTTCATGATAATAAGATGCGCTGAGAAGTATAGCGTGATGTAGGTACGTAGCTCGTGAATGATTACAGGCAATAGCCATAATTCGTGAAAAACACTATATAAAAATAAGAAAGCCCTTTGTCATATTTGAAGACGTCAGTAATGAATCAATTCGACAACTTTGTAGGTAAAATTGACTATTCAAACGGCCAAATTTCAAAACAATCTCTGTATATATTATCTATGCATTCTCAATGTCAAATGATGTTGGAAGGTCAATAGAACAATAGAAAAATCACTAAAAAGTACCTAGCCGATGAGGTAATACAGGTAATCACATTACTCATTTAAATACACTATACTAATCTACAGAGAAGTTGTTTTAGGGAAATCAACAAACCCTGGTTTTACGTTGCCTTGTGAAATGAGTCTTGCATCCAAAATCTTTCAACGCTCTACGCTGGTTTTCTTAGAGAATATTAAAGCCAGCTAAATTTGTGCCCACTACAAGGAGATCCTCAGATTTAAGTATTATTGTTATAATAATAATCTTAATTAGTAACAATCTAAATTCCAAAGTACGTGCATACCTACAATTTAAAATAGCTTTTTCTATTGAAGCTCAGTTTATGTAAAAGGCAAACAATCAAAAGTATCACAGGAAATCAGCACATTTTAGCAATGGGTTACCTGTAATACACGAATCATTTCAGGCCATTTTCGACCCTCCCATATCTTTAAATCTATTTGACCTACATATAAACTTCTCTGTGTCTAGTAAAATGTAATTACCAAATATCTATTTTCAATAGAGAACGTCTTACTATTAACCAGATAATGATATCAGAAAATAACTATTTTTTTCTGTGACGGGAAAAAACTTTGACATTTTATTTTCGTAACAGGTGACAAAGTACTTTTTTCCTGGTAGATATATACACGGTGGGGATTTTAAATGGAACGCTGCTTATAGCGGCCTGGGAATTAAATTTTTCAAAAATCCAAAAATATGGTCTCAAAGATTTTTTTATGGAGCTCGCCTTGCTCATGTCAACTTTGTTTTTTCAAATTAGAGGACAATTCTTGTGGCACCTCTTTGGAAACCTTAGTGAAAAAGGAATTTGTCGATACAAAAAAAATTGACATCTGTCAAACCATGTGTCAGAAATTTACTAAAAATTGATTTTTAACTATTTAATGAACATGGAAAATTACATTAATAATAACATTTATACTGAAATGTGACCTTTTTAGCGTGACAGTTGTTGAAAATTTGCCCCATTAACCTGTTGGCACAAACCCAACCGATGGTAGAACTCTTCCCTTACTCTTCTCAAAACTTCTGGCGTGATTTAATGTATCTCTGTCCGAATCCTTACACTTAAGTCTCCCAGATTTCTAGGTCTTCTGACATAGACCTTAGATTTTAAACCGCCCCACGTATAAAAATCTAATGGCGTAATATCCGGGGATCTGGGAGACCACTCTATAAATCCGTCCTATCCACCTATTTAGAAATGGCGCATTTAAGAATTCCATTTCTTGCAAATCGGGAAGGAACTCCATCCTGCTGAAAAAATATACTTTGCTCTCTCTTTGTTCTGGTTTAAAAAAAATACAGGTCTCCATTTAAATTGTCTAAAAAAGTGGAAGACTTAAAGGCAAGGATTCGGGCAGAGATATGCTTAGAGATATGTTAGATAAGTTTTGGGAAGAGTTCTACCATCGGTTGGGTCTGTGGTTAATGCGGCACATTTTCAACAACTGTTACGCTAAAAAGATGACATTCCAATATTAATGTTATTGTTAATGTAATTAAGTAAATAGTTAAAAATCAGTTTAAAAAAAATTACACATGGTTTGACAGATGTCAAAAAAATATTATCAACAAATTTCTTTTTCAATAAGCTTTCCATAGAGGTGCCATCAGTGCAGTCTTCTAATTTGAAAAAACAAAGTTGTTTAGGGCTGCGCATTCTCTTTGGAGCCCCAATTTTTTTTACATGACGAAAGCGAAGTCCCAAAAAATCTTTGGGGACGTATTTTTGGATTTTTCAAAAATCTCATTCAAAGGGCCGCTATAAGCAGCGTTCCATTTAAAATCCCCACCCTGTATACAAAGAATTAAATTGATAGATATTTAATTACTTTAAAGGTTTCCTTAACAGCGTATATCTGATAGTCGCCTACTATTTGAAAAATTTCACTTCGATAATTTTCTGAGTTTAATATATTGTAATATTTTTTCAATATTAAATCATCGTTTTCCCGTCACAGTAGAAAAAGTGTGTTTATACACAGGAAGAATATTAGATTTTAGCTCTGGGCTTTTTGTGTGCTTCCGCTTCGCGTCGGTCGACAACACAACCTCGAGCCAAAATCTAATACTTTTTCCCCTTTTTGCAGTGAGAATAAACATATCGTATTTTGTTTTTTTTTCAATGGGACCAATTCTAAATACTCCTCTCTCAAATGAAAAAAGATCATCAAAATAGGAGCACGTTTACTATGCAAAATTCGCGTACATCCATAAAAAAATGCAGACATACACTGGAATTGTATACCTCCTCTGTTTGGGTTCGTCGATCATAAAAGTACTAACTTAGTACTTACTCGGAAAACTGCTGCGCTAATAAAAGAAGTGAGATCTAACATGATACCAGGTTCTTTCGAAGCTGCTCAAATCATACCACCTGACTTGCATAATGTTCTTCATTTGCCTTAAAAGACGATCTGTGATATTCTTTGCTACTCAATGGTGCGACATGGCAAGTTTTTACCCACCAAATTTGTTTGGAAACAACTTCTAGTCCAGTTGCACTACGGAGTAGCAGAGAACATGACACATTTTTTTCTAAGGCAACTGAAGAACGTTATGCATGTTAAGAGCTATGATTTATCCAGTTAGACTTCTTAATTATGTCAATCTTTGATAGAAGTTGAGGCATGACTATATTTATGTCCTTTCGAGCTATTGAGTACAACGTAAATTAGAATACAACAAATAATACAAGCAGGTATTTATTGTAGTTATTATTGGTAAACGTCTATATTTATGTATCTAGCTAGTTGTAATATTGGATATAATATACAAAAAGAACATATGTACGGTTTAAATGTAAATGCTGTAAATCAGGGTAAATCCTTATAATTTATCCGTCAGTATAATAATAATAATATGTAATTGCCATATGCAGATGGATTTGCTATACCTACCTTCACCTGAAATATTTCCAAATTGAGCTTTTATACTTATCACCGCGCGATCGCAAGCCATATCTATTCATTACACAGATCTAGGTATTACGGGTCATAAGTACAATATTATATATCTTTATGTATAAAATTACGTTATACATAATATATAAATATATATAAGAAGATTTCCAGACTGGCATGATCATTTTTAGGGGGCTGTACTCATAAAATTATTAAAATACTTCGGGAATGTTTATTTTCATCTTTAAGGCGAGCTAGAACAACATTTAACCATAGTAGAATTAAACTAAGTAGTATCGTCCGTCACTCTAGCAAATATTTTCTGTCTGTCGAAAAAATTGTCATATTGTTGGCAGCATGCAGAGCTTTTTCGGTGTTGAGGTTGAGATCCTTCTTTCGGCTTGTAAGTTTCGAGCGTTGCATACTAGAACAGAGTCGGATTGACGAAAATGAGAGCGTTACTATGTGCTGCTGTGTACCCACATTTTCCTAAGTACGTCTCTGGCGAGTGCCCAACTATCCATTGCCAGCTGCTGCGACGTTCGAAAACTGCCGGAAAAATTTGGCCATACCCGTTTGCATCGATGAGGACGCCAAAAAAGTGGCGGAAATAGATCAAAATGATTTGCATTTCAGTTTTCATTTCCATACTGAAGCTGAAACGGTGTAACGGTGTCGCTGTGATCTGATTTCCATTTTCAAAATTCCAAAATGACATTCTATTCATAGTCTTAGCAAATACTAGTAACCTTATAATACGTCCAACTTCGTCTGTTATCTATAGCTAGTTAAGAGCATTTGGTCTTAGATACATTCGATGAGAATAAATTTTGATATTTCACGTTAGGGAATTCGATCAAAGCAACGAATAGTGAGATTTTGATGTTGTGCAGTTGTAGTTAGATTGAAAACTAACTGAAATTTTGTATGTTTTAGTGCACCTATTAATAAAGTCGGTCAATTTTTTAAAATATTTATTTCACACTTTTGAGTGTACTATTAGTCATCAAAATCATTTAACGTTCACCAAAGAAGATAATACGTTGCTTACACTTATTCGGAGATTTCAAAACATAGCGGAAATACACATATTTCAGAGTTCCCCTCTGCTGTAACTCGGAAACCGTTTTTTTTAATAACCAATTTAAAGGTTGCTATCTCTTCTTTAATTTGGCCGTCTCATATGTTCAGTTTTCGAAAAAAATTGCCCCCACCACATAGCGGAGACATACATATTTCACACTTTACCAATGCTGTAACTCGGAAACCTTTAAACCATTTTTTAAATGTCCTATTTAGACGCTGCCGGATATGGTTTCTTCTTTAATTTTATCATCTCAAATTTTCGAGAAAATGCACACTTCTATCAAATGAAAAGAAAATCATGAAAATCCGAGCACGTTTATTATTTATAAGGAGCAAACATAAAAAAATATATTTTTTAACAAAAATTGGACCGAGTTTATTAGTTGGTGCAATGAAAAATACAAAACAATATTAATTCTATTGGTGCTGATACTTTTGAAGTTGTACAATTATTGTAGTTATATAGAAGACTTTTGGCACCAATAAAATTCATATTATTTTGTATTTTTCTGTGCGCCAACTAATAAAGTCATCAAAAATTTATTTCACAGTTTTGAGTGTAACATTAGTCATGAAAATCGTTGAACGTTCACTAATACCAAAGAAGATAGTATTTATCCTATTACTCATGTTCTTATATTATTTGCTTGTACTTGTTATTATTCACAGATCTCAAAACATTGCGGCGGAAATAAGTACACATATGACTTTACCCCTGCTGTTACTCGAAAACCGTAACTTCAATTGAAAATTGTCCAATCGAAATGTTGCTACAAATAATTTCTTTTTCAATTTGGCCATCTCATATTTTCAATTTTCTCAAAAAATTGCCCACTCCATATAGCGGAAATACACATATTACAGACTTTACAATTGCTGTAACTCGAAAACCGTAACTCTTGTGAACAAAATCTCAGTTTAAACATTTCCGTATATTGCCTCATCTTTAATTCTGCCGGAAGGAAATTTCAGATTTGAATTATTCTAAAAATGGGACCATTTCTCAATTCTCTTCTTTCAAATAAATCACTCGGAGTACGTGTACTATATACAGAACGCGAACAAACCATAAAAAGCAGACAGTCGAATTGTATACCTCCTCGGTTTGGTTTGTCGGTCAAAAAAGTAAGTATACAACCTCCTTCCATATACCTCCTTCTTTTTCTGAAGTCGGTCAAAAACAAGGAACACTTGGGGAACATACAGGGACAATGACATTGAAAAGGCACGGTATTCAGAAACGCAGGCTTTACCATAAAAAATATTTGAGTAAATTGTATTAAATCACTATACAGGACGCATGCAGCAAGAGCTTCACCGAGGAAAGTAATGTTAAAACTTTAAAACAAATGTCCGTTGTGGAAAAGATGCAGTTCCTGAAGCTTCAACTTTACGCAGGGATGAAAGAGCTCTGTCTCGGGTTCGACACTTGACATGATGGGGAATATTTGCTTTCTATGTGGATAATTTCTCAGAGCCCAGCAAAAATTACTTCTTTGTCGATGGAACCAACAGTAGAGAAAGATTGACAGATCATGCAGCATATTTCATGTATATTTGACTTGGTTGTGGGAAAGGGCAGGTACCACCTTCACCGCCACCGTAAAGTTCCTACAGAATCTACCATCTGGTGCAGAAGTGTATGGGAGAAGACAAAGGACCCAGCAGGGGATGATACCTGTGATCTCAATAAAGTTACAATCGCTGCTGAAACTCCGGCCATGCAGTCGACAGAATGGGTACGAAGGAGAGAACTGTTCCTGCTAGCCAATGTTTTGCTCAGAAGACGGCTAAAATTATAATTCGGAACTTTATGCTATATCTTGGTAGGTTAGATTAGTTTAGGTTCAAAGCTAGTATATATATACTGCATTTACACTCGCTATACCTAACAAGCGTATAAGATGATTTTTTCCATGGGATACGGTTTCTAGAAGTTATTAGTCAAAATCTGAAAAAAGGTCGAAAATTTCAAGGTTTTTCGAGTACCACGCAGTTAGCACAGGTCTTTAGAAGTTGCAAAATTGGATTTATACTACCAATATCTATCCTAACAACATCCATAAAAGTTAGGATGGTGCAATTTTTGGCTACCTACTTTATTTTATACGGCTGGCCTTAACATAATAATAATTTCATACATAATGTGAATGAACATTATCAGTGGCTTGATCAAGTTGGGTGTTGTTTAGAATTTTGAAAATGTCTGCTACATGTACTAACATGAAGCCAGCATTTATTATTATATATATTAGCTTTTATACCTCTTTGGTTCGGATATGCAATTTAACGAATTTTCTTCTAGAAATTAAGCAAAATCTTTAAAGTTTCAAATGGAATTGTAAAAGACATGGTAATTAAAATTGGGCCAATTCTGATAACTTTTTTGTAAAAATAAAAAATTAACTTTAAAGCTATCGGTATAAATTGAAAAACATAACTTTCTTTTTCATTAATCATTGGAAAAAAAGTCATTTCAAATCTATATATATCTTAGCTTTTCATGTGATTTCAAAAATTTTTGTTTTTATTACAGTCACATATCACTTAGAACGAAATATCGGTTTTGGTGGTATTACTGAATGAGAAATAATGACTAAGATAAACATTTTTTTGAAAATCATAATTTGAGGATTATAAACATGATTTGGATATTAAATTATTATATAATATACCATTTTATACGTTTCTAAAAACGTTTTTTGAGGATCTATGAGATAAACACCACCCCTTAGATCGAGATGTAAGGATAGGTATTGCTTTTTTGGTTATACTTCTTACATGTGTTAGATATTGATAGGAAGCATAATTTTTGCAAGATAAAGTACCTATCTTATATGACAGCATGAAAGTCATTTATTCATCACTGAAAAAGGCTTGTGACAGTGCAAGAAAACTGCTCAAGATGGGAGTGATATAAAATGTGATTGTGTGAATTGTTTTGAATTTGAGAATGGGTGAACTCTTAAAAGCAATGCACAGGGTTGGATTCGTTGGTGTTCTTTAGCAATAAACGTTGATACATTCTTTAATTTGGCCCGCAAATATTTTCAATTTTCGAAAAAATTGCCCCAACCACATAGTAGAGACATACATTAGAAAGTTTCTGAGAGGAAGGAACAATTCTCAATAGTCCTTTATCGAATAAAAAAGAATTATGAAAATAGGTGCAAAAAAAGTGGAAGACAAACACTCAAATTGTACCTCCTCCGTTTGGATCGTCGGCAAAAAAATAAAAATATAATTGTGCTTTTTAATATTTATTAATAATTCTATTTTAGTTTTGTTTCGGAATATTTATTTGGTTATAGTTATTGTAGGTGCATCTGTAAGGAGTGTATGCAAGGTAAAAAGTATGATAAAGCATAGTTCCTGAGAAATCAAATTCACTTGTAACAAACTTTCAAATCAGGTAAATAATGATGTTAATTCTAATATCTAATATAAAAAATTGTGTGCTTCAGGCATTATTATTAAAAAAATTAGGTACTCTATAATATAATAATTAACTTTTTTTATCATCAAATTACTTAATACACAATATACTTAACCCTTGTAAGTTGTAAGGTACGCTAGTGGTAACGAGCCCACAAAACATTGGTCTGTGGAGATCACAAAGTCACTCCATCTGTTCGATAATCGTATTTCATTCAGAAGATATTGATAAATAATGTCGATATTACTCGAACTTACACACAAACATAACTAGTAATCAAAACGTCTGACATTTTTGTCATGTCACAAAGTCACAAAGGAATCTATGAAGCTATGATCAATTACATATTCCATTCTACCTGATAAAATTCAAAGCAACATCTTTACTCTGAACCCAATTACATTTCAATTCTACATTTATTGAATGATTTTTGTAAAAGATCCATGAAAAAATCCTCGATAATACTCTAGATCCTTACGTTGATGCATTATTTTTTGATACGTTTTAATATGGAAAATTAATATAGAGAAAAACTATGATTTGCTCCATATCCTGCACTAAAACTTGACGTCACTCTTCTAAAAACAGATAATTATTATTTATATCATGATTCTGCTCAAGCTCTTAAGGTTGGTGAATTATTAATTTACTTATGTGATTTCATTATCGGCAATAAATAATAGTCAATAGAATATCAAAATTATTAAATAATAGTGAAAAATTACTGATATGTTTATGATAGAATCCCTCTCTGTACAATCTGTCTATTGAGTTTAGACATTCAAGAGCATTTCTGGCCGTCTTTTGTTACTTTTTCACTGATTTCCGCTTCCTTTATAACCCTTTCCAAGCGATGTCGCATTGTTGCTGATAAAGTTGGTTCTGATGTGTCGCTAGTAGCGTCCGTAATAGGACCTTTCGTTTCTTTTCTCCTGAATGGCCGTCAAAAAAGAGGTATGGGGCTTTTTTTTGTCTTATTCTGGGATATTTGGCAAAATTGCTTGCTCAGTATTTTCGATACTGTTGAGAATTATTTGTAGACTTTTCTTGACATTCAAATTTACTTCTTTCGGTTATGAAATAGCCATTTAGTTTGTTTATAAATTGCACAATTCTCTCTACAGTGATTAAGCCACCGGATATTACCCAAAAGTTCGGCTTGACATCTGTTCGACGTTCTATGAAGTGTAAAGTAAACTCATAGATATATATGATTAATAGACTACTGGTCGCCTGATAACAATATGGGCCATCATTTCAGTAAATAGTGACTACCATAATATGAGCTAAATAAAGACAAAAATAATGAGAAGCACTCATTAGATAGAGACAAAGAGTGAAATTTCCAGACTTCTACACTTCATAGATCAACAAATCATCAACAAACAGTGAACCTAAGCTAAAGAATGTTCATTAGGTAGATACCTACTATTATACGAATAACAACCAGAATGACATCGAGATCAGATGTAAGGCAAATATAAAATTGACACTGAACGAACTTTTGGGTAACATCAGGTGGCGTAATCACTTCTACGTTAGAGATACTTTACTAAAGCTTGTTCCTTGTTCCGGTAAACTGATAACACTGTAATACATGACATTACGCCAGTACCTGCAATGAAAAATATTTCATATAAAAAAAATCCAGTCTGTAACCGCTGGAAAGCAAAACTATATAATTTTATTGATTATGAAATTTAATTTTTTTAATACCTAGCTCCTGTTATTTTTTTAAATTAATGGTCGGACGATTTGATAGACGATTTTTATATTCGATAGAACTTGTTGAGAGCAATAGAGAAGTCCCATGGTGGGCAACAATTTTATCAAAATAATCTTTTATAATAAGTATTCGAAATCATAAACCAGATTGATATACGTGAAGTAACAGTCTCAAATCCAAATTCACTATCTCAGTTTTTTTTTTGGTTAGATCTGTCCACTCGTAATCAGTTTTCCCTCAACCGTGCACACATTATTTTCGCATATCTCTTAATGAAATTGCCAATTAATGGAAAATGGAAAATAAGGATGGGAAGCTCATAGAGAGAGAGAGATAAACTATACAATATTAACGTCGAAAACTCAATTATTCAACATGATAATTAGAACAGCCCTAAACGTATCAGAACGTCATTAAGTTCGCTAAGAAAATTTAATAAGGAAAACATTATCAAACACATAATCAAGACACTTAAGGCTACAGTGTTAATAATATCGAAGGCCTCGAGATGTTGTTGCTGTATTTCACGATTAGAAGAGACGTAGGGAAATTTCTTGGTGAATACTTGCTTAAAGGGTATTAAGGACTCTTGATTTAGTCAAAATTTTCTTGGTGAATTTGTTTGGTATGCGGATTTACTTCCTAAATTTCCTGCACAAACCTGATATAGTGTTAAATTAAAAAACAAACGGCTGGTTCCTTTTAGAGCTTTATATAACTATGTAACAACTTTGTGATAAATTATTTGACTTGTGTATTCTTGCTCAGCTACTGTTGTTTTTTTTGTAATAGCATAGTATTCCTCTTATGAAGGAATGTAATGATAATTCTATCCAAAAAAGCTTTTCTCAACTGTATTCACAATGTAGCTACCTATTATTAAGCAACTTACCTACTCAAGTAGGGTTTCCGATAGGTGATTCAGTTTGATATTCACAACCTTCAAATTCAAAAATTGAAAGATCTTGTACGACATATGAGTTCTTAAAACAAATACATAAACTAAAAAACTTCTCGAAATAAATCTAACAATTTTGTAGGGATCTGAGAGAGTCGAAAATCTGTTTCAACCGTTTCAAAAACATATGCTACATACCTATAATCCTATATAAGAGTTGGAATGTTCTGGATTCTGGACCGAATCAATTACAGGAGAACCAGAAACAGATTCGAATTTGCGCCATACTGCTACAATTTTGTTAAGTATATCTATCATGAGAGCACTTCCTCACGGCAACTACGTTATAAGCTGTCATAGGGCAGTATTATACGAGATTTTCTTTCGTGTATACCAGTTTAATTTGAAATCATCTTTTAATTTTGAAAACAAATGTTTAATAGGTCTAAATTCAATCATTTTGGAAATAGACTCTGAAAGGTTAGGTATAAATCATAATCTAATTATATAAACGAGCAATGCTTATATAGATATATATATATATATATATATATTATCTCGGAATCTGGTGTACCGATTTCGATGAAAATTCATATCTATGGGTTTTAGAGTGTATTGAATCGATTGGTTGTATTCAGATTCACATAAAAAATCGTTTTCAGCAATTGAAATTCTTCCATACAGATTATAAATGATATGTGTATATGAGCCCATTAATTACGCAACATGAGTAGCTCATTGTTTAAGCTCACGCCTGGTAATCTGGAGATCCTCGGTTCGTATCCTGACTAACTTAGATTCTTTTTTGTAAATTAAAGGTGTTAATAAGAGTTTCTGATAATTTAATCGGAAATTTTAAAATTTCAATGAAAAAAATTTGTACATATCTAATTTAATACATTAATACGAGCAATTCTTGTATACCTATATACTTAAAAAAAATCTCAGAAACAGCTTCAACGATTTTTATCAAATTTGGTTTATAGATAATGTTCTACTTTTGAACATTAAGTGGCTTTCCTGACAAAACGCGAGGGTGTCATCTTCTGGGTCCATAAACTTTTTCTTGAATGATTCGCAGATTTGGATAAAAATGTGCAAAAAGGGGTTTTAAGAGCCGAGAAATTGATTGGCGTTACTTGCATTTTTAATTAAATTTCCTTATAGAATCACTCTAAATCCTGTATTATCCGAGCAAAGCTCGGTTGCCCAGATATTTATTTATTATCATAGACATCTAAAATGTGAGGGTGTGAAAATAAGCAGACAATAATTTCAGTACAAACTTGCTAAAGTGAAATCTAAATGTTGAAAAAATGTTATTCATTCAGTTGACAAATTTTGAAGACTATAAAGCATTTTCGAGAGATATTCTGGAGAAATATCTTAATCTTTGAATGTCAATATTTTCAAAACAATTGAATTAGGACATATTACATATTAGACGTGTTCTTTCAGAAACAGTCATATATCACTGCCATATAACAACATGTGACATTAGTGACTTACGGAAAGGCTAGTATGATAAAACAATAATAATTGTAGAAGTAACCTGTAACGAACCCTGTATATTATAAATGAGAAAATTGGTATGTTTAGATGTTTGTTACACAATCACTCTAAAACGACTGAACGAATTTGGATAAAATTTTGCACATGAATAGTAAATAACCTGGATAAACACAGGAAATATTTTTATCCCGAAAACGTGTTATGTTCATGTGCGACTATCAAACTACATGACGTCTTCAGGCTGTTTCAAATTCGACTCTCACCATTGCGCATTTATGTACTCAACAATAGGTCGTGCAGAAAGTTTCGAGTAGTTTCGGAGATATCAGGAAAAAACCGAATTTTTGGGAAATCATTTTATTTTTTCCTGGCTTTATTTCTTAATGAATTTCTAAATAAATACCACATTTACATTGCCACTTTTTTCACTCTTTTCAATGGTGTTAATAGTTTTGTAATCTGACGTTTCCTTTATGTGTAACTATCATGAACTTTTTTTTCTTATGGGAGCCATATTGACCTTCCACAAATTTGAATAGCCCTTTTTATTACCTTTTTGATGATGTATCACAAGTTGGCATTGTTGTCCTAAAAATCCAAGAAATTAAATAAATTACTTTTATAAAGTAGTTGGCTTTGATTTTTCCAATCGGTGACACGTAAATGACACTCTGTATTATTATCAATTGTTGAGTCGTTGAAAATGGAATTCGCCAATGAAGAAAAACGAGATATGATAAAACTTTATTACAAAAATGATAGAAACAGTGTAAATAAATACATTGGATGTGTATCTTAAGATGCATCCCGAGAGACGACAACTACCACCAAATTTGTCCAAATTAATGGACAGAATTCGCGATGGGTTTGGCTCGTTTGAAAATCTTAGATTATTTATACCTCATTAATAATGATTTCTTTAGTTTTTTCATCAATCCTGTCTCCAGAGTTTTTTAAAGGAACCATGCTCAGCTAAATTTATATCGAATAAGTTGAATAAAGATCTGTGGGGTGTCGTCTCGGGATACATGTATCCAATGTATCCACATTCTTGTAATAAAGTTTTATCATATCTCGTTTTTCTTCATTGGAGAACTCCATTTTCAACGAGTCAGCAATTGAAAATAATACAGACTGTCATTTACGTGTCACCGATTGGAAAAATCAAAGCCAACTACTTTATAAAAGTAATTTATTTAATTTCTCGGATTTTTAGGACAACAAGGCAATTCAAATTTGTAGAATGCCAATATGGCTCCCATAAGAAAAAGAAAAGTTCATGATAGTTTCTCATAGATGAAACGTCATGTTACAAAACTATAAACACCATTAGAAAGAGTGAAGAAAGTGGCAATGTAAATGTGCTATTTATTTATAAATTCAGTAAGAAATAAAGCCAGAAAAAAAACGATTTTCCAAAAATTCGGTTTTATTCCGGATATCTCCGGAATTACTCGAAATTTCCCTTTTTTCTTAATGGCGTATTGTTGAGCACATAAATGCACATCTTTGCCCCAATTTAACCATCTTCGTATTCCCTATAGTTTCCGAAATTCCAATGGTGAGAGTCGAATTTGAAACAGCCTGTATACTTGAATATAGGTATGGATGAGCCCTATGGAACATTATATCTAAAAATGGACATAGATTTCGTAATTTAGGATTTTTGGGAGGGGATTCCACTGATTCCCGCCAGAGAAGCCGCGGCCATTTGCTAGTTGCTAATATTTCTTTCATAATATTTTGTATCAATCTGAGGCTATTCCCTTGTCATCGATGATTCTAAGAATCTTATCTCAGGATAAGGACACTTTTTACCGACTTGCCAAAAGAAGGATGGTAGACAATGACTTGTGTGTGTATCTTTTGGAAACGAAGTTCCTTTACGCGGTTTGCTGTAGTAGCCAACCAGCAGTTATCGTCACATATTTTGCGTCATTATGCTCCCTCAAGGGGAGTTTATATGTGAGCGCATGCGGGATTGGAATAGCAAAGAATCCATAAAAGCATCGTGCGTAGCCGGCTGTATAACCTTAATACTTGATCTCTAAATTAAAATGAAAGCACTATATAGGTAATAAATTTACTATAATATATTGTTTAAGTGCGAGTAGGACTCTGAGGTAGGAGGGTTCCGTACTCCGTACTTGGGTTATATACCATTTACTTGCTGTTTGTGGCAGTTCATGTATGAGGAGGGGTTTGAGTTCTTGGTCTAAGTAGATGTTCTGTTTGGTTCCAAGTGCGACTTGGACTCCTTTATAGAACGTTCCATACCTGTTGGTGTTTGAGACTTCTGGAGGGATTTTCCTATTATAAAAGGATCTCAGAGAACTCATAGGTGGGGGGTTCCAAACCTATACATTCCTGAGCTGTAGGTATGGATGGATTTTACTAAATTTGTTTATATGTCTGAGTGTTGGATCGATGTTGTGAGGGTGCGAGAGGCGAGTGGGGATGAATTTATTTTCGTGAAAGGTTCGATGTATATGTGTTGTGAGGTTTAATGATGTTAAGAAGGCTCCATACCTTTCGGAGCTTCTGGATGGACTTTTGGTAGGTATGTGTGTCTTTTGGAAGGAATTGTGATGGTTTGTAAGGGCGACTGGGACTCGTAAGTTGTTGCAAGGAATCTTCTATAGCTAATAAATAATCTTTTGGCATACCAATTCTACATTATGTGTTGTTATTTTATACTTTTTAATGAAAAATCTTATGAATTCAGACCTAGTTTTTTTTAAAGTTATTTATATACTGTCACATTCCTGAATGAATTCATACTGAAGTATAAATCTTATTGAGAATAAAGTTTTTAGTTATAGCTCTGAGTGTACATATAGCCTTTGAATTGTTGTCCATTTTTTTATGAGAAAATCTCGATGTCAATACTGTATATATTTTGTAATTTATTTTGAATTGAATATGTCAGAACGCACAATAGACAATATGTATACATATACAACCGTTTAAAGAAAACCTTGTTCAGTTTTCAAGCGCAAGCTAGCAAATGTAGTGATACTGAATATAATTTTCCTATTTTCCAAAGGATAATTATCTGTACGCAAGAATCTCGCAAGATGAGGCACCGAATAGCTCCACCACGAGGTTAATTACATTACTTTGTAACTCCGGTAATTTGTAACAATTAAAAAGTTAACTTGGAACAAAGTTTACATATGTTAATTATAAGTTGCGTTGTCGGGAAATTCCGGAAAATGCTCTTAATTACCCGCTTAAGTCGAACATAAATCAGCAAAGTTATTTGAAAAGTTAACCAAGAACTCGATTCGCAGGAAATGTAGACAGTAGGGACGATTTCGGTAAGTGTGTTGTCGACCTTTTGTTTGTCAATCTTCAGTTTATATAATGTAGGTATACAAATTCAGAGGAGTATTTTCTATACCAGATCTACTTTATTGCATTTTTACTTATCATAGTTCTTCAAGTTGTAGAAGAGTATCTATATAATTTGAAAATATTCCTATACAAATCTGAGATTTAATGGAATAGAAATACTTCACATACCTCGCATAAAAAGTGAAAATTTATTCGAGATTAGCTAACAGCTCTAAACTATTAAAATCTCAAACATTAAGAATTAATTTTAGAGATAAATTAAATTCATATGCACAAGCTTTATTTGTGCTTATTAATTGAGTCTATAGGTCAAACTTGCCTTCATTACAAAAACTAAATGTATTCAAATGAGATGAAAATTCCAATTTTTATTATTTATGCACTATTTACTCATCAATTCTTGGCTAAAATTTTTATTTATATTTATTAATTTTTGACTTGTATCACGATATTGTGTTTGTTAACAAGAGTTATATTCTCTTAGAAACAATAAACATACTACAAACAAAAGCAAGCAAACAAACATAGCTCTTACTATTTAAACGTAAAATGGACTAGAGAATTAGCTGCGCTTGCTCTGCTCAATGGAATAGTTTTCTCATAACACAGAATGGACAGCGCAATTGCCTCAAACAAATTCTTCACTCTCTAGAAAGAAACACTCTCAATTTTTCAACAAATTATCTCTAAACTTCTAAGTATGAACTGCTTAGTTTTGATAATATTCAACTGCTGTTGTATTGTATAATGACAGTATCTAGGTATAGTATCTAGTATCTAGGTGGGCATGTAACTATGTTTACTTTTTTATGCTCTGGCGTTTTGCATAGTACCTAAACTTGTTGAGATTTTGATGGTTATTCCATTCGAATGAGGAAACAGAAATATCCTCCAAATGGTGTTTTGGGGACTTTTTTTTTAAATGGAAAATTTGATTTTATTGAAGAAGAGAGCATTTCCGGAAATTCAGTTTGTCGTCGTAGCAGCCTGGCTTAAAACAACAGGTAGGTATAACATTTTCAATCTAACTACAACTGCACAACATCAAAATTACCAGTATCAATAGAATTAATATTATTTATTTTTCCAGTGCACCAACTAATAAAGTCGGTCCAATTTTTTGTCAAAAATATTTATACATCTAATAAAATCGGTCCTAGTTTTCTGGAACGTTAATTATCTTATCAATAAACATAGAAACCTGTTGGTTCGTGGAAGGTTTTAGTTTAACATTAAGACTCTCATTTACGGTATTAACGTTACCACAGTAACTAAGAAACAAAACTAAACTAGTACCTATATACCTAACTTGTATATGAATACGGCTGTAGAAGACATGCTTATATTTTCAAAATAATTTTAATAATTGGTGTCGATATTATCAAATTAACCATGATAAACAAAACAACAACTTAATAATGAAAATTGCTTAAAAGATCAGAAAACATTGTAAAATGTCTGGGTGAATTGGATAGACCACTTCGGGTTTCCTTTAACCCTGTTACTAAATCATTTATGCAGAGAGGAGATTGCAAGTATATTTATAGTGTCTTTCCCTTCCATTTATGGTTTCATGTGATCAGAACATCGTTCTATTCTCCATGGATGGTATACATACACACATATAAGGAGGGTCAAATAAATAAGAAAGGAAACCAAACTACTGGCCATTGGCGACACTACGTCTTACGATAGTCATCTTGTATTTCCTGTGTTTGACCAAAAGACGGCCCAATATTTCGTCTGACTTGGAAAACTTTATCTTAATAGAAGGGAGGGTAGAAACGGATGAAAATATGCGTTTGGTGATATTGACATACATCTTTATATATTTTTTGTGTGTTACTCAATAATGTAAAAACTATTACTTATTCGTAGCAGTTAATATGTCTGAATCTATAACCTATTGCACTTTAGAATTTTATAATTTCATTATAAGTATTTTCTCACATCACTAGATAGATTTTAATTTTCTAAATCATCCTATTTCAGATCATCAAATATATAAAAAGTTGGAACTTGTTTTTCTGTGCATTATAAACCGCTCTTCGGACATTATTTAAGAAAAAAAGTAATATCGTTAATATTTAGATATTGTAGATATTAACTTTTTCACAGTATTTCCAATATTTATTCCTAGTTCAGCTGAACCATCATCCAAAAGATAATGATGAAAAAATTTTATCATTAATTTTCTTAGGGACACAAAAGAAGAGCTTTGCCATTTATACCATACAATTCTCAAGAACCTTCAATGCCACAACTTTTCCATTAAAGTCCTCGATGACATTGAGCGAGATTACAAATTAATAGCTGCCAATGAATTCGCCCAGTGTCATCATGTTCGGGAGCGATCTAGCAGCTTATAACTATCTTGAAGAAAAGTTGAAAGTTGGGGTACCTTAAGGCTCTATGACATTGAGCGTGTTTCCTGCTGCATGTAGACGAGTCGGCTAATGAGATAGTCACGATGACATTCAAAACTTTTCATTCGCTTAGTAGCTAAATATCTACAAAAATTGGTAAGGTTCACAAACAGGGTTTCTCAAAAGAATCTGGAACGGCCAAATATTTCAGCAACGGCTTGATTTACTATTTTTCCTATGGAGCCCTCAACTTTATTTTTTGAAAACTAATGCTATGTTTATTTTTAGCGCATTCGATTTGTCGTGTTCAGATTACTATACTATATATTACTTATATTATTCTGTTACTATGGCTATTCAACTTTTCGTTAGAAAATATCACAAAATTTCATATATCTCGAGAAATTGTGGCAATATGACAATGAAAATTTATTTATAAGTACCATTTACAATGTTGTCAAATTTACATGATGTTTCCACTAAATCTGCCAAAGTATTTATTTAAACTCCTTTTTTAAATTTTGCACATTTTATTTGATACCATAAAGTTACATTTTTTGACTGAAACAAATCAAACCCTATTGATTATGTTCGAATCTTGAATCTAATTTTAGTAATGAAAATTCGTAAGTTATGATACGGAAAGTAACGGTTGACCCTTGGTTGACGGTCAAGCGGACATTATAAAACCGGCCTTAAAACAATAAATTCAAATGTAACCTAACCTCACTTATCTCGATAGCTTTTTGAATACTGAGCTAATGGGAAGTATTGTATGTTATCCGCAATATCCAATATTTTCCATCACCTCATTCGGAAGGCAGTAGATGTGAATGTAATGCCCGGTTAATATATTGATCAATTTAAGAAAATATTGATCAATATATTGTCAGTGTACAGATTTATCCATATAGCTCGTTTTCGATTTTGATGATTATTTTTTTTATGGCTGTTCGCGCGTTTTGCATAGTAAGCATACTCCGATTTAGACGAATTTTATTTCATCTGCGAAAGAGGAGACATGAGAAATGGTCCCATATTTAGAAAAACTAAAATCCGAAATCTTATTCCTCCCAACAAGCGCCTCCGAAAGGAGTAGAGGGAGCATAGAGTAGGTACCTAAGTCAAGTCATCTATGAAACAAACGAAAACCGAAATCAAAATCGATCCGTTCGTTTGGGAACTAAAATGACATAAACATCCTCACAGATACTCTCTACACTCCTCCAACTAATAGCCCTCTGTTTGCGTCGGGGGGTTGAAAATATCAAAAAGAACGAAAATTTAAATTTGCCCCATAGACTGTTTGTGATTCCTTATTGGTACTAATTCCTGGTTTTCAAATTCTAACGTAAAATAATAATTGTCATTTAATGTTTGGTTACTTACTTTTTATGTCAGGTTAATTTATGTGCGGAAAAAACGAATCAGTACAATTTTGGATATAACCGACTTACGGTTGAATTATCACGCACCTACTTACGAATTTATTCTCGAACCATCTAGAAGCTATATTCATAGGTGGGCACAGTTAATCCAAAAGTTAACTTCGTTAATCAGTAGAGCGTTCAATTCTCGCAAGTTAAAGTTAACCGTTAAAAGTTAACAATTTAAAACTTATACTGCTTTTGGGCTGAGAGAAATAGCTAAATAAAACAAAAACAAGTAAAAAGATGAATTAAACACACATTTATTTATTTCGATGATAAAGTAGGTAGAAATAAGGCTATTATTAATCGTAACTTTGCATTAAGTAATTTAGGTGCATGCCCCTGAGCATTTATTGTATTAAGTTTAGGCCAACAAAGTTTGCATTTATAAATCAACTTTTGTTCTACGTATCTTGATTAGAATACAAAGTACCTAATCACTTAAGTGTGGCTAAGTATTGTAAGTATAATGAATTCAGTGGCACTGACTGAGCAAACCTGCTTCAAAGAGTATAAATAAAGAGTGTCATCTCTCCCCCTTTTTTGCATTCAGGTTGGCAGTGCGAGGTGTGAAGCGGGCGCGTAATTCATAGCAACAAAATGACAGCATGTCAACAATCGACTAATGTAACGACCTAAAGTTAACGGAAGTTAACAAGAGGTTAACATTTTTTAAGTTAACTTAAAAGTTAATCCGTTCAACAGATTGTTAACTTCGTTACTTAACGATTAACGGATTAACAAGTTAATGCCCACCTTTGGCTATATGTAAAGTACATTTTGTTAAAGTCACTGTATTTCATAAGCTCATAAAAATCCTCAAATTACCAGAACATGTCTAATCTAAAAAATCCGCCATTTAGTGGGCAAACGTTGTCCTCTCTCTCTAGCACATGGTGCTTACCAATTGCGGTACTTTGAGAGATACAATGACTTCACATTTTGTCAAAGTATGGTTAGTTTGACAAGCGTCTAGAATAATTAATCAAATTTAGCTAGATCGATCACGGGTCAAAGTCAACACCCCAATAGGCAAATGGACCAAGTACAAAGCTAGAACCTCTAATTGGGAGACGTAGCAATATATGGCGCGATGGATCTTTTCTCCTACTACGTCTGTCTTTCATTGTGTTAGAATGTTTCTTTAGTTTATTTGCTTTTTCTGTGAAGAGAGACTTATTATAAATATTGTAACGCAGATTTCAATAGTAGTGATGAAGAAATTACTGATAAACAACTGATTTGTCCAAAAATTAGTTCCGTAAGTAAAGTCGCAGAAAAGAAGGCCGCATTAACTGTCTTAGTACCTACAGCATTATAACGATATTTATTAATTTTCATTAAAAGCAAAACAATTATCCATAAAAATTGTAATATGAAGGTAGGAATAAAAAAGAATTATACAAGACTGGCAATATACCAATAGTTTTCAAGGTTTCGGAAAAAATATTTTTAGAAATGTTGAATGTAAAGAACACCATCTGTAACTTTGTCTATTTGATATCTTTTAGAAATATACCTAAGTATTTAGATCAATTTCCTATTTCAATACTTACATGTTTATTAAAGCGAATTTACGCTGTTAAATCTGTTTTTTGCTGTCCTAACTGACGAATTAGATTTGGTGTCAGACTGTGGTTATTTTGTCCGTTAATTTCAATATTAATCATTGGGATAATGCAAATTTTCATAATTTAAAGGCTTAGCGATATTATAAAGCACAACAGTTATTGTTAATGGGTATTCTTTCCAATTTCCTTCTAAGTTTATATTGAAGGATAGGAAACCTTGCTTTTAAATGTACGAAACATCGTTCAATTATTACACGATCTCTAAAGAAAACATTATTATAATTTTGTTTCTCCCGTGATAAAAATACTGGACTTCCAAAACTACATTCATTACGGATTTGGATATCTTACAGCCAGTTGTTTGATGAATAACGAGTTTTTCAGCTACAGAATTTTGAAAGCCGGATCCGACAATTGCCTTAATAGTTATTTTGTATTAAGTGTGTAAAATGAGCTGAACTGGCTCAGTTTGAATCTCTGCAATTTCTACGTACACTGTAGATTTTTTATTTACGCACATTCAGTCATAACTTAGTGTCAAAAATAAATTTGGGTATGTATAGAACCAAAGTTGACTATTACCAAGCAAACGATGCAGCGGTCGACCTGGCTTAAAAATATCAGAGCAATTATTGCTATACTGGAAAAATTATTCCTTTATTTATTCATCAGATTTGAAGCAAATGGTAGCAATTGCTTCTGTTTTTAAGGAAAAGCTTTGACTAGAAGCTATTGCTGCATTTTCTAGCAAATTCTGGAAGCACTAGCAATTACTTCAGTTTTTATTCACTGGATTTCAAGAAATTGCTTAGATTTTATAAGAAAAAGCAATTGCTACGTTTTTATTCATTAGGACCAATAAGCTGGCCTTATAAAAGCGATCATTGCACCTATATTGACATATGCGTATGTGGTATGTGGCTATGAATGCAAGACACAACAAAAAATAATACAAGCCCAAGTAAAAAGAACCCTTAGAATGGCGTTAAATGCGCCATACTACATGTCAAATAGGAGAATACGTACAGGGTACGAAGATCTGGGATGGACACCATCACCAGCTCTAGAAATGATGAAAATGATTGCTATGGTAGGATGGAAAAAGCATGCAATAATCAAAACGCGAAGACTAGTCGACAAGTACAAAAAGTACGAGAGGCCAAGACACCAAATATGTCAATAAAGGTTGAAAAGAGAAAAATCAACAGAGGATCCGAAGAATAGAAATCTGGAGAGGACAATGGTAAAGAAATAAGACTCTGAAGAAAATAACGAACAACAGGAGAATGCGCAGTAAATAGGGTTTCAGCCGGTAAAAATCCGACACGGTCAATGATTCCGATCGGTTCGTCTTTTGAAGCCCGCCCTTAAAAGGGTCAAAGTCTGTCTATGGAATCAGTCAGTCAGAGTCAAATATTATGTAATATAGTTCAGTTGGTACAGACGGTGACAGGTGTTGAAAATAAACGTTTTGAACTACGTTTTTGAAGGCAAACTTTAGAGTGAAGTACTCAATTGAAATCCTCCACAACGATTAGCACAGGGTTAAACACAATACCTACCACATTTTTATTAAACACACTGCTAAAATTCAAGATGTTATTCCCTGACCTATTACTAAGAATGTTTTGTTCTTTGATGATATCTGAAAAGCCACTTTGTCTCAAAGATACAGGATGAGAAAAAAAATCGCGGCAAACCTCACTTATGGCCTGCCTGATCCCCGGACTTAAATTACCTAGATTATGTGGACGGATAATTGCAGTGTGTACCTAATTCAAAAAGAAATGACCCTGTTAAAGAGTTCGGCAGTCATTGAGGAGCTGAGAAGAAGAACAGTTATTGTAGATTACAAAACAAAACATTACAAGTAATTTTTCTTAATAAAATGTTGTTATTATCGATCATTTTTCTTGCCCTATATTTATGAAACAAAGCAACTTCTCATAAATTAGTAAAGATTAATAGTCTTTAAAATAGTCTATGGAATAATCCCTTGAATTTTTGTCTTATGCTCAATAAACACCCTGTATAATAACTTACTTGCTATTACTCGCACTCATACACTATTCTTGGAAGAGTTCGAATGTCTATATTATTCTATATTATACTCTTGCGCACATGCTCCTGTTAATATATCATGAAAATAAGCAATAAAAACCAATCTATCTCAATGAAAGGCTTTTAATAATTATTAATGTCGATTAAACCCCAAATTATATATCAGGTTGGATAAAAATTCTAGATGCGATATTTTAATATCCGACCGCTTTTCAGATCGAAGTGCACACTCGATTCTAAATGAAACATTTTCATTTTTCATGCTCGCCACCCCCCAAGAGCAATAAAGTAGGATGGAGCCCCGTCAGGAACCAACCAAGTGGAAAATAGAACAAAAGTTGGCCTCACAATATAAGTTGAATATGCTATTTAACGAGATATATGCTTCCTAAAATTAGAGTAGATTATGGATCAAGCATACTGCAAATAATTTTGAAGGATATGTGCATTTTTCTTTGACTATTTCAGGCATTAGACACAAGAGATGTGGGCATTCATGTCACTGTAAATATATATTTTCACCAATTACAGCACGTCAAAACGATCTCAGTGAATATTTACTATATGTACCACATCAGGCAATTACTTGGAAGAAAAATATACATAGGTAGGTACCTAACATTTTACAAAAATTAGGACTGACTTTATTGGATGATGTACTGAAAAATACAATAGGTACAAATATTAATTCAATGGGTTCTAGTAATTCTGAACTAAAAAAATAGAATAAGTTATGGATATATGAAATACTTCTGGCACCAACTTCAACTTCAAAAGTACTGGATATTGTGAATAGAATAAAATAAACAGTCTATTTTTTAACAACAATAGTGATTTGATGTTAGAGGCTGGAACTCTTCACAAATACTTGAATGCTTACTTTCTCCATCACTTAGAATCGCCATATCGAGGAGGAACTCGTCATAGAACGACAGCATCTCATAGATGAAAACTTTTTTAATAACAATAGTGATTTGATTTTTTTCTAAAACTGTTAGAGACTAGAACTCTTCACGAGTACTTGAATAGATACTTTCTCCATCAATAAGAGTCGCTACATCGACGAGAACTCGTCTTAGAATGACAGCATCTCATAGTTGAAAACTTTCTCTAGCAACAATAGTGATTTGAATTTTTTCTACAAATGTTAGAGACTAGAACTCTTCAAAAATACTTGAATGCTTACTTTCTCCACCAATTAGAATCGCCATGTCGACGAGAACTCGTCATAGAACGACAGCATCTCATAGTTGAAAACTTTTTTAACAACAATAGTGATTTGATTTTTTTCTAAATCTGTTAGAGACTAGAACCTTTCACGAGTTCTTGAATGGATACTTTTTCCATCAATAAGAGTTGCTACATCGACGAGAACTCGTCATAGAACGACAGCATCTCATAGTTGAAAGCTTTTTTTAACAACAATAGTGATTTGCTTTTTTCTAAAAATGTTAGAGACTATAACTCTTCACGAGTACTTGAATGGATACTTTTTCCATCAATAAGAGTCACTACATCGACGAGAACTCGTCATAGAACGACAGCATCTCATAGTTGAAAACGTTCTTTAACAACAATAGTGATTTGAATTTTTTCTAAGAATGTTAGAGACTAGAACTCTTCACAAATACTTGAATGCTTACTTTCTCCATCACTTAGAATCGCCATATCGACGAGAATTCGTCATAGAACGACTCCATCTCATAGTTGAAGAGTTTTCTTAGCAACAACAGTGATTTGAATTTTTTCTGAAAATGCTAGGAACGGGAAGTCTTTTCGGGTACTTGAATAGATACTTTCTTCATCATTTGTAATCGCTACATCGACGAGAACTCGTCATAGTGCTAAAACTCGATTATCGTAGTGTTCTCATGTACAACAATCATATTGGCATGGAGAAATCTTCAATTCAAAAAAATTGACAATATAAACTAGCAGGAACTCTGGAACTATTCATGGGGTACCGATTTGCATCTTATCACTGAAAACATGAAATCACTAAAAACAAATATTTTTTCTGCAAATGTAAAATTGGGATGCTAACTTCCGTCCGTCGATAGCATCCCAATTTTACATTTACAAAAAAAATATTTTCGGTACTAAAACTAACAGAACTATTATTAAAAAGTATCAAGAACTATAGAAATATATCGGATGCTATAAGAACTCCACTCAGAGTGTGAGAAGCTGAGACTTGAGATGCTAACTTCACATACGTATTTTTCAGTACACCATGTAATGTCAGTCTTAGTTTTTGTAAAAAACAATTCTGAGTGCTCTATAAGCAAATCGTTGTACGTTTACTAATATTCATCATCAAAGCGCCATAATCCGTGCATATTTACTTCGCGGACCGCGAACAAACATACATAGCGAACACAGAATCAAAATATATTCCTATTCTTAAAAAAATCATTCAAAAATATGTTTAGTTTCTCTATCCAGAAATATTTATTATGATAAACATTACCAAAAAATAACAAATGGGACATTTTTGGGTGAATTTCCTGTGCCGGCAACAACTACGTTAGACGCCTTAGAGTAATCTAGTTATTTACCAGAAAACGGCTGATGTTATATTATCATCTTGATTATACATCAATGCGGATTCATATTCAGAAATATAGAAATATCATGAAATATGACTGGTACATCAGAATTCAGAACTAATCACTTCTACTTCCGGGGTATTTATATCCACCCACTATACCTGTTCAGTAGATCGCTCATATTGGTATCCACCGTCAGTGGACCTCTCTGAAGTAGGCACGACCAAATCGGCAAAATTGAAACGCACCCGTTATACTTTCTAGTGCTTATTTTGTGCTAATTTGTGCTTCTAAGAAAAAAAATGTACATCGTGCCGTTTTGAAAAAAATCGTTGCGCTCCTGGCTTCACATGCAGTCAGCACGACCACAACAAAAAAATAATAAAAAATTGGAAACAAGTACATAAAGAGAAAGAGCAGAATTTGTGCTACTAAGAAAAAATTGTAACTCGTGCTGTTTTGAAAAAAAACGTGGTGCTACTAACTTTATATGAAGTCAGCACGACCACAACAAAAAAAATATTAAAAATTAAAAACAAGCACATAAATAGAAAGTACATCATTTATGCTACTAAAAAAAATCTCTAGCACGTGCCGTTTTGAAAAAAATCGTAACGCTGCTACCTTCATATGAACTCAAAACAAAATAACACCAAAAAGATAATTAAAAATTAAAAGCAAGCACACAAGTAAAAGAGTACATAATTTGTGCTAATTCGTGCCATCAAAAATAGAAATTCATATTTGCATTCAGTTTAGAAAAAAGCGCTTATTAAATTTAAACCCAAAATTTTAAAAGTAAGTATCCACTTTTATGAATAGACTCGCAACGTAAATCTTGCAACAGATGTACTCCATTTGAGAAAGGCGTAGAGTAATAATTTATGATAATTAAGGGATCTCTATTGTTTTATGGCGCTTATATTGCAGAATATAGGTATGTTAGAGTTCAAATCTTTCAGCCAAATTCGTGTCATAATTAATCCATCTGGTTAGTTGTGTAAATCTAAATATATAATTGACATGTGTTCATTGATATGTCACTTTATAAATTAAATTAATCTTTATAAATGAAACTGATGTTCAGTTAAAGTGTTTCTTATATATAATTAATTCCTTCCACTTACGCATAAACCTTAACAGGTTATGGGCCCAATGGTCTATTGAATGCAAATGATTGGAGGTGTGGAAATTGATGTTGTAACACGTTCCGTCAATATATAAGAAATAAAGATGAGTGTATTTAAGATCTGTGAGCTAAAAAAGGACAATTATGATTCCTGGAAGATTCATGCTCAAGCTTTGCTAGTGAAAAATGGTTTTTGGGGTTACGTTGATGGTACAAAAACTATTCCATCAAGCTCGACTGGAACTGATGCGGTCGCAAAGCAAATTGAACGTGATCAGTGGATTGTGAAAGACCAACTGGCAAAAGCAGATTTAATTTTGTCTATTGGAGCAGATGAGCTGCATCATGTTGAAGATTGTGAGACTTCTAGAGACGTTTGGCTTAAGTTAGAAGGTACAGTTATTGAAGACTTTATTATTTAATAAACTTCAAGAAGGAGGTGATTCGAGAGAACATATTCGGCGATTTTTTGGTGCTTTGGATAAGTTGGCTGCTATGAAAATACATTTTCATCCAGATGTAGTATCGATTGCATTACTTTATAGTTTGCCTGCTAAATTTGAGCAGTTTACATTGGCAATTGAAGCTCGTGATGAATTGCCATCAGCTGAAGTTTTAAAAGCAAAAATCTTAGAACATGCTGACACACAAAATAATAATGAAGTAATACAAGCAGCAGGTGCTATGGCTAGCCGAAACAACAACAAGACAAATAAGTTCAAGAAGTTTAACAAGAGCAATAACAAATCCGATAAAAACAGTAATATACGGTGTTATAATTGTGGGGCTCTTGGTCACAAATCACCAGAGTGTAAAGAACCAAGGAGAAATAACAATTCCAATAGACGTGGTCAAAGGAGTCAAACAGCTAATGCAGCAGATAAGTACGCTGTGTGCTTTGGGGCTGTTTCTCAAGTAAATAATCAATGTAAATTAATATCAGATGAACCATGGATTTTAGATAGTGGATGTACTAGTCATTTATGTAATGACCGAACCAAGTTTGAAGATTGGAAAGAATCAGTTGGTGGACAGCTACATTTAGCCAGTAATTCGTCAACGGATGTTCAAGGGTCAGGCAAGGTTGTGATACCTTTGCATAATAATGGATGTTCAAAGGTAGTTGAATACTTTATTTGTTCCTGATCTAAGATCAAATTTAAATAATTAAAGATACCATGGGCCTAGATGCTGGAAGAATAGAGATTCCTGAGTGTGACATTTGTATCAGAGGGAAGATGACCAGTCTGCCATATGTAATGAGTAAATCACCATGTAGTGACCTATTAAAAATTGTACATTGAGATGTTGTTGGCGAAATGCGAGTGCAATCATTGAATGGAGCTCAATATTTTGTCTCATTTATAGATGATGTCTCTAGATGGTCGGAAGTATACCTTTTAGGAAGAAAGAGTGGAGTATTTTCGGCGTTTGAGCAATACAAAAGCCATATGGAGAACCAGATAGGCAAAAGTATTAAGTATCTTCAGTCAAACATCGGTACAGAATACTTGAGTAATGAATTTGTTGGTCTACTTAAAAGATATATATTCAACGTCGGCTTACAATTCCAAATACTCCTTAACAAAATGGAGTCGCAGAAAGATTCAGCCGCACAATAGTTGAGATGGCGAGATGTCTGTTACTTCAGTCAAAACTTCCTCAGACTTTTTGGGCTGATGCTGTAGCCACAGCTTGTTATATTCGCAACAGATCGCCAACGTCTGCTCTTGGTGGAATGTCTCCATATGAAAAGTTAAAAGGAAAGAAACCCGATCTATCAGACTTGCATATTTTTGGATCTCCAGTGTATGTGTTAGACAAGCTTCCAACAAAAGATAAGCGCTTGCTCCGAGATCAACGAAAGGTATATTTATCGGTTATCCTCGTGAAGCAAAAGGATTCCGAGTATGGTTACCTGATGCAAGAAAAACAGTAATTGCCAGAGATGTAAAATTTGTCAAAGATAATTCAGAAATCCAGTAGCAGTTCGTCTAGTCAATCTAGAACACCAAAGTCAGAGCCATTGAATCATCAATCTCCAAGGGGTTGTGGCAGACCTAGATTCTTACGTACAGGATACAGAGGCCGACCTCGAAAAATATTTCACGAATTCCAAGCTAGTGAAGAGGGCATTCCAAATCGTAGAGTTGGTGATGATAATGTTTTTACTGATGGAGAAAATGATACTGATGATATATTTGCTGGTGTGGCAGAAGTTTCAATAAATGAAGCATTAAGTAGTGATGAAAAAGAAGCCTGGGAACGAGCAATTCAAGATGAAGTAACGAATTTGATTAAAAATAATACATTCAACATTATAAAACACACACAAGGACAAAATATAGTTGGATCTCGTATTGTTCTCACAAAAAATGGTGCTATAGATCGTTACAAGGCCAGGATAATTGCAAAGGGGTATGGACTTCGTCAAGGTGGAAGAAAATGGAATGAAGCTATTGATAAAAGGTTGAAAGAAATTGGTTTAACACCAACGTGTGATGATATTTTGATTGATTTCAAAGATGGCGAGTGGAATGAAGAAATTAACTTAAATTAAAGATCTTGGATAAGCAAAATCATGTTTATCATGTCAATCATTTTTATGATATTCTTCAACGTTTTGGTATGAGTCAGTGCAATAAAGTTTCGACTCCGTCAGAATTGAAGGCTTATGAGGATGTCGAAGAAGATTCAGGTGATAGTTCACAAGAAAAATTTCCTTATCGTGAGCTTATTGGTGCTTTAATATATTTATCAGTTGCTACAAGACCTGATATATCAAATACTGTAGCTAGATTGTCACAATTCACAACTTGTTTTAAAAGATGTCATATCGTGAAGGCAAAGAGAGTCCTGAGATACCTAGCTGGGACCAAAGATCCTGCAGACCGTCGCTCATTTTCTGATTATAGTTTTATATTAAGCAACGCAGCTATTTCATGGAGATCTCAGAAACAACAAACATTATCATCAGCAGAGGCTGAATATATTACAATAGCAGAAGCTTTCAAAGAAGCTATACATCTTCGAAGCTTAATGACTGAGATTGGACTGAGAAAACTCAGTAATATCAGAATTTACACTGATAACCGAGGTGCTGAATGTATGGCCAATAATCCTATGTTTCACAAGAGGACGAAACATATTGATATAAGATACCATTTCATCAGGAGTAGGTACAGTTAAGGATAAGTTAGTTGATGTCCAACACATTCCAACTCAAGAGATGACTGCAGATGTATTAACCAAGCCACTAAGTCGTGCTAGTCATGAGAAATGTGTGAAAAGATTAGGTTTAAAATTAATTGACAGATTCTGATGACGTTCGATTTGAGAGGGGAGTGTTAGAGTTCAAATCTTTCAGCCAAATTCGTCCGTCATAATTAATCCATCTAGTTAGTTGTTTAAATCAAAATATATAATTGACATGTGTTCATTGATATAAGTCACTTTATAAATTAAATTAATCTTTATAAATGAAAGTGATGTTCAGTTAAATTGTTTCTTATATATAATTAATTCCTTCCACTCACGCATAAATCTTGAAAATATATAATTGCAGATTTAATGTAAGAAATGAACTTTTTAACGAAGTTTCGTGTGATGACAAATCTGATATCACTTATTATGGAAGTGAATTGAGTGGCACAAAAAAATCTGCGAATGAGTCAGTAAATAGTTGCACTGAAAAACATTCGGAAATCTCGCTTTTAGGAGAATTCAAAGACTTTCTCCTTGAAAAGTACACATGTGACGAGCCAACAAAAAGGGGAAAACATACTACATATTACGGAAAGTTCTTGAACCTGGGAAATGGCAGGAACTGAACACTCAAGTTCTGAGATAGTTTCTGATGAAATGCCATTGGGACAAAATCTGCAATTAGGTACATATTTTGGTAGCACAAAGTAAGCTTTAACTTTTGCAATAGTCGTGGCTAGATTCTGCTGATAACAAATGGCACATTACTCTTGAGCATTAGCTGGTTCTTGGATGGTTTCTGATGAAATGCCGCTGGTACTAATTATGCAATTACATATTTTAGTAGCACACAATAAACAGTACCTGTTGCAAGATTTGAGTTTCGAGTCTGTTCATAAAAGTGGATACTTACTTTTCTATTTAATTTTTGGTTTTTAATTTATTAACTGTTTTTTAACTGAATACGAATATGAATTTCTTTTTAATGGCACCAATTAGCACAAATTATGTACTTTGACTTTATGTGCTTGTTTTTAATTTTTGTTGTTTTTTTTGTTGTGGTGTTCTGACTTTATATGATGCTAGCAGCGCCACTATTTTTTTTAAACTGCACAAGATACAATTTTTTTAGTAGCACAAATTAGCACAAAATAAGCACTAAAAAGTGTGATAGGTGCGTTTCGATTTTGCCGATTTAGTCGGGCCTACTTCAGAGAAGTCGTCAGTGATACGCTGAAAATTGATACTTGTATGAGTTCCAAATAATGACTGATTATCAGACATGGCTCGACGCTCAGCGGCAAACTGAAGGTAGGTAACAACGTTTAAATCATGATATTTGTCTGGCTGGTCGGTGCTCTGTTATAATCAGTCTGATTGAGTATTGGTAGGGGTATTATGGAATATTATGATAATGTAAAATTATAGGTATTGCCCTAACAGTAGTTGATGACATTAATCATAGGCGGAAGGGGTGTTTACCCTCGCATTAGTTGTTGTCGGCACAGTAAGACATCCTAGAGTAATTTCATTTACCTGAAAAAATAGCATATATCTATTAATAGGCCACGTACGACTAGCGCGCAGGGCATTAAAAATAATTCCCTTTTAAATCAGTAGCGTGCGGGGTCAGTATAAACGCAACATCTCTTATCTATGTATGTAAATAGCGCGCGAGCTACCTGCGGTATGCCTGCTCCCGCTACCTTTTTTAGAAGAAAAAATAAAAATGTGCAGCCTAGCTGCTGGTCAGATATCCGCCAAAATTTACAGAAAGTTGATATTTTGCAATGTCGCCGTCGAATCGTTCACACAAGAAGATCCGAATCGCCAGCCATTCCACGTGACATCGCAGAAAATCATAAACATATTGATTGGATGATCCAGAACGATAAGATTTCTACTCCAATGAAAGTATGGTCTTTGCAACTGCTCAAAGTTGGCAGTTTTCATGCCAATATTTTTATCAACTTTGTTACCAAACAAAGAAAAAATAACAAATGACATTTTATTCCAATCAATAATTGATAAATATTGGAAACATCGATGGACATTTTTTCCATATAAGGTGGCTGCAGATTTTGAATATGCAATTTAAGATTCGCTGAAATCACGTTGGCCTGGGTTAATGGATGTTTATTTCACCTCACCCAGGCGTGGTTCAGGAATTTGGTCTCGTTCGAGAGTACAAGAATAACCAATCTGTAATTGGACATTTCCGTTTTTACAACCATAGACGAGGTACAAGAAGCATATCGTATTATGGAATCAGACGTTGGTTATTTTCCGCAATTACAGAGATACGGCAGTTATATGAAGAAGAATTTCATTAATTACGATGCAAAATATCCCCCGCAGATATGGTCTAGGTACAGATAATGTTTGGGATAGCGAAACAACAAATGCATGCGAATCATTCCATTCACAATTTAATATGTGTTTTTCTAGTGCATATCCAAAAGTTTATAAATTTGTTGGAGAGTTAAAGCAATTCATGGTGGAAGTACAAATATATATGCGAAGTGCTGATACTGAATTTAGTTGTAAATAAGAAGAGTATAAGAAAAAAGAAAGAATTGCACAATATCAAGAAAAATATAGATCAGGTGCACGACATTTTTTCGATTACATATATAATGTCTTAAAATATTATAAGAAACATTAAAATTGATTAAAAATTGCGTCTCTTAAGTATCAATAATCCGCCGATTTCGCTGCCGTACATATTTGTATGTTGCAATTACAAGCCAAGGTGCTAAATAAAGACTATTATTATAATTTTGATGGGTATCTCTGCTGTAGTAGTTAATTTTATTTTATGTACGGCTTCCTAGAAGGCAAGTATCTTAAATTATTCTATTACTTTTAGATTTGTACGTTCAAGACCTTCGTAGCTATGTGAGATATTCCTAGAATCGCTACTTTTGGAAATGTGTGAAATGTGCTCCATATACTTTTCAAGTGTCTTCGGGATTTCCCCTGTTACCCATATATTTAATGGAATTATTATGACCTTCCGCTATTGCCATATAGTTTCTAATTCTGCCGCTAAGTGATTTTCTCTTCTTGAACCCCGATCGGAGGAGGTATACAATTCGACTGTCTGCTTTATTTTTTTTTTTTTTTTGGTTCGTGCGCGCCTTTTATATAGTAGACGATCTCCGATTTTGATGATTTTGGATTCATTTGAAAGAAGGGGATTGAGAAATGGTCCCATATTCATAAAAACGCAAATCCGAAATCTCCTTCCCTCCGAAAACCGCCCCCGAAGGGGTGGTGGGGGCGAATTTTCTCGAAAATCGAAAATCTGAGTTGGTATAATTAAAGATAGGACAATATCCGGAAACGTTTAAATTGAACATTTTTTCAAAAGTGTTACGGTTTTCGAGATAGACGCATGTTAAATATGTATTTTTGCTATGTGGAGAGGACAATTTCTTTCGAAAATTGAAAATTTTTCGATACTACATGAAAGATATAATTATTTGTAGCAACATTTATAATGAACATTTTTTCCTTAGAATTACGGTTTTCGAGTTAAATCGGTGTTAAATGGTAACAACTAAAATATTCAAGCGTATTTCCGCCGCGATGTTCTGAGATCTCAATAATAACCACTACAAGCAAGGAATATACGTGGGTAATAGGATAAGTATTATCTTCTTTGATATGGTATAGTGAACGTTCAACGATTTTCGAGACTAATGTTACACTCAAAAGTGTGAAATAAATATTTTTTACAAAAAAATGGACCGACGTTATAGTTGATGCACTGAAAAGTATAAAATAATATTACTTCTATTGGTGATGGTACTTGTGAAGTTGGTGCCAAAAGCTATCAATCTAACTGCAACTGCACAACTTCAAAAGTACCATCACCAATAGAAGTAATATTATTTTATACTTTTCAGTGCATCAACTATAACGTCGGTCCAATTTTTTGTAAAAAATATTTATTTCTCTTTAATTTTGTGTGGCGCAGGTACTGCAACGTCAATGAAGTAGGTAGTTTTCTCTTTCTTTTCATTAGGCACGATATCTGGTCTGTTGATATCCACAGGGTGATCTGTGTACCTATATAGGTTTATTCCAATAGATTTTGATATCTTCGTTCTCTCTAACGGCTTCTGGCTTGTATTTATAATAAGGGATGTTTTCTGTAAGCATGATGGCGTTCTTGCATATTTCTTGATGTACTGTTTTCGCAATGTTGTCATTAAAAACCGTGAAGTATACCTACGAGCCATGAGTTACGGTTTTCGAGTTAGAGGCATGTTAAATTCTCAAATATGTGTATCTTCGCTATGTGTTGAGGGCGATTTCTTTCAAAAATTTAAAATTTGTGGGCACTACATGAAAGACAATAGTATTTGTAACAACATTTATAATGAACATTTTTTCCTTAGAGTTACGGTTTTCGAGATAGAGCTGTGATATAATGTTTAAATCTAAAACACTTCTACGTATTTGCGCAGCGATGTTCTGAAATACATAACGACGTTCAACGATTTTTATGACTAATATTATACTCAAAAGTGTGAAATAAATATTTTTTACAAAAAACTGGACCGACGTTATTAGTTGGTGCACTGAAAAGTTCGAAATAATATTAATTCTATTGGTGCTGGTGCTTGTGAAGTTGGTGCCAAAAGTTATCAATCCAACTGCACAACTTCAAAAGTACCAGTATCAATAGAATTAATGTTATTTCGTACTTTTCAGTGCACCAACTAATAACGTCGGTCCAAATTTTGTAAAAACAAATTTTCTTTAGAGTTACGGTTTTGGAGTTACATCGGTGGTCAAATGGTAACATCTAATACTTATGCGTATTTCCGCAGCGATGTTTTGAGATCTCAATAATAACAACTACAAGAAAAGAATATACGTGGATAAAAGGATAATTATCTAATATCATCATGGGTATTAGTGAACGTTCAATGATTTTCGTGACTAATATTCCACTCAAAAGTGTGGAATAAATATATTTTTTACAAAAAATTGGACCGACGTTATTAGTTGGTTATAATAATATAATAATATTAATTCTATTGGTGCTGGTTTTTGTGATGTTGGTGTCAAAAGCTATCAGTCTAACAACAACTGCACAACTTCAAAAGTAAGAGCGCCAATAGAAGTATTAGGAATATGTATGTCTGTGTATGTTCCAGTGTTTGTAACCGGTTCCCATTCAACATTTGTCTTCGGATTAAGGTAAATAACATTAATAATCAGATCAATCAGGTAGTTTCTTGTTGCAAAACCGTTGCAGCCGTAAATAAAAATGAAAAATTGACCAACTTATTCGTGAAAACCTTTTTCAGAAATATCGACATAAACTCAAGAATTGAAAACTGAGAGTTAAATTTATTTTATGAAATTCAGATTTCTGCTGTACACATTAGTACAGATCTCCTGGGTGTGATTGAACGAGCTTTTTTATAATAGGGTTAAAATAAAACGCCATGAAAAAGAGAAAATAGGTTTATTTACCAGAACAACATTCTAACGCATATCTACGATTTTTGAACAAAAGTGAAACATGAATAAAATAACATGATAATTCTTCTAACGATTATTTTTATATTTACAATATGTAACAATATTTAGAGATAATATGAGGATCATAATCAAAAGTTGTTGACTGATAGCTGCGCAATGGAAAATAATTGTAGATTGCACAGGCCCTAAATATTCGCTTAGGATAAAAACAAATAAACTTTGAGTTGGAACAAATCATACATACAGGCTGTAACATAAAACTGTTTTGTAGTAGATCATCTATTGGATGGACAAAATTAAGGCTGTTTATTCAATACTCAATCAGTCTTTCTACTTTCTGTAAAAGAGAATTTACGTTGATTATCTCACATTCTAGTATGTATAACACAAATACCTAACAGACCATTTTTACACAAAATTCGAGCTTTGGTTATTTCTATCATCATATTTTTCTAAACAAAAACTAAAATTCTAATTTGTAGTATTCCATTTTAAATAGAACACTATTATAAACTAAGACTTTCATTCAATACTCGAATCATTATAAAAACAACAAAACAACAATGTGATTTCCTCATTCGCACAGATCTATTTACAGACAAGTTTCTCTAAGTACAGTGGAGATTATTAGATTCAACACACATTTCTAAACTTTACCCATACTGTAATGCCAAAACCAAGTCAATGTGACAATGAGTTATTGCGGATTTATCTTATTCTGTTTAAAACGTGTAATATGTACAGGGTTTGTTATTGAACTGTCTAACCAATAAAACTACTAGTTCAATAACAAACCTACCACCACTGACTTGTTACTCTTTGCGATATTAGCAATGAGCCGGCAGTGTGTGCCAATTCTAATGATTTCCACGTCACGTATTTTATTTACACTTTATAAAGTATGTAAGTATATAGATATATCATTCAGTTTTGAAATGTTGAATTTTTGTCACTCATATCGCAAGGACTGCTACTGTCTCTGCCAGACTGGCTATCCTTGAACTCTGTCATCATTGCTGATGTGGATGTGGCACTGCTAGAAGTTGCTAAATTTGCAATATCACTAAACCAAGTACCAAGGTTCAACCGTTCAGGCAGAACCGGCAGTGGTTTTCATATAACGTGAGCTGGAACTGGTTCATTGCGGAATTCATCAGTCTTCATGATGACACACACAGGTCGCTTGATGCTGCCATCTGGGCTTGGTGATCGCCTTGGAAAGGCAGGTGGGCAAATGGTGCAAGGCGCCATTCCGCTGCCCACCACGTTGCTGGACAAATTATTGAGAGGCCAGTTGATGCCATGTGGATACAAGGGATTGTTGGTGTACAGTAATGCCAATTCAGCGGCGAATTTCGATTCGTCCGTATGTCTGAATGGATGGTAGAGGTAGGGCAGAGGAGGGAACAGCGTTCGAGACAATTTCAAGTGATCATGATGGTCGTGATTGTTGAGGAATTGTGGTAGGCCGGATGATGTAGATATTGGAGGGACTAGTGAACGGGACAAGTTGTGATTTTCCAGGTGTGTGGGTGATATCAAAGGTGAAATGTTGAAGCCATATTTGGTTTCCTTTTTCAGTAGAGGTTTTGGCTTTCGACGAGGACGGTACTTGTAGTCTGGGTGCTCTTTCATGTGAAGAGCTCTGAAACAAAAGAAATTATATTTGGTATTTTTTTAACAAGTCATAATATAATCAATGAATGTATTGAGGACATCCTTATTTGAGATGAGAAATAATTATGAAATCCAAACAAATGCTTGAAAATCATAGGAATCACATCATCTTTCTTTGATTTATGATTATTCCTGCAATGGATATGTTTGATAAAAGGACGAAAGTAAGCTAATAAGCTGCCCAAACACTGAAAGATTTTTTGAGGATCCAGCCGAGGTCTGCATTTTCTTCTAAAGTTTTGAATTTTGTCTGTCATTGTGACACTTGGTAATTTAAAACTTAGACCGAATTCGCAGGATACCACAAACACACATATACTGAAGTCGCAGATTTGGTCGGTGGCTTACCAAATAATTCAGAAAATCTCTACCTACACGTATGGATACCTATTGAAGTACTTTTTGACCGACTTCGAAAAAGAAGGAGGTATACAACCGATTGTTTCACATAATAAAAGAGTTTCGAAAATAATAATTCATCTTTTATTCGAAAGAGGACTTCTGAGCAGCTATCCCATTAAAAAATAGTAATCTAACATGTATCTTTTCCTTAAAATACCATCCAAAGTTGGTAGAGGTGGCAATTTTTTTTCAAATCTGAAAATTTCAAATAGCAAAATAAGAAAGACACTATTTTTGAGAACCTTTAAAATGAGCATTTTTCAAAAACTTAAAAGTTAGAGCCTTTCGAAAAAGTGCGTTTAAAAAAATGGAAATCATTTTACCTATTTATTATGTTTTATGTGGTCGTGTTGAAAATGAACGAAAATGGTAAATAAATAACGTTTTTCAAAAAACTTGCACCAACTTTAATAGCTGAGGCACAGAAAAATTCGAAATAATATACAGTGTGTACTACTTGCAGTTTGACTTAGCCGTTTCTAGAGAACCACTCAAATTATTATTTTGATAATATACGTATGTGGTTTTCTAACCGTTTCCAATCGATCAAAAATATTGATATTGTAAAAGGATTTCCGGTTCTACCCGAAGTAGACATTAACTCGTCCATTTCAAATGATACTACTTTTTTTAACTGAATTACCAGTTACTTCCAGAAACATACTGTATTATTATTTTTGATAGTTTCCAAGATAATGAGATTTTTGGAAAAAATCTCAAATAACACATACATTTATCATCGTGTATCTGCCTTAGTTTTTCATATACCTAAATAGTTTAAATTTTGAAATATACGTTTGAAAATGTTTTTTGATATTTGGAATATAAGAGGACTACTGAAAATTGTACAAGATGTTTAAAATCGACCAACCAATATCGAATAATAACTAAACCCAATAACTCGTTTATTTTAAATATTACTTCTAGAATTTTTTCATGCTAGTCCATTTCTTCCTATTTCTCTCTCGTTTCGCATTAGCATTTCCTATACCCAAATTTCACCGATTATGTGAATATTACTGCTCAGCAAGCGAGTGTTTTTAATAATAATTGCTTGCTCGGGTTAATTTAATGAATGAAACAGTAAAAATATACCCAACGAAATAATAATTATTCAACAATTTGGATGAATTAAATGGACTTTCGTCAAAATCTACGTGGTTACAGAGTGATATTCTATTAGTACTGGCAGTAGTTGACAGTTTTTAGGCCCTTTTTGGATACAGCGTATAAAGATTAGGTATCATTACATGCCATTGATATTAGAATCTCTCAATTAACAATTACCTACTGCCAAATCCCTTATGTCTCACAACTGCTTTATTTGAACCTCTTTTGTCGCCTTGTGAATAGTGTGAATAACACCAACTTAACAACAAGCTATTTACAACATAACAATGACCGTTTAAGTGTTCAATTGTTTGTCGAAAATATTTTATGTACATTACGAGGCCTATACAAACAAAATTCGAAAAATTCTTTATCACTTACTACTGATAACTATATCCGTATTTGTGCAAGAACAAAAAGGGTCTCCTCGCTGCTTGGCTATGCGTCTTCATTCTCACTCAATTCACATTAAACAATATTTATATATCTATACAATAATACAAACTGTACACCTTTTCGTGTACTTAAGATAGTGTTTCCCTTTATGTTTAAATAATACCGATTCTTTGTTTATCAGTTGACAAATACGTTGCTTTTGAAATAAACAACGCGATATTATTGTTGGGGTACTTTGAGGAAAAAAGAAATACCTGTACAGCTGTCGTTGACTATTATTCAATAGATTCCTTTTTGTTGAGATTCACAGAATGGTCTTGTTACCTAAGTCTAAGCTTTATCAATGAATTATTTCATTGGGATATTATCATTATGTTTATTATGTAAAGGCTCGAAAATAAAACCTAGTTATTTATATTAGATAGATATTTCCCTATCTTCAAGTTGTATTAGTTATTTTTTTACATAACATTATTACAAATTTCACTGAAATATTTCCAAAATGGCGAACGACAAAATGTTCGAATTCGGGATAGGTTCGATACAGCGGTAATGCATAAGTAAATAACTTAAAAATCACCATAACAGAAGAAACACTGACAGGTTTTGGAGAATTTTGCAAATCCAATTTGGTATCTACTTATTCATTTATTAATGTCGCACAGCTTATATAGCTTCATTCTGTTCGGAGGCTTAATGTTGAGATTTTTTCATAGAATTATGTATCTTGTGAAATGGGACGTGAAATATTGAAGATAATTTCGAGTATTTCCTCCTTATTTTGAAAACTATTACCTAATATAAAAACAATGCAGAATGTTGGAATTTATCCATAATTTATGGGTAAAGCCCAATAGTTTTTCTACTTATATATTGATTTTCTGGAAAATTCATCAAGAGCAAATAAGTGTCAAATAAAATTGGGACAGAATTAAAGATTTTGGTTATGTATGCGAAATTTTCTTCCCAATTAGAACTTTCGGAACAGCAGTCGTTCACTATCAAGAAAGTTAGTAACGTTATTTAAGCGGAAAAAATTTTGGTCTGTTATGATTGGCTTCTTCAATTCTCACCTGGATTTTTCTGTCAAAATTTAAACAAACATATTTTTGCCTAGTGGAACCTGGCAAACGTTATGATATGCTAATTTTAATGGCGATCGGTTAAAGAGTGTAGGAGTTGAAGAACTGTAGTGCCATCTAGCGGCGAGTTACGACAAAGTGAATAGCATTATATTATTCTCAATGCACAAACACCTGAAAGTTTATTAATTTTCGAAGTGATCGGTTGTGTAATTCCAGCGTCATCTAGTGGTGAGATATGGAAGCCTTCTTGAAAACTTTTATGTGCCGATTTTCATGGTAATCGATCAAACAGTACTTATCTGAAAATACTAAGATATACCAACATCCATTTTTATAATATAGAACAGAAGCAGATTACTATTCTGACGCAACGAATTGAATGTGTATTCAGATAAATTATAGTGAAGAAAGCGGCGATTAAGCACACCCCTAACATTTTCCATCCCCCGATTTTGTACAAACACACTTCCCACTGAACCCCTTCAGCTGATGCTTACTCCCTCTTCTCCTGCTCCATTATTGTTCTGAATTAATACCCGCGAATTGCGCGCCAACCCAAATATACAAAGTATGCACGAGAGTGTATCCCATAACACAGTATTATGACTTTATTAATATGCCCCGTCTAATCTGGGCCTAAGTCCCGTTAATGGGACGCATACGGCCCATTCTGCGTCTCACTCTGTTATCTTTTGTAAAACAGACGACCTGTTTTGTACTGAATCATTGTTTTATTGAGATGATGGCACATAGGCGTGGGAAATGCTCAAATTGTGATTGTTTTGAGAATATGTGATTTATATATTTAGAGGCTAAAATATGAAGATTTACATAGGAATGGTAAATTATAAATATTAAACGTAATGGAATATAGGAAGAAACAGACAAATATTTGATAATTGCAACACAATTAAGAGAAATTATAAATTCTTGACGCAAGATTTACAGATACAGGTGAAGTCTAATTATTAGAACTTAAGATTACTTTTCTGCTCAGTGAGATAATTGAGAAGGCCGGTAGAACTAGACCCTAGTCTTTCTTCTACCTTTATCTATTTTTATCAAATACATAATTATTAAACAGAATATCGCATACGCGACAACCTTCTTCTTAGATGAACAGGCGCACAGTTCGCAACTTTATCTGTAGAATTTGAAGATTTTATCCATTCTTCTTCTTTTGTATCCATCAATATCTTTCAAAAAATAACATGGAATCCGCATCTACATCATTGTCCTCTTCTTGTCCTTTCACTCTTGATAAATATAATATTATATATATATTCTTTTCTTTAATTTAATCATTCTTCATGGAAGTTTCATCTGAAGAAATTTGTTTCCGATTTCTCCTCATCTTTGCTTATTGAAAAGCAAAATCAAAATGAAAATAGTATTTTATGATACAAGTGTGTAAAGAGGCGAATATATGACAATCGCGATAATGAAACACAAAGTCTAATTACCTATGTGTCAAATTCACAGAAGGCCGAGTTTGGTATATTATGTCACGACGAGCAAAGGCGAGTCGTGAGAACCTCATGAGTACAAAAGTGAATTTGACATATCCCTAGAAGCGAATGTTGTAATACGACTGTAAGTTTAGCAGTTTAGCCCCTTTGCGACGCTTGAAAGAAAAAAGAATCTCATTTGCACATCTGTTTTTGCCCTTAACGACATCTAAACCTTATTTATGTAATACAATTTTTAAATATTCCTTGTTATGATATTACCTTTTTCTGCATTAAAAACCTTATGTGCGATATTAGGATCATGTGCAATATAGGAGCAAACTCCAAATATTTCGGCTCCCTTAATTTATATATAAGTTCAAGGCAGCTTTGATAAAAAATTCTGGCATATTACCTTAGTACATATATGTTTTTCTTGTTATATTATAACACTAGCATAAAGAGAAAGCTATACCTATATATTCAAGTTATAAAAGCCAGCGCGTGGAATTGTCGTCGCGAACCCTTCCATAATATACATGATATAACTCATTCAGTGAAATTTATTAAAAATTGGCGACAATAGTAAATATGGCAGTGAGTGAGAGAGAGAAAGGGAGATGAGAGTATACACGAAGGCGCTTCTCGAATTCGCGAACAATACCGCACACTATCTAAGCCAACATATTCAGCTGGCGACAAAAGATAATGCCTCCATTGTAAGGACACATTGAGCACCTCCTGTGATCCCATTCACTGAGAGATTGTCTCCACTCGAGTTCTCTGTCTACGATATTGGCAGGGGTGTACCCGATATGGGTAGAAACGACTAATAATATTATATACATATATATATATATATATATATATATATATATAAATAAGAATAAACATTCTCGAAAGCTCGGCTTTAATCAAAGAATTTTATTGATTATATGACTGCATCCCCAAGAACATCTTTTTATTTATTATAATACCTTAGGTAAGCTGTGATAAGCAACAAAAAGTATGTACAATTGTTTTTGTTTTGAGCACTCTTACTTATGAGTAGGTATTTTCAAAACTAGTATGCATTTTGCTTTTTCAAATGTGAACAGCTTTGACAGCTAGCTTGTCTTGAGCATGCTCACAAAGCAGTACCTTTACGAACTTCCATTGTGATTGCTTTGGTAATGACAGGTATCCTCAAGTTAAATTCGAAACATAACCTACAAATATGCCAAGAATGATACATTTCAACTTGACATTTGCTCATAACCCGAATAAACATATAAATATGCGATGACATTGGTACTTTAAATGATAAAAAAATGTATCGACAAATATTTATTTATGATCAAACACGTCAATAAATAAATAGTTTACAATTTAGAAGTACTTACCTTTTTATATTCTTATTAGGTACTCGAGATCGAAATTGATCAAAATTTATGTTATAATTATTAAGATTATAAGCTAATGTCAATTAGACAGGTCGAAGAGCCTTGGGGCGCATCGTGTTGGCATAACAATGCCAATGTCAAAGGTTGTTTATATGCTGGCTGTTCCGAAATACAAACCATTAGTTGAAGTAAGTCTGCGACCGGTCAATACAATATTTTTGTTTTGCTTCAAAACAGAAACAATATAATTATTTTATTTTCTTCTGGGCTACGGCTTTAGATAATTCCAAATTCTTATCACATTTTTGTACATAAGATGAAAATCTAGCCAATAACAAGAGTGGTGTTTGCTTCTAAGACTTCAATTACAGCTTACAGCTATCGATTATTTACACATCTAGAGATTCCAATGAAAAATATAGAGAAGTGATATCGTACCTAAGGCAAATGGGCGTCGTCTTGTTTGAACAAGAAGTAATATACCTATACATTTCAAGTAGAAACAAATGATATCTTATCATGGTGCGATAATTTGGAACATAAGTTGTTCTAATTGTAAACTTACAGCACGGACTGGCGACTTTCATTATATAGATTTATAATTTTGAGACTTTGTTACTGTATATCTCTTGAGAATTGAAAGAAAGCATGCGGTTTTCGAATTGATGAATGCAGATATCCAGGATAAGCCCCATCCGGATTTTCTGATGGAGAATGACGTTTTCAATCAACTCAAGCGTGATCTCTTTGAAACATATTGTATCTTATAATGATTCATACTGTATAGTTGATTCTCTTTTTTAAAAATTGGTTATATGAGAACTTTTCAATGTTGTCAATGAATTCGGTATCCCGTTTAGCAAGGTTGAGTGTTTATTTAGATGTACGTCACTGGAAATAATACCCCTTTCATGGTTCCAACCACCTTTTGTTCCAACCACCGGAGCAATTGGAGTATTTACCTTCCACGATCGTTTAACAATTAGAAGCCAGCAACACACACACATACAGTTTCCATTCTATTCTGTTACCCATTCTATTCCTTTGTGGAACTTGAGTATGAGGATGGGTGTGAATGTGATCAAATAGAATCTCACAAAAGTGAGGATTCATCGTGATAGGATAGATTATTCTTAGATATTGAGACGCAAGCCTTGCTAGACAATTTTTTGAATTGTATGTCTTCGAAATTCTTATTCATTGTCGAATATTTTGCATTATCACCGAAATACGAATGATTTCCAGACGAAAAATATTCATTCTATCTAAGTTTAGTAATCATTTCCCAGTTTTTTTGACATCTACACTCAGGCACAAAAAACGCAACAAGTTAATATTTGGCAGGATTGGATGTCTTATTTTTACCTCAATTTTCATTTTTTTCTACTAAACTATAGATAAAATGCACACCTAAATAGTATTTCTTTATTAAACAAGGGGAACTTAAAGTTACTATGGAACCCAAATTTGAAAACAACCTATGGGGTAAGTTCTTGGCCAAATTCTTTCACTTTATCAATTTTGTTCAAGAACCATCCTATTCATAAATTTTGATTTTTGGTTCATATCTTTAGGAGCATTGGTTCATTTCTTACAACAAAATGAACTTATCACCAACAGGCAGAAGTAATTATACAAAATATACACCAAATTCTTAAAATTAATGTTTCTTTCAGGATAGTATTTGATTAACAGTTGAATTAGCTTCCATAAATAAATTTTCTTATTTTTTCCTTTTTATGCAATTAGCAATAATCGCTTACTGAAACTAAACAAGACTTCAAGCTAAGTCGAACTGACATTAAGGCAATAAAGCGAGAAGCCATCTTCTCAAATACCATTTGTTAATAAATTGTTGATAACAATTTCATTTTGCTCAAAAAATTAACCAATGCACATAAATACCATAAAGATAAAAAATTTTTAAAGAAATAAAGAATTTGGTTAAGAAATTACTCCACAGGTTATCTGAAATAGGATTATAAAACAATCTCTAAGTTCCTCCTGTATAATAATAACTAAAATTATACAGGCGTATTCATAATCCAATCTTGGTTCGATACTAGCTAGTACCGCATTAAAATAAAAAACAAAACACTATTCTACCGTAACACTGACATAAGAGTCATAAAACTAATTTAAGGTTAGACTTTCGCACTTAATTTAGTAGCGTACTAAGTTTCAATTATGAATACGCCTGATAGTATTTAAAGAAATACTATATATGCAAGATGATATAAGTACATTTATCTTCCATTCGTTAAAAAAAAATATGAAAATTGGATTTAAAAAAATCCGACAGTTCGAAAGCGGATAGATAAATTTCACGGATCCCTCTCAAGGAAAAATATTTCAAACAAACGTTGAGGGTACAGATCATATCTATAATTCAAATATATTTTTAATAACATTTAGATATTGGATACTTTTTGAGTGTTTATTTAAGTTTGGTCGGCCGTCTTTTTACAGAAAATATTGGGGCAATACCTACAATTTCACATTGTCACAATATTGCATAAAACCACTATAAATTTTCAATCATATTGATTACCAAACAAAGCACCGCGACCCAGAAAACAGCTGATGTTATAAAATGATCTCTTGTTATGTAGCAATTGAATTCATATTCAGAAATACCATCAATCAATTCCACTTGCCGGGAGTTTATATCCACCCGCTATACGTGTTCAATGCATCGCTCATATTGGTCTCCACCGTCAGTTGTACGCTGAAGATTGATACTAGTATGAGTTTAAAATATGGACTGATTATCAGACACGACTCGTCGCTCTATGGCAAACTGAAGATAGGCAACAACCCCTTGAAATCATGATATTTGTCTGGGTGGCGGTGCTTTGTTTGGTAATCAATCTGAACATTTATAGTGGTATTATGCAATATTACGACAATGTGAAATTGAAGTTATTGCCCTAACAGCTGTGAACGTCATTCAATGACGGAAGGGGTGTTGTACCTCGCAGTAGTTGTTGTCGGCACAGTTAAACGTCCTAACCCTAGCGTAATCTAATTATTAAAAACGGCTGATGATATGTAATCATCTTAATTATCTAGCATTTGAATTGAATACATGGTGATTCACGGTCAATGGTATCTTAGACGATTAAGGAAGACGAATAATAAGATAGTTCAGAAAATTGTGTTATTTAAATGTTACTTATTGATTTATTTTTGATCCTGCGACGTTGCCACAATGGCAAAGTATTAGATATCAACTTAGAATTTTTAAATAGAACACCCTGTACATTATTACTTTATCAGATTCTCTATTGCCTTTTGGTTATTTTCCCATAAGATACTACTTGTACCTAGCTCTAAGGGTTTTCAAATAAATAAATAATTTTCTTTTTTATTTGTTCAAAAGAGTGCTTTTTCAAATAGAACACCCTATATTTTATTATTTCTTCTGAAAGAGAATCAAAATCCCATTGAATTGATGTATCATGCTCCTAAAACTTGTCAGTAGTCAGTTTTCAAAATAAAACCATTGTTCAAATTAATTATTTTAAAATTTTTTTATAGTAGGTACCTTATTTTGGATACCATGGTGATGACATTTATTATTTTAACTAATAATAATTTGCCAATTTCACTCAAAAATGGAAGAGACTATTGAGATAAATAAGATAGTATATAACATATGCGGTCATTTTAAGAACTATTTCTGAAAACGACAAAATCGCTTTTTTCCTATCAGTCACAATGGCATGTTTCGCCAGTACCTAGCTTCAAATTTTAATCAGGAAAACTAGCGCCCCCATTTTCGCGGTGGTATGTTTTTTTGTCAGTTTAAATAAGTTTTTGTTGAAGTTTTTATTCATCATGAACAATGTGATTAGAATATTTCAAGAACATGCAGAAAGTTTCATGAAAGATACCCCCAAAGTTCAAAAATGAGAACATACATTAGCCCATTCACACAAAAATGTATTTTCAGATTCCTAATAACTAATTCCAAGTGTTGATTTACATAACAATTTCATCACTCCTCTTTAGAATGATAAGTAGATTACAGGTACAGTAATATAAAGCTATGCCTGAAACAGCTAAATTGGTGGATCAAAAGAGCGAATCTAATGTCAATAATATACAATATTTAGTGTTCTGCTGTAAATTTCTATTAAATAAATATTTAAAAAATGGACCAATTTTATTAGTTAGTGCACTTAAAAATACAAAATAATATTAATTCTATTGGTGCTGGTAATTTTCAAGTTGTGCAATTGTAGTTAAATAGAAGACACTTGGCACCAACTTCACAAGAAGGGGAGACCGGTGACAGTTGTAAAATGGTACCTACAGTTGTAACAGTACTAATATTTTTGTATACAATGGTTCGAAATTCACGCACTTGCATTCTTGCATCTGTTCCAAGATCACGTTAGGTTACTTCCGTCAGTGTAGAGTGAGGGCGTGAGGGTTCCTGTTGCGATACAGTGGTCGCCATGGAAATAAATATACATTTTGGGTCCTGAAATAGATCATTAAATGTGGGCATATTACTTTGAGCTTTCGCCCACACGTTACATAGGTATATTCCCTGTTGTGGTGCAATAGTAGCGTCAAGATAATTAAATTGATTCTTGGTATAATTAAATTTTTCTGCAAAAAATGCATGTCGGGGACATTTGTAACATAAGGCTGGGGGACAATTGCAACGTGCTACAACTCTTCCACTTGAAGTAGGGTCAGGTTTATCAGGAGCTTATCGCCTCGATTATTAGTAGAAATCTTTACATTTTTGCAGATTATGCCGCGATCCAGAGTGAGAAAAACACAGAGAGGGTCTTCTGAATACAACTGAAAAAAGCAGCATCCCTTGTTTTAGAAAAAAAAAACGTTTCCGTAAGAGAGGCCGCAAAGCAACTAGATATCTGTCATATTACTTTACAGAGATACATTATGACAAAAGCGGTATTGAGAAACCCAATGTTGGATACAAGTTGCACAATAAAATATTATCTGTAGAAGACGAGAAAGTATTTTGCGACTACAAACGCGGCTCGTCGGACTTGTTTTATGGACTGACACCAAACGCCAACCGATATTCGCTCACTTGTCTACCAATTCGCCATAAGGAAATCAGTTACAGTGCCGGAGCAGTGGCATGATTCAAAAATGGGACCCAGGGATTGGTTTATCCAATTTTGTGAAGAGAAATTATTCATTATCAATCAAGTTATGCTAGGGCTGTAAACTTCAACAGAGTCAACGTCACAAAATGTTTCGACAATTCAGCGCATATATATACATCAATTTGAGGCTGCCAACATTTATAACGTAGATGAGGCTGAAGTAACTACGGTACAAAAACCGAGTGAAGTTGTTTCAACCAAGGGCACTAAACAAGTAGGAGCCGTTACTTCTGGCGAGAGATGAACTTTGATCAGGAAAATAAGATTCTACTTCTACTTGATAATCACCGATCACATTTAGGCCTGGAAACCATTGACTTCTGCAGAACCAATGGGATCGTTCCAATGTCTTTCCCCCACACACGACCCATAAATTACAGCCCTTAGACCGAAGTGTCTATGGCCCATTGAAAACATATTTGAATAGTGCTATGGATGCTTGGATGAAGAATCATCCTGGCCAAACTATGTACATTTATGATTTACCCGGACTTGTCACAGACGCCTTACCAAAAGCGGTTTCTCCTTCTAACATCATGAATGTCTGTAATTTTTTCATTTAATAGACATGTTTTTGAAGATGATGAATTTTCACCTTCTCTACCTACGGATGCAGAAAGAACGTGCACACAACTCCCCAACGTTATTGATCCTGTCCCATCCATTTCTAGGGAAACACATCAAAAATACAACACCTACAGAAATAGGAACATGTCTACCACCTGATGACAAGTTAAACAGTTCTAAGGTTTTCCTAGAAGCAATTAGGCCCTTTCAGAAGGTGTCTTCGAATCGCAAAAAGCCGACAAGGAAGTAGGGATCTACGGCTATTTTGACAGAAACACCTGAGGAGACAGCACTTGAAGAGGAAGCTGCCCATGTTAGGAGGAAAAACGCCAAGAGGGTGAAAAGGAAGGTTTTTAAGAAACAATTTGAAGAAACTTCATCAGATGAGGATGAACCACTGATATTAAACGAAAGAAAACTGAGACGGTAACAGGAAAAATCCCTGAGAGGAAAATTGAAGAGAGTTCCTCAGAAAATGAATGAAATATGTTTGTACTTGACTAAAGCCTTATTCCAACTGCAAGGGTTGGGCAAATTCTGTATGCTGGGGTTATGATGACGGCTTCTTTTTCTATTGTATTAGCTGCAGGGAGTGATTATTTTCGAGCTTCATAATAATTATAGTTTCGCTAATAGTTTTTTGATTCTAAGAACAGTATTTTTGCTTAAAAATAATTTATTTTTGTTAATTCTTTACTGAATTAGGTTTCACTCCAACTTAATTCACATGTTTATGAGTTACGAAATTGTATTTATATTAATAGCTAACTGTTTTGTACATTTACATTAAAAACAATATATTTTATGTTTATAACCACACCGAATAAGCTTTTCTCTCGAATATTGTCTCGCGGCCCGTTACATTTGTCCCCGGGTGTGAATGGGAAGGACAACTAAATACTGCCTAGACTATAATGTAACTTGCTAGAAAATGTTTTTCGGAACTATGTTTCGATATTTTAATTTTGTATATTAACTCAATTTAATTATTATTGACCGCTAAGCGACTAGTAGGTAGGTATTCATTCTGTTTGTTCTGTCTCTGGTCCTAACTGTAAGATCCCGATGGCTTGTAGCCAGCGTACCTATATGTTAAATTTGACGGTTTGTAATTTTTAGAATTTTCAGGGAAAAATGTTTCAAACAAAAGTTGTAAGATAGTACCTATAACTTAAAAATATTTTGAAGCTAATAGGCCGATCATGTCCATTTACGAACTTGACCGAGATATTTGTGCGACTGAAATTTTAGCAAATTTGAAATTCATATCTTTAAAAATGTAACATCTATCGTCATTACAAATTTCGTAATATCCCAATATAAGTATATATACATATGAGAAAAAATACTTCTTTATTGACATATAATACCATGCCGTTTTTTCATAATTCGTAAGTGCGAACGATCGCAATGGGTACATTTCGAACAGCTTTTCATATTTGCAAAAACAAATCGTAATATAGTGCCGATTTACGAATCATGATACCGATCTGCCATTGAAGATTCACGAATCTTAATTTTCTTGCATTAACCATCGAACAACATGGACGTTAATAACAACTCTAATTTTGTGTTGGTTTTATCATCGTTTTCATTGGAGGTATAAGAACACTGGGTGCATCCGATTTCAATACAAAGATATAAGTTTGCGGGGCATGCGAGCTTCTCCTTCCGCACTGAAAGACGAATCGCAAAAAAGTAAAGATTCGTCAAACGGTTCGGACGAATCATCATTTCCGATTCGCATGGTTTGTGAAGTATTCGTGATTTTTCATTTTCACGATTTGCCTTTGAATACGGTTATAGAAGTTTAATTGCCACTTACGAAATTAAAACGATTTGTTGCTGTGTGAGCTTGCCGTAATACAGGTCAATTAAGCTAGCACAACAAAAGTGGCACACATCAATAAAATTAGTGTGCTAAATTCAAGTATATTTAGTGCTAATTTAATACGAAAAAATAAAATTTATTACTCCTCAAATTTTGAAATTACGGGCAATACTGCTAGTTTAATATTTATGAGTACACTTAAACTGAATATAATCGAATTTGAGAAAATCTGCTTTAAATAATTTAGTGCTTATTTAATACACATAAAAAAATTATAACTCTTCATTTTTTGAATTAATAGGTAAGTGTGCTAGCTTAATATTAAGTCACCACACTTAAATTAAATATGGAGGAAATCCAAAACTATTCGTTAGGAATAATTTAATGCTAATTTAGTACACAAGAATAACAATTATAGCTCTTATTTTAAAGAAATTATGAGCAAGTTTGTCATTCAGCTATTTTGTTATATCTTGACAAACACTATACATCGCCTGTGACCTGGGAATTTCATAATCATGTAATGAAAATGTATCTAGTGAGAGATAGATGGAGGTATCTGTTCTCATTAGGTTGCGTAAACAACCTCTTATTTGTCATATTTACTGATATTATGTAGGAAAATATATAACATTTAAAATAAATTTATAAGTAGCATCATAGAGATAGTTCAAGAAGGAGAGTCATAAGATACAAAATTTAGTCTTATCAATCGTAATATTATATAGTCTATTAAACTCCTAAGTACAATTTGTTAAAATTTTCCTTATTGTCAGATCTGAACATTTATCTAACCTTCTAATGAAAGTAAGTGTGGAAGGTATAGTCCTGATACTGCTAAACTTCAATAGGTTATCCTAGGTTAATCGAAATTTACAAACAGCGGTTGACAGCTCAGACATTTTAATTTTTCTTTGGCAGGAATAATCGTAACAATAGGCTTTAAAATTGTCTAATTTTATTTATAAGGTTTATTTTTTTAATTGCTAAATTAGGTAATAATATATGGCGTCAATACAAGTCATAATAAGAACACTTACGTGTAATAATAGAGATATATTAAAGTTTTTGCTAAATAGTTAATTATTAGATATTTAAATGAAAATCAAATAGGTCCTTAAATAGTACCAAATATTATTAAGTATCTAAGTGTTAATAATTTATGAATATCACCTGTGAAATATAAAAAGTTGACAAAACCATGATAATACTCTAGACTTTTACATTATATAAGCATCTATGTGTTACATATAAAAATATTGATTTGTAGGCCATATAGTGCCAATCATATATGTTTTGCCTGAAGAGTGGAGAATATTTAGATGAGGTGGGGAACCAGCATTGAATTTGATTTTCGAGGAAGTTTCTTCTGTTTGATATTATCATATTCAATAAACTGGATAAATTTATTCATTATTTAAACACAATATTAATCTTCACCACCAACATAAAATAAGTATAACAAATCTTATACAATTATCAACTTTAAAGTCCATAGATATATGTCTACTAAGAAAAGCTAGAAGCTCAGGGCCTTCTATATAAATCTCTATATTTTTTACTTTAAAGACTTTTATTTAACAGTAATAACCATGAAACACAAAAAAACATATTTTCATTTTGCTTTCTCTTCAAAATTAACATGCGTTTAGTAACAAAACAGAACTTGTAGGTTCTATCATAAATAAAATGTTGTTTACACAACCTAATGAGAAAAGATACCCCCTTAGCTATGGAATTCCCACTTAATAATGAAATGGTCACAGGAGATATATAGTGTCTGTCAGGGAATAACAGAATAGCTGACAAACAAACTTGCTCATAATTTCTTTAAAATAATAATTGTATAATTGTTATTCTTTTGTACTAAATTAGCACTAAATTATTCCTAACGAATAGTTTTGGATTTTCTCAATATTTCATTTAAGTGTGCTGACTTAATATTAAGCTAGGAAACTTGCCTATAAATTTAAAAAATGAAGAGTTATATTTTTTAATTGTATTAAATTAGCACTAAATTATTTAAAGCAGATTTTCTCAAATTCGATCATATTCAGTTTACGTGTGCTCACTTAATATTAAGCTAATTTCAAAAATTGAAGAGTTATAAATCTTATTTTTGCGTACTAAATTAGCACTAAATATACTTGAATTTAGTGCACTAATTTTAATGATGTGTGCCACTTTTGTTGTGCTAGCTTAATGGACCTCCGTTATACCTAGGTTCTCAGTGAAATGTTACTGTCAGTAATAAAGCATAACAAAAATAAAATAATTGCCAAACAGGCGCCTTTTTGCGCGATATTTATCTAAAAATTGATCACTTGGAAATATATCTTTAGCTTTTCAAATTTTATGAGATTATTAAGGTAGGTACTTCATTGATAAATATTCTATACAGTTGAAAAAATCCTGATATTCTTCAGATTATCCAATAAATCAAGTCGCAACGTCCCAAAGTTCTATACATATTATTAAAGTCAAAGAAAAGTTGAGTATTTACATATCAGTTCAAGAAGATTCAAATTGTTCCATAAATCTTATTTTTTACATACAGGGTTATTCACGGTGACTGGTTGGTCTATTAAAAGTGTTGAGATAACTACTTATATTTTAGGTCTTAAAATTTGCATTCGGGGCTTTATAAATATTTCTTACAAAAAATTGGACCGGCGTTATTAGTTGGTGCACTGAAAAGTACGAAATAATACTAATTCTATTGGTGCTGGTACTTTTGAAGTAGTGCAGTTGTAGTTGGATTGATAACTTTTGGCACCAACTTCACCGATAGAATTAATATTATTTCGTACTTTTCAGTGCACCAACTAATAACGTCGGTCCAATTTTTTTAGTAAAAAAAAATTAACAGAAAAAGGCTTAACTTAGAAAATAGTTGAATTTCACTGTGATAGATTGCAGATGATAGATTTTCTTAGACATTATAACAAAGAATAAATCTTATATTTAGGCTACATAGATGTTCTGTCAAATAGACAAGGTGTTCAAAAAGTTGGGTCAAACCAAAGCACTTTCGACATGAAATAAATCGATTATTTCAAAAAGAAAAACATTCAGTTTTTTTATTATATCGATCCATCGATAAATCTAAGATTTTTCGAGTTCTACGAGAAATTGGGAAAATTTTGCACAAATTGCATTATTAATAGTGTGCCATGAGAATAAAATCATTTTGTCGTTGTATTGTAAATAGAATATTTATATTTAATTATGTATAATATCAATATTTTTTTGCTTCTTTAATATAGATTAACACTTATTAACAGCAACAAAGTTGTGCAGTTGCAGTTAGATTGAAAACTTTTGCACCAACTTCACAAGTACCAGCACTAATAGAATTAATTTTATTTTGTACTTTTCAGTGCACCAACTGATAATGTCGGTCCTTTTTTTTTGTAAGAAATATTTATTTCACACTTTTGAGTGTTAAATTTGTCACGAAAATCGTTGAACGTTCACCATTATCTATGTATTATGTGCTTGTATTTACTATTATTCAGAAATCTAAGAACATCGTCGCGGAAATACCTATATTACAAACTTTACCACTAATGTAACTCAATGGAAAAAATGTTCAATTCTCAGATTCTCAATTTTCGAAAAAAATTGCCTCTTTCACATAGCGAAAATACACATATTTCAAATTTTAACATCCCTGAAACCCCAAAACCGTAGCTCTTTTGAAAAAATGTTCAAATCAAAGGTTTTCGGATATTTTGTTATCCTTAATTCTGCCATCTCGGATTCTCGATTTTCGGAGGAAAGGAGATTTCGGATTTGCGTTTTTATGAATTTAGGACCATTTGTCAAGTCTCCTCTTTCAAATGAATAAAAAATCATCAAAATCGGAATACGTTTACTATATAAAACGCGCGCACGAACTAAAAAAATAAATAGCAGACAGTCGAATTGCATAACTCCTCCGTCGGTAATAAATATGGTTTTCCAATTGAAATAGGTAAAAAAGTTAGTAACTTCTTCCGGAAGTGAATGTAAGTCGCCATTACTTTAGTTCGATAGAGCGTTCTCACAAAGGCCCTACTACCGAACTAAATTATAAGTAGTTCTCTCAATACTTCGAATAGGCCACTCACCATGAATAACCCTGTTTACCTACCTAATTATTTCAAAATACAATTGTTGTCTTACAATGGTAAAACTTTTAATATATAGCATAGCATAAAATATCTAAACAACAAATAATATCAAGTACAAAAATGTAACACAAAAAAGAATCAAAAACAATGCAATGGAGACTTGAAGACTCTAGCAGCCATTCCTTTAAAGTTGAGTAAATATAATCAAAAAAAGTTAGATAATTTGAATCAAATGGAATGGCGATCACTAATCCTCATATCAGTAAGCAAATAATACTTATATATGTACATGTAAGTACTATATGTATGGGCAATTTATGGGTATATTGTTGTACAAACAATGTTTTGTAATATTTTTGTTTAGACATCATAAAGTGAAGTTGATGTCTTAATAGCATCGCTTGTGCTATATTATGTTATATAGTACGTAGGTACTTATATAAATACATTACCTAAATATTATAGCTTAGATCCAATACATACATAATTTTATAACTTTTCAGGACAAGGTAATTTGGTATTATTATTAATATAATTATTAGAACTTAGAATAATTAATAAAAAAGCTGAAATTAAACTAAAACAGGCGACTTTCAACTTTGAATGGAATTCTCCATTTAGACCTATTATAGCAATGAATTGAGCGTTTCAAATTTAGTCAGATAAAATGCTGCATTACGCTGCAAAGCTTCATAGCTAACTGCATTTTCAGTAAAAATTATGGCCCAAAATATGAATAGCTCATATACAAATAGGCGTTGATTTCTTTGTTGTTAAAATTGTTGTAACTATACTATCACAATTACCTACAAATTATAAACACGTAATTTTTATTGAGGAAGCTGAATACCTAATTGTATTTATTGATCACGAAATATGATGCTAATTATGACTTTTGTTCTATATCAGAGATCCACCGGATTGATTGATATTTTGATGTTTCGTAGATATGGAAATAAAATATTGTAATATGAACTTATAAAAAGCCTGTCGCTTGTTTGATGAACGCTATTTTAACAAACCAACGAAAAAGTCCACCGTAAACTGGACGAGTTGGCGTTTTCAGCAAACAGGGTCAACAAAAAGTTTACCCTAAACCGGCAGCTATAAGTGATGAAAAGCATGAATGAAACGTTTTATTACAAATACTTCAAACAAAAACTAAAGCGCCAACCAGTTAGCTCTGGAATTCAGAAATAAGTCAAAAATCGATTGGATTTATTTTGAACAATAACAAATTAGACGTACAATATTAACTACCCTCAAGAATATCTGGATGATCCGGACTCCGAACCACAGCAATCAATTCGCCGAAATTATGACAGAAAAAAAGAAGATCCTTATTGACCGACTTCCTAAACGAAGGAGGTATACAAAATACGCGGTTTGCACAGTAAACGTGCTCCAATTTTTATATGTTTTTGTTTCAATTGAAAGATGTGTGCTGAGATATGGTCCCATATAAAAAACGACTGCTTCCAAAGGGGATAGAGGGGGCAAGTTTGAGAGAGAGCCTAATGTTAAAGAGGAGATCAATTAACGGTTTCCGAGTTACACAATAGTCAAATACTTATATGAAATATATGTATCACAGCTATGTATTGAATTATCTGAATTAGGTATTAGTTGTTGCACTAGAAAATACAAAATAATATTTTTTTGGGGCTGGTAATTTTGAAGCAATAAAATCATTTCGTTCAATAACAAAATTACTACGTATAGCGCATAGTTGAATAAATTCCGCTAGCCCAGGAACCCCCTGAGAAACAGCCTTTTGACAACATAAGATAATTGAATATAATTAGGAGTTCCGGTACCTATAACTAATTCTGTATACTGAAATCTTATCTCTGAATTCGATCCTAATCAAAATATTTATAAACTAAGGATTTCTCCATAATGAACACAAGTAGATATGCTATTTTTAATTAAACTTTAGTACAATCGAGTCGAGTCAATGTTAATCTTCACACCTTCTCATCGTACCAAAATAATTAACTAATACTCTCTGTCTGATTTGGTCGTAGGTACAATAGGTTTACAACACGGTATTAAGAAATATAGGTAGATCAAAATTCCAATCTCCAAATTCAGTATGCCTGGTGTTAGTAGCTGATGGCAATGATCAGCAAAAACACTTAAAGAATAAATATTTTTTACAAAAAATTGGACCGACGCTATCAGTTGGTGCACTGAAAAATATAAAATAATATTATTTCTATTGGTGCTGTTACTTTTGAAGTTGTGCAATTGTAGTTAGATTGACAACTTTTGGCACCAACTTCACAAATACCAGCACCAATAGAATTAATATTATTTTATATTTTTCAGTTCACCAACTAATAACGTCGGTCCAAAATTTTTTGTAAAAAATATTTATTTCACACTTTTGAGTGTAACATTAGTCACCAAAATAGTTGAACATTCACTAATACCAATGAAGATAGTACTTATCCTTTTACCCACGTATATTCTTTGCTTGTAGTGTTATTATTATTGAGATCTCAAAACATCGCTGCATAAGTATTTTAGATGTTATCATTTTAACATCGATTTAACTCAAAAACCGTAACTCTAAGGAAAAAATGATCATTATAAATGTTGCTACAAATAATTATGTCTTTCATGTAGTGCCCACAGATTTTCAATTTTCGTAAGAAATCGCCCTCTCCACTTGGCAAAAATACATATATTTGAGAATTTAATATGCCTCTATCTCGAAAACTGTAACTCTTTTGAAAAAAAAATGTTCAATTTAAACGTTTCCGGATATTGTCATATCTTTAATTATGCCCCCTCCACCCCCTTCAGGGGCGGTTTTCGGAGGGAAGGAGATTTCGGATCTGCGTTTTTGTGAATATGGGACCATTCCTCGAGCCGCCTCTTTCAAATCAAAAATCATCAAAATTGGAGCTCCTTTACTATTAATAAAACGCGCGCACAAACCAAAAAAAAACACACTCGAATTGTATACCTTCTCCGTTCGGGTTCGTCGGTCAAAATGTCGAATTCATTTTCAGGGAGAAAACATGATCATTCAGAATGATTTCCCGTTGGAACTCTGGAAACGGTTTCTATCATAGTCCGAGATAAAGGCCCGCGCTGGTTTTACAGTGCAATTCGACTTTATTTTGTTGTGGGCTGTATCTGTATAAACTATGGGCGCGCTTGTGTAATAACAATTTAGCGTTGCGCATGCATTAGAAGCATTAAAATTCATCAAAATGAAATACAGCCCATGTTCCGTATAGGTATAATACTTTATAATTCGAGTCCGCTCTGATAGGTTTTCGCTGTCAAATAATCTAATAGCGTATTGAATTATTAGAGTTTTTAAAATTCATTAGGTATATCTACCTAATTTAATTTAGACTAATACTTAATTACGTTTAAAAGATGGCATACCTATTGGGTCAATCTAATATCGTTTCAACATTACTTTACATGTAATAGGGATGTTATTAAAAGAATGAACTTACGAATATCGGTAAATTTTTATCCCATGTACGCATTTTAGGCAAAAAAATCCAAGCTACATTAAATGCCAAAATATCGATAGAATAATTTAAATTCCACCTACGTAATTAACATCTAAATTTTCGTGCTTCAATATAATATTTTTATATTTTTAATGTTTTAGTACAGCTTCATAAATTTCGACCAAACGCTTTTTTGGTGAGTTTAAAAGCTGACGAGTTGGCTAGTCAGTCACACACTGATGATGAAGCACAACTCGCTCACTAGCAAACTATACCTACTCAATTCATCATAATTTATAACTTTTTTTTTGAAATGGAGTATAGCTATTGAGATAAGTGGGGTAAAGTTAGGTTTCATATTACATGTTTTGAATACCTACAGTTTGTGTAGGTAAGTGGAACGTTCACTAGCCAAAAATCCCCCTCACTAACATGTCAACTTCTCCCCTGGATAGTTTACATGCTGCTAGTTTGCTAGCGAATATCATAACTAGGGAGGGTATAGTAGGAGTGCAATCTTTGTGTTGATAAAATGGGACCAAATTTGCTGTACCTATAGGGATGGCGCTGCGGTATAGAATGTACCCAGTTAGGTAGCGGGAAGATTTAAAATATTGATGTTAGATTGCTGTTCAAAGTGATATCCATTGTATGTTGTTTTTATATACTTACGTACGAGCATTTTGCATAATAACCGTCAAACCGTGCTCTGATAAATTTAAATATCGAGAATGTTCTTTCCTTCAAAAATGCCTTGCAAAGAGAGTTGAAGAAGTTTTTTTCCGAAACTTGAAATACTTTTTTGCTAGAAATAAATTAGATTACGATTCCAGTATATTCTTTTTTTGTCAGCAGTATTTCCAAGTCACAATCCTCTGAAATATTTGTGTGATCTCGATAAATATATATTAGGGAGTTATTGGAAATATATTTTTACGTCATGCACTAATAAGGGGTTGCCTTATTTTAATAAGGTCTTGACCTTCTTTATCGAAAAAATAAAGACTTGGAACGGACTCTTTAAATTGACAGTTTGTCTGGATAATCAGTAAGTAATAGCTAATTTTAACAGCAACAAACCAAATATTTAAAGGTTGTAATGAAATCTTTTTTTGTGAGGTTAGATTCGTTGAATAAGGGAAATAAGGAAACTTTAAATACTTACGGTAACTAGTCGTAAATAGAGGAAGGCAGTATTTTATTATGGTTTCCTTATTATTATTTTTTAGTGCGCAAGCTTAGCTGTCATTCTAAGGACGACCATAATAAGGCCTTTACCTTATAGCGTTTCCAATATTTCCCTAATCACTCATCACATAAATTTATAATCACTCCTGTCTCAATCACAGAAACATAAAACATACCTACATCATCCAGAAAACACTATAATATCTAATAGAAATACCATAGACATTAAAATATATATCCAATTTGTTCATCTGTATAACATTTCTTCCTTTCGTTGTTCTGTACACTATCACCAATCAGCGATAATGCGGATCTTTTAGGAACCCTTGTTAGTCCACAAGACACACAAAAAATGTTTGTTATGGCTTTATTGACACACAAATAATCTTAGAGCTCAACAAAAAAATAGAAAAATCTAGTAGAAAATCAAGAACAAGCACTTTAATTTTAATTTCAAAAAAAAAACTAAAATCAAGTTACAAAGGCGGCTCATGTAATCAAATGCACGCGTTGATCACGCAGTTATTGCGTGTCAAACATTTTGATTTCACTCTAGGCAGCGCCGCATTCATGGTCACTCGAAATAAACGTTGAAATAATTTAGGTTTTATGTTCCTACACTTTACTGGGATATACCTAATAATAATCCAGAAAAGCTTGCCTAGAAGAGGTGACGGACTTGTCAATCCACACTTTAGAGTTAGTATGTCCTGGATTCCTACCATAAATAGAACAGACTTTTTGATGGACTGGAAAATACAAAATAATATTAATTCTATTGGTGGTGGTACTTTTGAAGTTGCTGCCAAAAGTCTTCTATCTAACTACAATTATTGTACAACTACCAACACCAATTTAATTAATAATATTTTGTATTTCTCAGTGCACCAACAAATAAAGTCGGTTCAATTTCTGGAGAAAAATATTAATTGTTAAAAAGTCCCTTCTCCAGCATTTAATATCACCCCTATCCATCAAAAAGCTGTCTGTTTCTCTGGCGTTTTGCAAATACAAAATTCTGATTTTTTAATACTTTCCTGAAAGTAGTTATTTCAAAACTAGGCAAGTCGGGGTCTTCATTGACAACTGTAAGTACTTTTTCTACAGAAGCGATCTCATTTCTAGAGAAAAATTCAATTCGATTCAATTGTTAACAAATCAAAAGCTGCTTGTCGTTTTGGTTTGGGTTTTAATTAGAATATCGCTAATTATACGTTCCATATTTCGATAATTTACTCCTGTTTTGCTTGCTACTATTGCAGCAACGGCACTTATACGCATGTCTGGTTTATCGAGGAATTCATTTTTATAAACATTTTAAATCATTTCCTTGGTTTAAGCATCGAAATGACCCTTTCGTAGACTCTTTTAAGGTGGACTAAAATCAGGCGCAGCAGGACCTTCACCTCCTGCATCCGTACCTTACATCTTTTCAATGCTCCTAGAATAAACAATGGCGCTAATGGCATTTTTTTATGACAGTGAAAACGAAGTATTTTTTCAAAAACATATACCTAACCCCCGTAGTTTTCCTCATATTTATTTTATTACAACATCGATGAGTCACCTTGTAGCGTTTACTTGATGTGAATCTATCTTAACTTGTAAAATCAGACACTACATAATATGTACTCCACATACCTTTTTAAATTATTACATCAAAAAAGCATAAATAACATAGGCGAAAAAGAAAATCTATTTATGCAATGCAAACAAAACAATTATAAATCGAAGACCAACTCGATGAACTGCACACTGCTCTAATAAGCCCGGACCTGTTCCGCACCGCATACTTATTGCCTGTCGACGAAAATTTAACCAATGGCTTCCAGCCCAATATTTTCAAGCATGCGGTGATCACGCATTTATCATTGTTTTGTGTGGCTGTAGTAGATTTTAGTTAATATCCAAAATCACAGACAGAAGATTTAATTTTTATTTTATGACTAGATGAACAGATTGATCCCAGGGCTGTTGAAAAAAATCAACTGTTTGAGGGAAGGAGATTTCAGATTTGTGTTTTTATGAATATGGGACCATTTCTCAAGCCTCCTCTTTCAGACGAATCAAAAAACATCCAAATCGGAGTACGTTTACTATATAAAACGCGGGAACAAACAAATAAAAAAAGCAGGCGGTCGAATTGTATACCCCCTCCGTTCGGGGTTCGTTGGTCAAAAATATTTTACAACGTACGTGTCATACGGATGGAATTAGATATTTTTTTCAGTCAACATCAAATTTAATTTTAATATTCGATTTATAATTATCACCTTTCTTATTATATGACTTTTGATACGCGGCTGCATGCGACTGTGAACTTTACAATGCCAAACGTCAGCGAGTCACAGCCCATTGGAAACTACTGATCATGGAATAGCAACTTTTATAGTGTTTTTTTGAAATACGAACAGTTTTATCACTCTCTCAAATTGGACTTCCAAAGGCGTCGCAAAAAATAATGTATCTATCTTACACGTGAGCAAACGGGCGAAACTTAGGTAGGTAAGGTATATCTCTAATCGTGTGTTACTTATTCACTTTTAGGTAAGTAGCTATATGTCGAATTCACTTTATTTCATTTTCAAATTGCTGTCTTATCTCCTCGTTGTAACATGTTAATTATAAAAACTTATTAACATTCATTCGAAAGTTGTCAGAGTTGACGTAGGTAAGTGATTAATTTTTTTAGCTAAGCCCATATTCGCTTTTTTTACTATAATCAAAATATCTTAAAAGCCATAGATTATTAAAATAGGGTGTTTTTTAGTTGTAGTAAAAAAGAGGAATGATATATTGAAATAAAATATTTTCCATTTAAATGGGAAAGTTAGTTCCTATTCCAGTATAACCGGAAGCACCTATAAGCAGTCATCAGATAGGTACATTAGACTGAAAGAAAATCTGGTGTCAACCCAAAAGTCCTTTCTAACAGTCTTAGAATTTTACCAAATGTAAAAAACGTTCATAAGATGGTGCCGTTCTCGCGCTACAGTCTTCAGCAAAACACGTTTCTTAGCTATTGCGCATCTTGTGACAAAATCGGTTCATTTGTTCCTGAGATAATATTGGCACAGAAAGACAAACAGACAGACCAATGGCTGAAAATATGTTTTTTTGTACTCAGTGAACCTTCAAACGTAAACGTAGGTAGGTTTAGGGTGACTGATAACTGTGATAAAGCTTTGTAGATCCCATATTATAAAAAATATCAAGAAAAGTTATCTATAAAGAGTTCAGCCGGCTTTAAGCTTCGCATTTTATTATTAGTTACAATATTACAGGGTGCTCCATAACGCCGCGCCAGATCAAAGTTTTTAACATTTTTTTAATGAAATACCTATCCTGTATTTTATTTTAAAAAATATATACAGGGTACCTATTTGAAATGTCATAACCAATTCTAGATGAAAATTGTTACAAGTTCAACGCCCTGTATTAATGAAAAGGGGGGTACAAGAACAATGATCTAAGCTGTAGCCATAATTTGTGGATTGTCTTCAAAATAAAATAAAAAGATTTCGCTAATATTTAATATATCTAATATTTATCTACAGAGTGAATCAAAACAAAAATACATTAATATCTCGATTTTTTCAAATACCCAACTGGTGAGCTGTTGCACCATCATTTTAGTTTATTTTATCTTAAATATTCCCTATATCTACCCGGAAAGATAAGTTTTGGAAATATTTTAAATTTTCTTGAAATTTTAGGTTAGGTTCGGTTAGTTGAATTTGTGAAAATGAAAATAACACACTGTATATAAAAAAATCTTAACAATCATTAGAAAAAAACAGTTAGGTAGGTACAACTAAACAATATCAATTTTCAATATTGATAATCAAATCAAGACAGTATCATATCAACTGTTTCCGAAATAAAATAATTTTAATTTTGGTAGGTAGGTAGGTAGGTATCTAAATGTTGAAAAAGCTCGAGCAAGATTAAACAATATCATGCAAGTACGGAACACTCTTCCAAAACCCATATCATATCTATTTATTTTTTAATAGTAGGTAGGTATCTATCATTAATTTGGAAAGCCACTGGAAAAAGGAAATTTAATGAAAAGTCAGGCACATTGTTACTAATAATTTTCTTAAGGGGCCCTGTTACCCAGGTGAAGATTTTATGATTTTTTCTGTTTAACGTCTCCAAGGTGAAGTATGATGGTTGATCCTCGTGATATAATACCCGTCAACCCTTAGTAAAAGTATTTATTACAGGTAGTGTTAATGAACAGTAGCAGATACAGCGATAGTTAGCTGACAAATTTAATCCCATTAACATTTTTACGAAAGAGTTACGAGTAACTTTCATGTTAAAATCTCACATAGGTGAGTGTATTTTCGCTATGTGGAGGGGGCAATTTCTTTCGAAAACTGAAAATCTCTGGGTAGCACATGAAAGATAATAATATTTGTAGCAACATAATGAACATTTTTTCCTTACAGTTACGGTTTTCGAGTTAAGCGGTGGTAAAATGATTGAATCTAAAATACTTATGCGTTTTTCCGCACTGATGTTATGAGATCTCTATAGGTATAATAAAAAGTACAAGCAAAGAATATACGTGGGTAATAGGATAAGTAGGTACTATCTTCTTTGGTATTAGTGAACGTTCAACGGTTTTCGTGACTAATGTTACACTCAAAAGCGTGATATAAATATTTTTTTAAAGAAATTGGACTGACGTTATTGGTGCACTGAAAAATACGAAATAATATTAATTCTATTGGTGCTGGTACTTGTGAAGTTAGTGCCAAAAGTTATCAAACTAACTGCAACTGCACAATTCCAAAATTAATAGCACCAATAGAATTAATATTATTTTCAGTGCACCAACTATAACGTCGGTTCAATTTTTTGTAAAATATATTTATTAGATAACAAATATACCTGGAATTCACTGTAGAATCGCGGATCTTAATTTTTATTTTCAATAAAAAAATAATAATAAATTTTTTAACTTAAATCTTAGAATTATTGGGGTACCTAGGTATATAGGTGGATTTTAAATTTAAAATTAACTACCTTGAGAGTGTTTTATTTAAATTAAATTAACTTTGATCAAGCATGCCGTTATCGAGCACCCTGTAATTACCTATGTGACTAAATTGAAAATATGAAAGTTTGATACACTAATCAATCATCCTGTATGTAGAGAAGCGGACACCAAATACTTTAAACGATTGCTAATACCTACATTCAAGTCCAATATTATGTATTTTTTTTTCAAAATTCCTCAGTTGATTCGGAAATAACTCATAACGAGCCCTTTAATTTTATATCTCACATAATGCACTTGAAGAAAATGTTTCATTTATTTTTTTTATTTGCCCCACAAGGCAACATATCAATAATCGTCTTTTTGTTCATGCTCTGTACAAGTCGGAAATGAGACGCTGTAACAGATATAGGTATAGACAGACGGTCCAACTTGAAGAAAGACATGAGAATGATCTATAACCCTAAGAAACAATAGTCAAATCTTGAGTTATCTAAGCCCTCACCGGCACGTATCAAGGCATAAAAATAGACAAATTGCAATGGTACCACCATCTGCATTTCTGAAACTCAAGACTGCATACCTACAATCAAATAATTTTGTAGATTCGTAGATCCAAATTCGCGTTTTACACGTACCTATACCTAACCACACACAAATAAATATTTTGACACGTACCTACCTATTCAGCTGTACTGTATACAATCCTCAAATCGTTTAGTGTTTAGTTAAGACATTTCAAAAGTGAGAAATTAGTCTCAATACAAAACAATGTTTCAATGTGAATATGAATAGATATCAAGTAACGTAACTTTAACATAGAAGGTAAAACAGATGCCTTGGTCTAAATTTGGTTATTGACACAAATTGGTCTGTAATCTAGGTAGGTAATCCAAAAAACATTGCAAATGTTTGTTTGGAGAACTAACAAATATCAACCAAAATAACCTAATCCTAAGCAATACACCATTGAAATCTCTAAAATAGCAACTGAATTAACGAATAATAAGAATATGTATGAAATACTTTAGATATGAATTTCAAAATAGCAACACTCACCTCAATCTTTTAGCCTCATCAATAAACGGCCGTTTCTCGCTTTCGCTAAGCAATTTCCATTCGGCTCCTAACCGTTTGGATATTTCCGAATTATGCATCTTTGGATTCTCTTGTGCCATTTTCCTCCTCTGTCCTCTAGACCACACCATGAAGGCGTTCATCGGTCGTTTGATATGTTCCTGATTTAGCGGTTTTGGAGACGACATATTCATTAATCTTGTCTATCAAACAATATTGAAACAACAACAAATTAAACAGCGCACACTGTCTTGACTTGTCTCTGTGATTGAGTGATAATCGTTTTTATTATAATAACAGTAACAACACACCACAAGACAACTTGATAAATGATCAGCCGCGATTATGATGTCTCTTTGCCAACATAACCATTCGTTGTGCCGGTGTGGAACGTCGTTTTCGCGGCTTTCGTGTTGATTTGAAAGCGCTTCAAGCTCTGTCGCTCGCGCCGCGCCGTTTTGTGTTGCTGGTAGTGGGGGTGGATAGTCGGTCGTCGGTTATTTTAGGGGGCGTGTCTTCCGTTCGCGGAAAGTGTGCGGTAGATTATTCAAATTTAACCGCGCGAGATTAGCGATAATGTGTAGGAATTGGTTAATGGCTGATTGTGTGGAGAAAGCGGTTTGTCTGATCGAGCGTAACGCGGCGGCTTTATGGATTCACCAGTTATATTTTTGATGATGATTGGTGAGGGATGAAATGGGAGGAAAGTGTAGAAAGTAGAAACGGTTCCAAAGTTATAACTGCATTGATGTATCTACAACCAAGGCAGGTAGGTACCTACTTGGATGGCTATTAAAAAATTCTTAGTTTAATGCTATCTAGTTATAAAAATACAAACCAATAGGTACATATTGGGTTTTGAAGATGTAAAGAAATATTTATATAAATATTTTCAAAATTAAAGCACTCTATATACCTAAGTACCTACTTTTTAGAACAAATGTAGGTAGGTAGGTATCTAGATATCCACTACTTATATCAAATTTCTCCATTCTCTAAATGGGCGGTTCCAAAATAAGTCATATTTAAATACCTATAGACTATAGACAGTATAGACTGTACCCTATAAGTACCCTCCATAAGTTGAAGGAACGTGATAGGTGTACTTACATACATATACATACATATTCATTAGCTAATTCCTAGGTTTAAGAGAGTTGTTGATTTCAATAATAGATGTCGCTGCTAAAGAAAAATAAGTATACCTATCGAGTGCTTAGGTATCATTAATATTGTAGGTGATATGTGCGTTAGCGAATAAATAAGCCTTATCTCTCAAACGTAGTTGCTTTCGCTTAGAAGAACTAGATGCCAGATTTTTTTATCGGCTATTTTCTAATTATTACTATCTACCAATAGATACCTAACTAGGTACCTAGGTATATTTTTTCGATGACGGTCAGCTGTAAATTTGATTGAACCCTAATGTACCTACCTAAGGCGGCTACACATTACATGACCAACTAGGCGAACGCAAATGTTTCTAGATACATCTAGGTATATGTAGATAAGTATACTACTTACCTACCTACAAGCAGAAAGCAAATTCCTTTGAATCGCTTCTTATTTACCGGCTTCTATCCGAACGTAGGCGAATGCAAACATTTAGCAATTGCTGTTCCCTTAACACCAGGTACCTACCTACTTGGCAAACTCCACATAAGTAATTACAAAAGTTTGCCTAGTTTTACCATGCGATAGGTATGCGTGTAGCCAGCTTAAGCATACCTTTTTACTAATCTCAATCCAATAGAACGATTAGGTAGGTACCTAAAGGTAGGTACCTACACAAATTCTTATCTAAAAGTGGGGCAAATGATTTGAAAGTAGGTACCTATATTTTTTTAGGTGACACTAACTATACCTATGTACCTACCTATGCAAAAGAAAATCTTGAAATTGATCCAGGTGTCTGGGTACCAACTTATTTACTTAAAGTTATCGAATATTCGATATAAGTACCTATTTGGATGATAACTATGTACAGATCCTAGATATAGGTAGGTACCTACATTAAAACATTTCCCAGCAAACAAGCTATTGTAATTTTTCTTCTTAGGAATCAATACCTTCCCCTACCTACCTACCTAATCAACAAATTACGACAATGATAATGTGTAGGTAATTGACTGATATTGACAAAATTAGGTATCAGATAATAAACAAATGAATTGATGAATCCATCACCGAAAAACATTCTCAACAACAACGTGGGTATACCTACCTCGATAGACATTTATACTGCGTTTCACAATGAGAATGCAGTGTGGCCGGATATAGGCAATGTATTTTAAATAGTAAAAAGGCACACAGTGTTGTCGTTCTTTAAATCTACCTATTAGGTATATTTTCTTCTATAATTTAGAAATTTATTGCTAAGATATTATTTAGATGTTAAATTATTGAACATGAAAATGTTGAGATAACATTTTAATCCCAAGCCGTGAAATTTGTCTGAGACAATAGGTTGGTACCTACCTACCTGATCGTTGGTCGAACACGGCATATCAACGCGTTGACAGCGATGGGCTCCATAAGACGCCGTATTACATTCTCAGTTTAAAACGCTCTATATGTAGCAAGTAGGTACCTACTAGAACAGTCCTTATTTCTTTGAAGTAAAAAATAATCCTAGTTGATACCTACTAAGTAGGTTGGTTATCTATGTGGGTACCTAGGTAGGTATATCACTCTCAAGTTTAAGATTAAGACAAATATTATACCTACCTATAGATAACTTGCTTTTACATCTACTCTACGAGACTACGATCAATTAACTCTTCCTCTAATAGTCTAAGATGACCCAATCATCGGGCTTAATAAACCACAATTAACCTCATTTTCACCAAACATCGCCTTCTCATCACCCCTATTGCGGCTATATGCCATATCAGATGCGCCCTAAAGAAGGAGCGGATTAACGCTAAGGTACTAAACACGCAAACGAGTAGGCAAGCTAAAACACTTGTTGCAGCGGCGCGTTGTCATGGTGCCCCACCACGCGCTCGCCGCACTTGGCCCCGCCCGACAATATCCCTATTGGCCCAGATAGAGCCCTAATCATATCGGCACATCTTAGGACTCCTACACGCTGTTCTTATCTTAATAATAGATAGCAGTGGCGGCAGGTACGTGAAATGTCTTAAGGCAATCGACAGTAGGTATTTGTGTAATTTCACCATACGATAAGTACCTATTATAACAGATCATTAATATCTGCCTTTGTAGATTTTAACAAATTAACAATGTAAGACAATATCTATATTTTGTAATTAATTAGCTGAATTAAACTTACCTATGTAATTATAGATTGGATAACACCTCATAAAAGATCTAGTGGTTAGGTACCTACCTAATCTACCTACTAACTAGGGCAGACAATAGACCGGATACGAATGTGCTACTTTTTAATTTTTATTCATTTACTACTCTACGGTATAAGTTTAGGGCCAGATTACCTAAATAATTTGCCAAGTCATTAGTGAACACAATGCTTGTTACTTGTTAGGAAATATACATAGAACAGAAATGTATCTACCTATAGGTACCTACCTATTTGAAAAAAAATGTTATCAAGTATTTTTGTAACGCTTCATTTGGCACTTTGCGCTTTGGGACTAATAGTGCCAAGCTTGGGGTAAGTCCTACCTACCTATCAAGTAAAGTTTGAATATAAATTAAAATGTAGGTATCTCAAATTAAATAAATAATGGATACAATATTATTGAAACTAAAAATGCCTTTAGGAATAAACAATATATCTACGAATACAAATTCACCAGAGATATCTACATTTTTTATGAGCCCATTATATACCAAGGTATGCACTCCAAGCTTTGTATCCATTCTTCGGAAAGTAAACTCTGGGAATACTTTACAGCAATAAAGACTAAATCAATCAATCGTTTGTCTCTGATCCACTGCTTGATTGAAAAACTTCCTCAGGGATCTTATCCGTTCTTTTTTCATCGTAAACAAATTCTTTTTGACTTTATGAGCTTTTTTTTCAACTTTCTTTCTCTTTTGCTCATTTTCAAGTTATTTTTTTGGGCTGTATCGCTCAGAATGGTAGCAAATCTTTTTCTTCCTTTATTGAAAATATGTCTGCGTCCTGCCTTTAGAAGTGGTGTTACGCATTGTAGTGAAAAAACTATGATCGAAATATTATTTTCAAATAAAGTCGTGAAAGTCACTGGAACTTCAGAAGTAACCAAAACTTCAGTAGGTAGTGACCGGAAATAAACTGTTTTTTTCGCAGAAAAAAGACAGCGGTGGTTAAAATTCCATATGCTAATTCCTCTTAAAACTGTAACGTTCGTCCCTCTTCCACTGGAGATGATAGCATTTGCGGCTCCACATCCTACATTTTTTGTCTGCTTTGTTACCGTAGACACTCTGATCTCATCGACATTAGTTAGGTAGGTACCTACCTACATTCTTGAATACCTACCTACTCGACGACTAGGTTTGCAGCCAAATGGGAAGGCTCAAAAATTTGCTCTATATATCTATCTTTAAATCTAATCAGCCCAATGCTACATATTTCTTAATATTGGGCTGCTAAGAATATAGAAATTCCTTTGTTGATCACGGATTCAGATGCTCGCTCCATAATTCCTGTTGGGACCTCTTTCCGTTTCCGCCGGTAATTTTGCAATAAAATAAATACCTCCTTAACATAAATGGGACAAAAATTGCCAACCGGCATTTACCTATTACCCTACGGCACGTGGTACCACAATGCTAACGCACATACGATGTTTTTGATGAAAATGTTCCTGACAAAAAAAAAACAATAAAAGAGAAATAAATGTAGAAGTCATAAAGAGCGATGATAAAGCTATCGCTATTAAGTAATTTATTTTGTTTCCAAAACAATACATGCCACTTAATAGTATGAAAATGGATATAGTCCACTTTACTTACGTTTGGATATTAAAATCTTAACCTCTTATGCCCTTCTACACACAAATCATGGCACTTATTAATTTCACGATCAAAAATGAAGAGATACAGCATGTCATAGCTATTCCAAAGATTGGTGTTCCTAATCTTCTACTCTTTGATTTGCAAAAATTCCGACATTTGGCACTTTTTACCCGTGCTTACTTATTCAAATACCTTTATTTGCTGGTATAGGATATGCGATTTTCATTCAAATTTTCATACCCTTTTTTCACCGCATTAGGAGTTGAGTTTCCAAAAATTGCTCCTTAGTGCTCACCTACAGTATGGAAGGAACTTGCCTGCTCGGTCCTAGCCCCAGTAGTTTGGGCTGTGCGTTACATACCTATATACCTACCTAGATATAGGTAGATTTTAAAGTTTATTCAACAATATTGAACAACCAACAGTACCAAAGGCTTTGGCTTAGTCAAGAAAAAGTATGACAATTATCCAATTTCTCATAAATTAGGTTTATTATAAAATCTAATGTATATTTTGTTACAACATTTAAGTAATTTAAATTATTTTGGGGTTATAATTTCGTGATAAAGTAGGTAGGTAATTGGAAAGCCGCTTAAATTTTTATTGTTTAAGTTTTATTATTTTACGTGTACCTGGGAAATACCTACACCAAACTTACATATATGGCAAGATTTTAGAAATTATTGTTTTAAATTATCAGGTAGGTACATCTAAGCAAAACCGAGAGCAACAGCTAACAATATAGGTAGGTACTGGGTGGCCCATTAATAAAGGACGCCGGCTATATCTCAGGATCCGTTAATCGGACGACCCGGAGAAAAAAATTAGAGGTAAATCGTCCAAAAGAGAAGGCTGGAAAATATTTATTAGCTGCTAAGTCTACCTCTAGAGGGTGTAACTCACACCACGAATTAAAAATAGCTACTGTTTTATTCAAAATTATCCCAAGTTAACCAATATTGAAAATATTTTATTTATAAATTACTGAAGATAAGACAACTTTTTTGTATTGAAGTTTTTTCTCTATCTTGTCAAATAACAGGTGGGGGAGGGGCAAATGTTGTTTTGAAAAAAAAAAACTGGATAACTTTTTTTTTGATATGACCTATTCTGAATAACTTTGTTTCATTTTAAACCACATCTTTGAGCGCTTCTACTGGAATAATAACATTTTGAGTTTGCTTGTTTTCCGAATCGGTAGATGGCGCTTTATGTCAAAGTCGCAGATTGTTATGAATTTCTCGAAAATTTCAAATGCAGTGGTATTTTTATTTTTCAATAGGAAGAAAGAGCATGAAAAATTCCAGTTACTGGTGGAAACCCCAACTCGATACGATTATTCTTTATAGACTTATTTAGAAATACTTATATTTAAACCTTCATTTTTACGTAACAAAATTAGAGAACACTCTGAGTATCAGTGATATTTATTGAAGTTTCCTATAATTTATATAACCTACTTTAACAATAACAAAAAATTTCGATTACCTATGTCGCTGTAGATAGGGTAGGGAAGTTTAGTGTAATTAAATGAGAGTTAAACACAAATAACTGTAACAATAACCTAATAATTTATAGAAGGAAATTATAATAAGTAGTACTCTCGGTAGGACTTGATATGGCAGAAACAAAACAAAAGAAGCGAAAATAAAAATATATCTTTCTTTACAGTAACAAAAACATTAGCATTTATTTATATTCAACTGACCAAATTTAGTAAAAACCTAGACACCTAGATTTAAATAACTTAGAACCTAGAACTAATATTAAAAAAATACTGATGGCTTAAGTGCTCAAAGTGTCGTCCGTCCTGGATAATACAAAGCTTTAACCTGCTGTGGGCATTTATTTCTCATTAATTCTCATTTAATTACACTTAACTTAAATTACCCCATCTAGAGCGACATAGGTAAAAGAAATCTTTATTTATTGTTAAAGTAGGTTATATAAAATATTTTTTACAAAAAATTGGACCGACTTTATTAGTTGGTGCACTGAAAAGTATAAAATAATATTAATTCTATTGGTGCTGTTACTTTTGAAGTTGTGCAGTTGCAGGTAGATTGGTAACTTTTGGCACCAACTTCACAAGTACCAGCCCCAATAGAATTAATATTATTTTATACTTTTCAGTGCACCAACTAATAAAGTCGGTCCAATTTTTTGTAAAAAATATTTATTTCACACTTTTGAGTGTAACATTAGTCACGAAAATCGTTGAACGTTCACTAATACCAATGAAGATAGTACTTATTCTATTACCCACGTATATTCCTTGCTTGTAGTTGTTATTATTGAGATCTCAGTACATCGCTGCGGAAATACGCTTGAATATTTTAGTTGTTACCATTTTAACACAGATTTTACTCGAAAACCGTAACTCTAAGGGGAAAATGTTCAGTATAAATGTTGCTACAAATAATTATGTCTTTCATGTACTGCAAACATTTTCAATTTTCGACAGAAATCGCCCTCTCCACATAGCGAAAATAGGTATATTTGAGAGTTTAAAATGTCTCTATGTCGAAAACCGTTACTCCTTTGAAAAAATGTTCCATTTAAACGTTTCCGGATATTGTCCTATCTGTAATTATATCAACGCAGATTTTCAATTTTCGACAAAACTTGCCCCCTCCACCCCCTTCGGGGGCGGTTTTCGGAGGGAACGAGATGTCGGATTCCCGTTTTTATGAATATGGGACCATTTCTCAAGCCTCCTCTTTCAAATGAATCAAAAATCATCAAAATCGGAGTACGTTTACTATAAGAAAGGCGCGCACAAACCAAAAAAAAAAAAATGCACACAATCGAATTGTATACCTCCTCCTTTTGGGAAGTCGGTCAAAAATATACGTAACTTTTATAAAAATTACTTATACTCAGTGTTATTTAATTTTGTTGCGTACCTAAAAATGAAGGATTAGATATATTCTTAAATAAGTATATAAGGACTAATCATATCGAGTTGCGGTTTTCACCAATAACTTTAGTTTTTCACGCTCTTTCTTCCTAATGAAAAATAAAAATACCATTGCATTTGAAATTTTCGAGAAATTCATAAAAATATGAGACTTTGTCATAAAGTGTCTTAGGATAATTTTGAATAAAACAGTGTTTTTTTAATTAATAATTTAGCAAATTATAAATTTTGGCCGATTTTTTTTCCCCGGGTCATCCGACTAACGGATCCTGAGATATAGCCGGCGTCCTTTATTAGTGGGCCACCTTGTACATATATTTTGGAAATGGGATGATTAAGCCCTTTCATTTGATGATAAGTAGGTAGTTTAGAATCTATTTAGAATCTATTACGGAATTGATGAATATACATAGGTATGTAAGGATATATGAAACCCCCTACCCTCATACTTACCTACCGGACAAAATCATCATCCTCCTTTTTGCTTCGCCATGGTCGGGTAATAAACGATATTTTAATTTTAGTTTTTTTTTATATTTTATTGATTGAAACAAAAATAAGATAATGATCAGTGAACTATTTAAAGAGTTTAAATGTTTTATTTTTTGATTGAATTAATTTTGATAAAGATATTGTTAATACGATAGGTATCCCTCACAAATATCAAAACTATGATCTGGTGATAGTCTGAAAGTAGGTAGGTACCTATGTCTTATCAAGTGATTTTTTCAAATAATCGTGGCTGATACCTACTATCAATATCCAGTAAATCAGTATTAAAATCACCAAATTATACCTAAGGTGATTTCAGTTTTTTTAGCTTTTTCAAGATAATTGCTTAAATTTAAAATAAATTAAGTTTTTGGTCAAATCAAATACGAGCTACGAGCTATATATACCTAAACCTAGAAAATGGTAAGTTCATTTTCATTCAGTTATTATGCTTGAATTCGGAATACAAAGTCTCCCTTCATTTCAGTAATGCTGTATTTAATATAAGTAGGTACATACATACAGTGCTTTCGAAAAGTAACGAATAAATTCATTATTTCTGAAATTGAGAGTTTTTCGAAAAAATCCTCTATGGCACGTCAATTTTATTTTAAAGGCACTTTTGACATACGACGCATATTTGTGACGTATTCGTTATCCGAGATATGACGTCATCGATTCTTTTCAATTTCACCCAATTTCGACCATGCCTACTGAAAGAGTCATTCCACGTACGGATTATGAATTTATCCAAGACAAACTAATCTTTGCTATGTTACTCGAATACTGAAAAAAAATAACGTCATAAAGACAGCCGTATTTTGAAAACGATAGGACATCCGTGTTTGATGAATAAGAGTTAAGAGAGAGACAAACATAAAAATTCCAGAGGGTAAAAAAATGTGCTGGTTGCCAAAAATTTACTTTGTAATATGTCACTGTCATCTTGAAATAATTTCATACTTATTTTGACAGATCTGTCAGTTAACGTTCTAAATGTTATTCTTTGCCAATTTGTCGTTAGGTGCTTGTTAGTTTGAAGTAGGATCCTATTTTATTAAACCTATCAGATGTGCCCAATGCGCCATACTGATTATTACATTACATAACTGTTTGGAACATCTGTTTCACATTTATTTGTTATAAAATGACAATAAACAGTTCAAGTTCAAACACACTGCTTTTGCCAAACAATAGAAAAGAAATCGATAAGAAATATAAAAAAAAACAAATAAATATTTTTTACAAAAAATTGGACCGACGTTATCAGTTAGTGCACTGAAAAGTATAAAATAATATTAATTCTAATGGGGCTGTTACTTTTGAAGTTGTGCAGTTGCAGGTAGATTGATAACTTTTGGCACCAACTTTACAAGTACCAGCCCCAATATAATTAATATTATTTTATACTTTTCAGTGCACTAACTGATAACGTCGGTCCAATTTTTTGTAAAAAATATTTATTTCACACTTTTGAGTGTAACATTAGTCACGAAAATCGTTAAACATTCACTAATACCAATGAAGATAGTACTTATCCTATTACCCACGTATATTCTTTGCTTGTAGTTGTTATTATTAATGAGATCTCAAAGCATCGCTGCGGAAATACGCTTAATTATTTTATATGTTACCATTTTAACAACGATTTAACTCGAAAACCGTAACTCTAGGGAAAAAATGTTCATTATAAATGTTGCTACAAATAATTATGTCTTTCATGTAGTATCGAAAGATTTTCAATTTTCGAAAGAAATCGCCCTCTCCACATAGCATAGTCTTTTAGAAAAAGGTTCAATTTAAACGTTTCCGGATATTGTCCTATCTTTAATTATACCAACTCAGATTTTCGATTTTCGAGAAAATTCGCCCATTCCACTCCTTCGGGGGCGGTTTTTGGAGGGAAGGAGAATTCGGATTTGCGTTTTTATGAATATGGGACCATTTCTCAAGCCTTCTCTTTCAAATGAATAAAAAATCATGAAAATCGGAGTACGATTTCTAAATGAAAGGCGCGCAGAAACCAAAAAAAATGCACAAAGTCGAATTGTATACCTCCTCCGTTTGGGGTTCGTCGGTCAAAAAGTACTAAGTAGGTAAGATTTCAAGTTTTTATCTGAGAGTAACATTCTCGGTGGCTAAGGCTACCATAAGGCGCCAACCATAATTTTTGACAAGGTGCAAGCAGAAAGAAACACTCTTTCAATTGGCATATGATCGAATTGGGTGTGGCCATTTAAAAAAAAAATTCGATTACGTCATATCTCGAATAAAGATCACGTCACAAGTATGGGTTGAATGCCAAAAAGTGCCTTTGTTTAATACAAAACCGACGTGAAAATGCCAGAGGATCTTTTCTGAAAACTCTCAATTTCAAAAATACTGAATTCATTCGTTACCTATCGAGAGCACTGTAGGTACAAGACGACTCCATCATGACTTACTATCGTAATATAAATTATAACTCTCCAAATCAAGATATCTGTAATGATCGAGTACACCTACATTTCTACTTTGGTTTCTGATCACATATTAATACATGGTTTATTCACAACGCTGTCAATAGAACTTATTGAGAGTAGTTATTAAGGTCTAAGGTTAGTGAAAGATGTCTCTTTGTGCCTTTGGTTGACTTCATAAATAAACTTGGTAGGTGCAAAAATCTGCCGTTGATTAATAAATTAAAATTTTTTGTGGAACTAGTTTTCGAAAATACACAAAAAAATAAAAACTCATAAATTCAATATATTACCTATCTAAATAAACAATACTTAATACATCTGTGGTCTTATTTATATTATCAATATATGTAAGACCAAGTAGACGGATTTCACAATTTATTTCTTTCAAGACTTTACGGTGTTGCCGGTGCTAAAATTTTATCTGTTTATAAATACCTAAGTTATATAAATGTCGGATAAATACCTAAGTGAAACCATCAATGTAATAATGAACGTGATAGTAAAATCATTTTTTATTTAATAAGCATGCAATCAACTTCGCTTTTATTCGAAAATGGTATATTTTTAACGCATCAAAAATACTCATGAAACGTATAACTAACGTATAGTCTAACTAAACGGCAACACGGTAGCAGTATTTCTCTCCGAAGTAACAAATGTCATAAAAGTGACGCAAGTGACAATGGCTGTGTTCAGGGTGTCGCTATCTGCCCAATCAATGCAAACCATAGAGATATATTATTTAACATAGGGTAGGTCCTATGCAGCACTGCAAGTGGATGTGGTCCATAGATAAAAGGAGAAAGAGAATATCGTGTCCGTGAGAGAGAGAGAGAGAGAAAGAGAAATGCTTTATTGTTGAAAAAATATAAATTTTGTAGACAAAGCAAAATAGAAATATCAAAATCAAAGAATACACAAACAAAACAAAGTCAAAACTAAAAATTAAATTAAAATTAAATAAATTTATATAATATTAAACAAAAATATAAAAATATAAGTTAATAAGAATAAGAATGTAACCTACAGCTGTATATTCGGTTAGAAAGTAAGTTAATATACAGCTGTATATTCAGTCAGAAGGTAAACACTAACTAAATCACAAAAAAACAAAAACAAATTTTGTACAAACAATAAACCAGTGCGTGAGCTGAGCAGAAACGTGCCTTAGTGAAAAAAGTCGTTAATTGCATAAAAGGCATTTTCTAGTAGGTATTTAATTTAAAGTTCGGCGAAATCTGAGAAAAGCCGTTATAGATTTAATTTCGTGTGACAGATGATTGTAGATTACAAAAGACCCTTAGGATATCAAACATCAAATAATATTCACTTAACCAGTGGGTGTAAGAAGCTTAATATTAAGTATTAACAATTTTTAACAAGAAAGTCGCTTACTGCATACAAGGCTCTCTCCAGTAAGTATGATTTCAAAACCTTTCGAAATTCAGGAAAATATCTTATGGACTTGATTTTAAATGGTAGAGGATTGTGTCTGTCTTTGTTTCATGACGCATACAGAGGAAAGAGTTTATATTTGCGCATGATTCAAACTGAAAAAATGCAGACTTTGATAATAAATGAATTTTATTGTTTTGTATACTGAATAGAAAATAAATACGTCATTTATCACAATTCTTATTGTCCTCTAAAAATAGGACATTTATTTATAGTACATTCTAATTCTAAATTTTAGGTCATTTAATTTGTCACTTTTTGTTTTAGGCATTTAGGTAAATATCTATGTATGTAGTTTTGTACTAGGTATAAGGTATATATACCTTATACCTAGTCTGTGATCATAAAGAGGTTCTTGCCCGAAAATATTTGTCATAGGTTAATATTTTTAAGGTTTCACTTACAATTTTGAAATATATATTTTTTCATTAATAAGGAATCTTTATATAAACGCAGTATTCTTTCTGTATAATGACAAATTAGATTGACATCGTTTGATGCAAAGTTTAACTTTTTTAACCAATTTTTCAATTCTAATTTATCGGAATTTTCTAACACCAACAAACTTAAACATTGCACAGTGACTTCTTTAGAAAAATAGAAAGATAGATATGTGGAATATTTGCTATATAAAAAATTAACGACATTATCTTCTAGTAAAATCTTAGTAGTAGAGTAGGGAAACGTCGTGCCTAAACGACAGGAGATGCTGCTCTGTATATAGCCGCCGTGAAACGAAAGTGAAGCCAATTTTTCGTCGGCCGCCATTAGTTTCGGTATTTACAGCTTATTTTGATTTTCATTTTTTGTGCTATTTTTTAATGAAATCGACGATTTTTTATCTTAACACAATGGTGAATTGGGCGACATTCATATCAATGGCCATCCATGTGATGAAAATCCATCACATAAGTTTGTATTTACATGAACGTCAAAACGACATTGATATTTTGTTAAAATAGAAATAAAACTTTCATTTATTTTTTTAATGTCATTGATAGCCTCGACACAGCTTACCTAACTGTGGCGTTGAGATGGTTACTGTCATCTCTTATCTCGAATAGGTACGGCCAATACCATAGATAAAATATATATGCCCATAACTGTTATTTATTTTACCTAGAAAAAATCGATATTATTCTGTCTTGATTTTATGTCCATACTGGACATTGATAGATATTAGGTTGTAGTTGATTTTTTCAATTGATGGTTGAGTTCTTTTTATACAGGTTGTTAAATATTTTTATTTCCAAAAATTGAAAATATGCTTAAAATTTTAAGAGAACTTTTGATTATTTCCTAATACAGAATATTGAGGAGAAATGAGAAATGTAGTTAAAATGACGGTACTTTTTGTTTATGATATGAAATATAAAGAACAGAAAAAAACAAAAAATATCCTATACCTACAGAATACACAAAATAATCTAAAAGTTTTATATTTTGAAAGACCCTGTATAACCCAGTAAAATTTTACATTGTTGGAATCGTAAGGATGTTTAGATGGTGAATTTGAAATAAATAAAATACTCCCACCTTGGGGGCAAAACCCCATGGCATATCTACAACCTTACCACTTCATGCGAGGTACTGAAATATTGAAGAGGGGGACAGAAACTTCCCAGCTTCTCGTGGAATCTGTATTAACCAAAATTATTTAAATTAAAGCGCCCATGAGACAATTAGCATCAACAAGGCTGAAGGAATCGCTGAAGCTAGTATGTCTGATGAGGTCACAGAGAAAAGGCGGCTAGGCTAACACAGAGATTTAAAGCGAACTGTCTTGAAGAGGTGGACGGAATGTCGGAAGAATACCTCCATAGAATAAGATTATCAGGGGCATGAAGAAGAAGGATGCAGCACTTGTTAAAAGAGGGCCGTGATTACACCAAAGTGCCGAAGAGAATAACTGCTTTTACCCCCTTTGAACTATGTTAATGAGATAGAGCTGTTAATGACTAGAACATAACACTACACTAGTAGGCCATTGTTTTAATTATCTGGATCCAAGATTTATGAGAAATTCATAATGCATAGATAAATATACCTACATAGAATTTTAATATAAATTAAGATATATAGTGTATTCAAATGGGCAATGTGATAACGTCATGAGCTGGGGACTTTTTAGTGATTTTTTTATTCATCTTCCAACATCATTTAACATTGAGAATGCATAGTTTGTTTCGAAATTTCTTAGTTTGAATAGTACAGTTTTACAGAGTTGTCAAATTGATTTATTATTGACGTCTGAATAGGTACATCACAGATAATGATTATTTTTTTTTATCCACAGCCGTTGTATTATGACACCGTAATGTGTCTCTATACAAACGTCTTATGAGGTCAATAAAACACTAGTGTCTTATAAGCACTCATAAGATACGCATAGGAGTGATACACTTAGCGTGATTTTTGAGTCATGAAAAAGAGATATAAGAAGTAATATTTTAATTATTCGGGTACTTGTTCACATATCCATTTATATTTATATCTTTAGAGAGAGTTTTCTTATTATTTGTGTCACTTATTTTTCCCGACAAAGTTTTAAACGTATCTGTTTACAAAATATTCGGATTATTAATTTCAAGTAGATCTGCAACTGAAGGTCCCGGAATGTTGTACGCATAACCTTCTGCAACAGTTTATAACTTCCACCCACCGTGGCGTTTTATTGTCGTAAGGTCGCCTCCAGCATTGGCCAGCATCGTTAGCCGAAGAACGACGCATACTGTGACCAATATAAGTTTCGGCATCTGGAAGTTTCGAGAATGAAGCAACTGAGGTAGGTACTTCCGACATGGTGTTTATCCCAACACACTGCACTGTGCACTTCCCATCTAAGTATCGTAGAAAAAAATCTGTTAGTGGTTACATATACCGGCTGTAGAAGCATATACCTCCTGCAGATATCAACAGCATTGACACAAAAACCATCCTCCATAACGGCAAAGCATCGTGAAAGATAGGTCTTGGTATCAGGTATTGTAATAACCAAGTAGGCTCCTTTATCTTTTACATCACCAACTTTTAAATACGTTAACTCGTTACATCGGCAGGCACCAGCAATGCCCATTATTAAAAATTGCTTGATGTGTTCCTGTTCAAGAATCTTGGCCTTAATTTGCAATATCTATGTTTCTGTGTAGGTACTTTTAAAGTTGTATTCAACATGGAATAATTTGTCCATAACGATGAGCAGCCAATCTTTTACTATTTTTAAAGAAGTATGCCAGCAACACATCGTCATTTATCACACTAGCACCTTTTTTCTCGATCCACTGGGTAAAGTCGCCGAATTCTTTGTTGTATGAAAATTTTGATTTGGGCGGTAATAAATTTAAGCTTGCTTCTTCAGCAGCCTGTAATATTTCTTGAGCTATTCTCGTTTTATCTTCCATCGTAAATAAATACTAATACTTGTATTGCAAATGGAGTCTATAATCAATAAAATCACATAAATAAACAACACATTTGCCATAGAAACTATTGTATCAGGTATTGTAATAAGCAAGTAGGCTCCTTTATCTTTTACATCACCAACTTTTAAAAACGTTAACTCGTTATATCGGCAGGCACAAGCAATGCCCATTATTAAAAATTGTTTAATGTTTTCCTGTTCAAGAATCTTGGCCTTTTTCGGTCTGTGGATTCGGGATTTATTTTTCAAGAAACTAACCTTAATTTGCAATATCTATGTTTCTGTGTAGGTACTTTTAAAGTTGTATTCAACATGGAATAATTTATCCATAACGATGAGCAGCCAATCTTTTACTATTTGTAAAGAAGTTTGCCAGCAACACATCGTCAGTTATCACACTAGCACCTTTTTTCTCGATCCACTGGGTAAAGTCGCCGAATTCTTTGTTGTATGAAAATTTTGATTTGGGCGGTAATAAATTTAAGCTTGCTTCTTCAGCAGCCTGTAATATTTCTTGAGGTATTCTCGTTTTATCTTCCATCGTAAATAATTACTAATACTTGTATTGCAAATTGAGTCTATAAACAATAAAATCACATAAATAAACAACACATTTGCCATAGAAACTATTGTAACGTTTAACCCAGTGCTAAACGTTGTGGGGTGAGTTCACTTGCGTAACACTCAAAAGTTCGCAGATTGCTTCCAATGGTTTATTTTCAAACACTCTGTACACGATCATCTGTTGTAGTACAACTGTCACAACTTGTCACTTTGACTATCGCGTTTCAACTACTTTCGACTTATGTCTCCTATTGACTGCTAAAATAAACTGACTTTATAAGACTGACTGACTGTCCCGTGATCGACACGGCTTTATATACCTGAATCATGACATGACATTCATCGAGAATGTTCTATGATTATCTAGACGCACATAATAATGTTCTAGAGCCTTGTCAAACTGACAATAGTATGACAAATTGCACATCACATATATTTTCTGGAAGGATCGAGAATAACTCTACCAACTCTAGAAGTAAATAATGAAATATAACATGAAACAACTATAGCAAACAAGGTAGTAGAAATAAATAACTAATAAACGAATAACAACCGTAAGTACATGTCTACCTATCCACGTTACACTATGTAGTCATAACCTATCACAATTAAATTCTGATATTAATCAGGAAATTTTCAGCAAACTGTCATCGAAATATATTACTAACGTTAGTTGTCAATTTTGTAAAAGGTCTATAGCAACTGTGGATAAAGTTCTGTATTGCAATTCGTGTCTTATATACGCATATAAAACACTCAAGAATAATTAGACACTCGACCTGCGGTCTCGTGTCTAAACAATTCTTACGTGTTTTATATCCTAATAAGACACTTATACAATAAATAACTATTATTATCACTTTACTTGTCAATACCAAACTAATCACAATACAAGTTTATTTATGACAAATATTTTGAACTGATTTTCATTACCTATTAAACATTGGTGATTACAATATGAAGATGCATCCAAAATTTTCTCTTCTTGAATTTTGTTTAATAGCAACAACATAATTAGTGGATTTTAGATGTGCCTTGTGCTTTGTTTGGAACTAAAAAAAATTAAATATTTCATATCAAATATGTACGCATAAATTGGATTTCATAATTTTACCATAAAAATGAAAATATTAAATTTTCTCATAAACTCAAATAGCATATTTATTGTTGGTGCTTCGTACATTCTTAATCTCAGATCTGCATGAAAGTGTTCGGCAGAAACTACACATCATTTGAAATCTTCAATCCCTGAAACAGAAAAACAATGAATCCATGTACCTATATTATATTACATACTTAGACTCTTGACAGAAGATAATTCAAATCTTCTAGGATTTATCTTATCGCAATTTGGTACAATCCTCGATCTAACCATCTGGTATATCATAAAATATAATATATGGGTAGGTATATATAAAGACAACTCAAAGCTAATTCAAGAATCGATTCTACCACAAGCAGGTTAGATTTTACTTATACTTTTCAGATGTCTATGGTGTCGACCGAAGAATTAATTAACAAACTGTTAATATGGTTAATAATAATGATAGGAATAAACTAAATAATTTTTTCAAGGCTGTTACAAATTAATGTCTATCTACCAAAACACAAAATAAATTTTAAATAAGTATTAGCGACGTCCGACATAATCGCGACATAACGATTAATCTTGATGGTGAAGATAGAAGTTAGATGTTCCATGGTATTGCGTAGTTCTAGTCACTCCATAATAAAAGCCTATGAGGTGGTGCCTAAATTATAAGGTTAGTCAAATGCACCCCAAGCCCGGCTACCTTCTCACCACTTGCGCAGATGTAGCGAGCGCAGACTGGCTAGAGGAAATGGTTACCTGGCTGGTTTCGGGTTCCCAGGAATAATGCTAGTCTAAGAGACCTTCGGGAAAATGACTTGACAAAATCGATTGCTTGTCATGTTCATGTTCCAAACGAAAGAATAGAACAACTCTTAGAAATATTTTAGGAACACATGGAAGGCCAGATGTGGACCTTCCCAATGAATGAGCTTTAAAAATTTGCCAAATCAATTTCAAGATCAAAGGGCAGATGAGAAAAAGGACTCAAGTCCAACAACTCCCACGAGCAGCTGCAGCTCTGCTCCAATTCACAGGTAGAGGAATCGAATGCCAGGAAGACGGACCCAAAAACAGGAGATGGCAGGAGTTTTGGAAGGGGAAAGCTCACCAGCAATGTAGTTCTCTCTTAAGACCGTCTTTGGTCAGAAGCCATGCAGCAGGGTAAGCATACCAGAGCGGAAGAGACATAGAATCCAACCATCTTCTATCATCTTCTACTCACATTCCTGCTGGCCATCTTGCAATACGCCAAGGCAGCTAGTGCGTAATTTATTGGAGGTGGTAAAAAAGGTGTTGACGTACCTCTGCAATCGTTGCTGTCAGAAGACAATTTTTGTATCATGTTACTGCGACTAAACTGCAACTGAACAACCAGTGAGCTATAATTACATTGAATTCCGCATATTATCAATCAGCCACTGATTAACAAGCAACCACTTTACGTAATACGATTTTTTTACAGTGCAACGCCACGGCAATGAGATAACAATAGGTCGCTTAATTTGACATAATAAGCGTGCCAGCTGTATGGAGGAAGGTGAGGGTTATCTATCTACCAAAAATGGGCAAAATCTTCGAACATACGCCCAAATCATTACGTCCTTTCTACCTAAGACTCTCTTGAAAGATTAGAAGATAGGTTCATAAGATACAATAATCTGAAACCTTGTCCCCTAAGCGAGCGTCAGTATGCATATCAACAGGACAAGTCCACAGAATTAGCGCTGGATGATTTAAATAGGCTACTGTTTTGGGTCGATTGACCACAAAAAAAACAGTGGCCACCTTACTGGATATAGAAGCAGCATTCAATAGTGCTTCAAGTATATTTAAAATAAGAACAGGAATAGAGGCAATTATTACGGCAGAGCCAGGCAGAGGATGTCCTCAAGGAGTCATACTATCTCCCCTTCTGTGGGCAATTCTAGTGGGCACTCTTCTTGTTTGATTATCAGGAGAAGTTATTTATTGCCCGGGGTTCGCAAATGATCTAAATAAAGTCATAAAAGGACGATTCCCAAATACACTTTCACAACGTTCCCAGAAGGCAAGCAAAATTTAGAAAGGCGCAGGAGTGGAAAATCCATTCGCTGAAAAAGTTAAATACCTTTGACCAGATGCTAACATGGTATTCCCATATGGAAAGAAGCATATCTAAGTCCTGAATTGTCCTAAGAAGTTGTAGACAGATGTGTGGTAAGAACTAGGGATTAAACCCTGAAATGACCAAATGGTTATACAAATAGGTCTTGAGGCCAATGCTAATCTACACATAGATAGTGTGGTGACATGGCATATAGGAGCCCAAAGGCAGGTGAGTGTTATGCAGAGACATGCCTATAAGCCTACCTGAGTATCACTGGGGCTATACCTAAGAACAACACCAATAATTTAAGAACACGACAAGGTCTACGAAAAGTTATATGAAGAAATTAAAGCTGATCCAATAATGGGACTGCTATTGGATTAAATGGCTTCAAAATATAATTTCAAAAAAGAATATGCAGTAGTCGTAAAGAATGGTTGAAACTCGGGTTGAAAGCATGGCCCCAAAACTAACTCAGGAACAGGGGTTGGCATATTCAGGGTACAAGATATATGATCTCTCTGAGTCGAGGGAACTACGCCAAGGTTTTTAGGCAGAGATAATGGCGATACAGTGATATGCGGAGAAGCTGCTCAGACTGAAGGTAAATAGCTAAAGAATTGTCATCTACTCAGACAGCCAAGCAGTACTAAAAACGCTGAAATCTTATCAAACATCCAGACTGATATGAGTTTGCCACATGGCCCTAAACAGACTACCTAGTCACAATAGAATGTACCTAGCATAGTTCTCAGAGCAACAATAATTTGAAGTTAGCGAAAAGGCTGATCAACTATCCAAGCAGGGAGAGAAGTATGTCATGATAGGGCCAAAGCTCTCCTGTGGAATTGCTAAATGCCATATTGAGGGACATATCCAAGAGTCTATCAAAAACAAGACGTGGAACCTTCTTCTTCTTCTTTCTTCTATGATAGGCTAATGCCTGTTCCTTCATCAGCTTTGCTGCTCTTTATATGTTGTCTCACCATCTTTTTCTTGGACGTCCAATACTTCCATCAGGTGACTTTTCTCTTGCTATTCGCATAAGTATGTCAGTTATCATTCTATTTATGTGCTAGTTCCATAGACATCTGAACACCTAGACCAAGCATTTCATTCATAACATGTATCCAAAGACGATCTGTTATTGTTAGAGAATGGTTTTGGTATTTTCCATGTGTAAGAGAGAGACAAAATTTTCCTATAGGAAATTTTGGCAACAGTGTACCTCTGTAGAAGCGTATAAATGTGTAAAGCGTAGTAGCAGCACTCAAATTATGAATGGAACAACGAACGACAATATTCCGACTAGCGACGAAAGCCGACGAATTCATACGGACGCCTAAATTATGTTTTGCTGTGTTGCCGCACTTAACTCAACCAATCGATATCGATTGATGATCCTCTTATTTCACAAAGGAAAATTTTTATTTCGTGTTGTAAAATATAAATTTGGTACATAATTTAATCTGCAGGTGTTTCTGAATAATCAATAGTAACTATTACAACGACCACCTCTTAATTACGTCTGAATGTATTTGATTATTACTCTATAAATCAGAAGTTGCTATGAAAAATAAGAAGTTTGGCAAATATGTTAATCTTATCAGTCGGACACGAACCATTATGGACCAGAAGAATAATGGTCTTGAGATGTTGGATCGCTCTGAAAGAGGCTATGCGTGGTCTAGGTGTTCAGATGTATATGGCTAGTTCCATTCTTATTTTCAGTAGAGTACTCATTCATTGATGTTTTCTATTTTGCATACATTCCTTATGTCAGCGCTTCGCTCTCTGTCACAAAAGATTTTCCCTGAGATCCTCCTAAGAATTCTCATTTCAGTGGTTTGAAGAAGTCTTTTTGTTTTTGATATCTGGTCGTGTTTCCACTGTATAAGTCATTATGCGCCTTATCGTGTTTTATATATTCTGGTTTTTGTGTTACGATTAATGTGTTTGTTTCTCCAAATTAATTGATTGAAACATCCCGTTACTTTATTTGCTGTTGCACTTCTTCTTCTACCGCACCATACTCTGTTATATTCAGATATTTAAATTTGTGTTGCTGCTCTATTACTTGGCCAAAAATTTCTATTTTACATCTACAGGACTCTTTGGACGTGGTCATACACTTTGTCTTCTCTGCACATATTTCTATACTCTATTTTTTCCTGTTGTATTAAAGAAATTGGTAAGCCTTTGAAGGTCATCTTAATTTTCCGCGAAGAGCACTGCATCGTCGGCATAGGACATTATTTGGATTTTGCCATCGCCCATCTTATATCCTCTTTCAAGTTTTACTTCTATTATTTCGTCCATAACTATTGGGAGGGCGCCACTGTAGACAGGTAATGTTTTCCGGAAAGATCAGTTGACTCTATGCAATATTTATGAGAGTACGTTATTGTGAGTTGTTTGATCTTTGAGGACAATAAAAAATATCGTTTGTTATTATAATATAAGGATTCATTAATGTAAAGTAAGTACAATCATTCATTAAAAATACAAATCGAAACAATTATGTACACGTAAATTTTGCTTAACTTGCAGATATAGTTATTTATTATTATAGTTCATTTATGAAATATAGATATCTTCATTTACACATATCCTTACGTTAAACGTAATTAGGCTCTCAATACCTAGGTGGCGCGAAGTGTGTCCCGGTGGTAGATCTGGTCTGGTAAATTCCGACTATCTTCCAGTTGCTTTTGTCTAGTTGGATACAGCTTCCACTTATGTGGCGCTGATGAAAGCTAACAAGCTTGAAATCACGTGATCCGCTTCTAGTGGTGGTTGTGTCCAACTAAATAAAAGCACAAAGGTGTAGAGCATCTGTCATTATTATATATATTATACTCTTTCATTTATGAAATATAGATATCTTCATTTACACATATCCTTACGTTAAACGTAATTAGGCTCTCAATACCTAGGTGGCGCGAAGTGTGTCCCGCTGGTAGATCTGGTCTGGTAAATTCCGACTATCTTCCAGTTGCTTTTGTCTAGTTGGATACAGCTTCCACTTATGTGGCGCTGATGAAAGCTAACAAGCTTGAAATCACGTGATCCGCTTCTAGTGGTGGTTGTGTCCAACTAAATAAAAGCACAAAGGTGTAGAGCATCTGTCATTATTATATATATTATACTCTTTCATTTATGAAATATAGATATCTTCATTTACACATATCCTTACGTTAAACGTAATTAGGCTCTCAATACCTAGGTGGCGCGAAGTGTGTCCCGCTGGTAGATCTGGTCTGGTAAATTCCGACTATCTTCCAGTTGCTTTTGTCTAGTTGGATACAGCTTCCACTTATGTGGCGCTGATGAAAGCTAACAAGCTTGAAATCACGTGATCCGCTTCTAGTGGTGGTTGTGTCCAACTAAATAAAAGCACAAAGGTGTAGAGCATCTGTCATTATTATATATATTATACTCTTTCATTTATGAAATATAGATATCTTCATTTACACATATCCTTACGTTAAACGTAATTAGGCTCTCAATACCTAGGTGGCGCGAAGTGTGTCCCGCTGGTAGATCTGGTCTGGTAAATTCCGACTATCTTCCAGTTGCTTTTGTCTAGTTGGATACAGCTTCCACTTATGTGGCGCTGATGAAAGCTAACAAGCTTGAAATCACGTGATCCGCTTCTAGTGGTGGTTGTGTCCAACTAAATAAAAGCACAAAGGTGTAGAGCATCTGTCATTATTATATATATTATACTCTTTCATTTATGAAATATAGATATCTTCATTTACACATATCCTTACGTTAAACGTAATTAGGCTCTCAATACCTAGGTGGCGCGAAGTGTGTCCCGCTGGTAGATCTGGTCTGGTAAATTCCGACTATCTTCCAGTTGCTTTTGTCTAGTTGGATACAGCTTCCACTTATGTGGCGCTGATGAAAGCTAACAAGCTTGAAATCACGTGATCCGCTTCTAGTGGTGGTTGTGTCCAACTAAATAAAAGCACAAAGGTGTAGAGCATCTGTCATTATTATATATATTATACTCTTTCATTTATGAAATATAGATATCTTCATTTACACATATCCTTACGTTAAACGTAATTAGGCTCTCAATACCTAGGTGGCGCGAAGTGTGTCCCGCTGGTAGATCGGGTCTGGTAAATTCCGACTATCTTCCAGTTGCTTTTGTCTAGTTGGAAAAAATCGATATGTGAACTGGACTCTATCTGAGAGAGAGAGATCGCTTAGACCAGAGTCATTGACAGAGCTTCCAAGTTTCGAAGTCCAGATTCCAACGTTGGACCAACCACAAACCAAGTTTAGATCAAGCTCGAGATTATCTTGGACAAGCATTGGACCAACCTTCGGCCAACTTTCCGAGTGCGAGTTTTCAACGACTAAAAACGTGATAGTTACGTTACAGTGAAAGTGTTAGTGAAAGAAACGCTAGCGTTCTGACACGCACTACGTGTTAAAGCGGACAAGGAGTGTCAAGTGCAGTGAAGGTGGCAGTTTTGCTGTTCCTCACACCCCTTCCCGTTATCCAAGGATTGCCAGAGCCACCTACACCAGACAGAGGGGTTTGTAAAAGGTTAGTTGCATGCATCCGTTATATTAAAATTAAAACAAATAGACAACATACTTGAGTTAGCAGGTGTTGAAGGTCATCAACCTAACATACTTTTCTAACTCATTTAATTTAAATTTATCTCAATAGAAGATAAGTATTATTGACTGTGTATAAAAGTGTAATATTGCGCAAAAGTGTTATACTGTAAACTTCAAGGTGCTCAAGGTTGCAAACCTTGTACCAGGTACAATAGTGTAATGCAAGTATGGCAGCCACCAACATGAGTATACCGCAATTCTTGTTCTTCCAACGGCAATCAGATGAGAAGATTGCCAAACTCACAAAAGCCGTAGAAGACTTGACTAAAAAGCTCGCCGAAAAAGACGACACAATCAACGAGCTAATTAAGCAACTAGGTGCGCACACCGAAGGAAATCCTCCTTCTCCCATCCCTAAAAGGTCGAGGAAAAACCCCAGGACAAACTCAGCACAAAGCACTTCAAATCAAGTGCAAAAAATGGACATTGGCCTAGAAGAAAGCCTCAAAGAAGCAGCATCTATACCGCTTCCTGAAGAAAACACTCCTCCAAAGGAAAACCAAATCGCCGAAAAAGAGGCAGAGAAAGAAAAAGAAACTCCAAAAAGAGACAAGATTCCACCAATCGTCCTCACAGACGGCGAAAAATGGACAAAAGTTTGCAGGAAACTGAAAACACAGAAGATTACTGTAAAAGCCGAAAGCAGTAAGGACGGAATAAGAATGACACTAGACTCCAAAGACGATTACAGGAAAACTGTCACCCTGCTTGATCAAGGCAAAGACAAATTCTTCACCCATACCCTGGATGAAGACAAACTTTACTACCTAGTAGTAAAGGGGATCCACCAAGGGATAAAAGTAGAAGAGATCAAGGATGATTTGAGAGATGCCGGATTCACAGTCGAGGTCCACAGAATGAAATCCCATTGGACCAAACTAGAACTACCGATGGTTCTAGTCAAAAGCGCGAAAACAGAAATGAACAAGAAGTTATTAGAATTAACTCATCTGTGTGGACTAAAAGTGAGAGTAGAGCCCATGAGACAACAGAAGACCATCAGCCAATGCCACAGATGCCAGAAGTTTGGACATTCCCAGCAAAACTGCAGGAACCCATTCAGCTGCGTCAGCTGCGGCGGAGGACACGAAAGCAGCAAATGCAAAAGAGAAAAGTCAAAAAATGGCAAGCGAAACGCCACCTGCTCAAACTGTAGAGGAGGCCATCCGGCAAACTACAGAGGTTGCCCAGAAAACCCCAATAACAACAAATACAAAGCGGCCAATAAGAAAAACGACCCTCCAAGGATCATCAGAGCCCCAGCTCCAGTTCAAACAGGAGTATCATACGCGAACAAAAGCACTGAGAAAGTGAGAGCCCCGGTCACCAAGACAGTAGAAAAAACACTTGGGGAAATGAGCAAGGAGGAGCTCATGCTGAAGATATGCGAGCTCCGATTAACGATGCTAGCACAAGAGAAGAATTAATCCGCAAATGAACGCCAAACCCTATAGGCCCAGACGAATAACAGCGCTATCCTGGAATATAAATGGTATATTCAGCAAAAAGCGAGAGTTAGAGGAGATCCTACAACGAAAAGAAGTAGACATAGCCCTGCTACAAGAAACCCGGCTAAGGAAAGGAAAGGACTTTTATATTCCAGGATACAAAATGTACAGAACAGACAGAGACGCACAGACGATAGGGGGGGGGACAGCAATCCTCATCAAAAATAATATGGACCATCATGAAGTGCCAGCTGCGAAAACATATATAGAGAACACAATCGTCGAAACGAAGATACAAAACGAGGGATGGGTTCGGTTCGTGTCTGCATACGCAGCACCAAGTAACAAATATAAAATGAAAGATCTGGACGCGCTCATGAAAGCGAATCGGCAATTCGTTATCGGAGCAGATCTCAACGCAAAACACAAGATGTGGCATAGTCGGAAAAACAACACCAGAGGACGACAACTAAAAACCTACGCAGAGAAAAAGGACCTGATAATTACAAGCACAGAAGACGCGACACATCAACATCACCAGGGTAACGATGTACTAGACATAGTCATCACCAAGAGACTAGAAATGGATATGGAAATCACGAATCTACATGAAGGATCGTCAGATCACAACCCGCTCCTAATAGAACTGAACAAGGATGACTTGAAAGAAACAAGGACGAACATCATAAAGAAGACCAACTGGAATAAATTCGAAAGAATACTACGAAAGAAACATGAACACAGGAACAAAATAGAAAACCAAGAAGACATCGAAATAGAAATAAAAATGATAGAAGAAAACATACATAGTGCTATAACGTCAAGTGAAAAAGTGAAAAAAGTGAGCAAAGTGCACGGCGAAATACCAGAAGAACTTAAAATATTAATAAGAAGAAAAAACAAAGCGCGAAGAGTAGCTTTCATATATCCAACGCGGGAAAACAAAGAAGAGCAAAAAAGGCTAAATAAGTTAGTCAGTAATGGCTTGCACGAAAACGCAAATAATAACTGGAACAAGAAGATAGGAGAACTGGACCCAAGGGAAAGAGGATTCTGGAATTTACAAAAAATCCTAGGGAAAAGATACACAGACATGCCACCACTAAGAACAGAAAGCGGAAAAATGGTGTACACAAAAGAAGATAAGGCTGGAGTGCTAGCGAACAGCCTTCAAAATCAATTTAAAGAAAATGTAGATGCCAGGTTCGATCCGACGTTCGGGGAAATCGTAAGGGGGGCGATCAGCAACATACGCGAAAGGGGGGTTCAAACGGAGATCGAACAAACCTCCATAGAAGAAATAGGAGGCTACATAAAAGCACTCAAAAATAAAAAAGCGCCAGGAATAGACAAAATAGGAAATAAGGTACTAAAGAAATTACCAGAGCAAACTCTGACTCATGTCGCAGACATAGTTAACGCTATGCTGAGACTGAGGTACTTTCCTGAAAAATGGAAAAAAGCAGAGATCATCGTCTTGCTCAAACAAGGAAAAAATAGCGCACAGCCAGAGAGTTACAGGCCAATCAGCCTCATGCCAGCCATCAGCAAAATCGCGGAAAGAGTTATTCTCCGTAGGCTCAAGGAAGTAACAAAGGAGCTCAACATATTGCCAGAGGAGCAATTCGGATTCCGGGAGGGGCACGCTACAGATCTACAAGCACTTAGACTTGTAGAACACGCGACTGCGGGACTCAACTGGGGACTCATAACGGGGATGCTATTCTTGGATGTCGAAAAAGCCTTCGACAGAGTGTGGCACAATGGATTAATCCATAAAATGGACATATTTGGAGTTCCAACTCCATTTCTACAACTGATCGACTCCTATTTAAGCAACAGAACGTTCCATGTGAAAGTAGGGAATGCACTATCAAGCGCGCGACAAATGGAAGCCGGCGTACCGCAAGGCACAGTCCTGTCTCCTCTGCTGTACACAATCTACGGCGCAGACACACCAAAAACAAGCGGAACAATTATCTCATTGTATGCCGACGACACAGCGATCACAGCCACATCCAAAAGCCCAAAGATAATTACCAAAAAACTCCAAACAGCAGCAGAAGCTATTGAAAATTGGAGCTATAAATGGAAAATAAAAATTAACGCGAACAAAAGCCAAGCGCTATTAGCAAAAGGCAGAAAGAGGACAGTACCAGCCGGTAACGTTAGAATTAATGGGGGGGAGGTTCAATGGAGCGACAAAGTAAAATACTTAGGAGTTACGATCGACAAAGGCTTCACATGGAAATCCCATGTGAACGCAACAGTCCAAAAAGCAATCGCAGCTAGGACTAAGCTAAACCCACTTATTGGGAGAAATAGCAAAATGAAAGTCAAAAACAAGCTGGCACTTATCAAAGCAATCATCGCCCCAATATTGACGTATGCATGCGTAGTCTGGGGATACGCATGCAAGTCGCAAAGGAAGAGAATACAAGCCCAAGAAAACAAGGCCTTGAGAATGGCTCTTAACGTACCCTACTACGTACCGAACAGAAGGATATATGAGGACCTGGGCTGGACGCCAACTCTAATCAAAATGAAAGAGATTGCCACGGGAAGGATGGAAAAAGCCGCGAATCATCCAAACGCGGAACTACGTAGGTTAGTTGACTATGACGGACGACTGATTGACAAGTACAAGAGACCAAGACATCAAATGAGTCTATAAGGGTGAGAAGAATAGAAATCACCAAAGGAATCCACAGGAATCAGCGAAGATCAACAAAAAGCAGACATCAAAGTAAGAAGAGAGGAAGGCCGCGTAGATGTCGTGGTGAGGGACACCAAACTTCCAAGCTACCAAGAGGCAGCGAAGTAGAAACGGAGGGGAAAAGGTTTTAGTCGGTAAAAATCCGACACTGTTCCGATCAAAGATCTAGATCGGTTCGTCTTTAGAAGATTTCCTAAACCCCGCCTAAAAAAAAAAAAAAAAATGTCTAGTTGGATACAGCTTCCACTTATGTGGCGCTGATGAAAGCTAACAAGCTTGAAATCACGTGATCCGCTTCTAGTGGTGGTTGTGTCCAACTAAATAAAAGCACAAAGGTGTAGAGCATCTGTCATTATTATATATATTATACTCTTTCATTTATGAAATATAGATATCTTCATTTATATATATATATATATATATATATATATATAAAGATGTTCTTGGGGATGCAGTCATGTAATGAATAAAATTCTTTGAATTAAGCCGAGCTTTCGAGAATATACATATATATTTTTTATTGTATGTATCATATTGACTGGTATACCTATCTCTGTTATATAACATGTGCGTTAGATCCTGGGGTGTGATATGATCAAATGCTTTTTTAAGATCTATGAAAAATAAATAAGCACGTTTATTGTATTCTATACTCTTCTCCACAATTTGGCGTAGGATGAATACTGCATGAGTGCACGATCTTCTAGATCGGAATCATTGTTGTTCATCAGCAAATGAGGTAAGTGTGTTAATTTTGTTTGTTATAACTTTCCTTGATAGTTTGAGTGCTTTATACAATAAATTTATGCCTCGGTACTTGTTTGCTTCTTGTATGTCAACTTTCTTAAACATGAGGATCATTATACTTTTTTAGCATGTATTTGGCATTAGACAGTGTAATACGATTTTTTGAATCGTGGAACCTGTGGCAAGAAATCACAGGACAGAAGCAAGCTAATTTAATCCTGAAAGCCCCTGTGATAAAATGTCACACAAAATACTAAACCAAAGTCGGAAAACGACAAGGATTATGGTAGGGATGCTGACAGGACACTGTAGGCATAGGAAGCATATGAGCAATATCAACGTGGGTGAGGAGGATGTATTTAGTTTCTGGTAGAGGAGGAAACCGCGGTTAATATACTCTGTAAATGTGAAGCTTTGGTAGGGGTGCGGTAACTAATCAGGGAATGAAAGTAGAGAGCTACGCGAAATACTCGGAAAGATTATTTTTTACAAAAAATTGAACCGACTTTATTAGTTGGTGCACTGAAAAATACAAAATAATATTAATTTTATTGGTACTGGTAATTTTTTAAAGTTTTGCAACCGTAGTTAAATAGAAGACTCTTGGCACCAACTTCACAAGTACCAGCAGCAATAGAATTAATATTATTTTGTATTTTTCAGTGCACCAACTAATAAAGTCGGTCCATTTGTTTCGAAAAATTATTTATTTCACACTTTTGTCACATTAGTTACGAAAATAGCTGAAGGCTCACTTATACAAAACAAAATAGTATTTATCCTATATCTTTGGTTGTACTTGTTATTATTAAGAGATCTAAAAATATCGCCGCGGAAACACGCTTATTTGAGAATTTACCACTATTGCAACTCGAAAACAGTAACTCTATGGAAAAAATGTTCAATTTAAACGCTTCCAAATATTATTTTATCTTTAATTCTGCCGTCTCAGATTTTCGGTTTTCGAGAAAAATTGCCCCCTCCAACCTCTTCGCGGAGTCCGTTTACCTACTATATACAGCGCTTCGACAAACCAAAAAAAACAGTCGAATAGTATACCTACCTCCTCCATTTGGGTTCGTTGATCAATATATATAAAAAAAAATTGGTGCACTGAAAAATATAAAATAATCTTAATTCTATTGGTGCTATTACTTTTGAAGTTGTGCATAAAAATATTTATTTCACAATTTTGAGTGTAACATTAGTAACGGGAATCGTTGAACGTTCACTAATACCAAAGAAGATAGTACTTCTCCTATTACCCACGTATATTGTTTGCTTGTACATGTTATTATTTAGAGATATCATAACATCGCGGCGAATTTAATCAAAAATATTTTAAATTTTACCACCGCCGTAACTCGAAAACCGTAACTCTAAGGAAAAAATGTTCAGTATCTCAGATTTTCTATTTTCGAAAGAAATTGCCCCCTCGATATAGCAAAAATACACATATTTGAGATTTTAACTCTTTAATGTTCAAATTAAACATTTCTGGATATTGTCCTATCTTCAATTCTACCACCTCAAATTTTTTAAAATCATCAAAATCGGAGTACGTTTATTATATACAACGCGCGCACAAACCAAAAAAAAAATCTGACAGTCGAATTGTATACCTTCTCCGATTCGGTTCGTCGGTCAAAAAGATAAATCTAGATACTTCTCTTATAATCTAATCTATTATGATCCCTCAGTCTAAAAAATTCGAAGTTAATTTGAAATTTTTCCAAAAAAATAGTCACAAATGATTTCATTATTATATTTGAGGTTCACAACGATTTTCTGATCCACCTACATTATACTGTAAAGCATAGTAAATAGGTACAAGAATTTTGATATGAAAAATCGTAAAACAAGTAGGTAAGTACGTACACTGCACGTCAAAATTAACGCACCACTAAAAACTGACCATAATTTCAAAGTGAATTTCTGCGCGTACCGCTGATCCGATTTTGATGATTTTTTTTAACTCGAAGGTTGACTATGGAGAAGTTTTCAAGATTTTTCAAGAAATATCGGTTTCGAGCATCTACATGGTGCAAAAACGAGGGTGATTTTCCCCTAAATTTGTAGCCTGCCATGGGGAGCAACAACCACAGTTTTGATGAATGCGTAAAAGTGATGACATTGGTCGAGGAAGGACTAGCTCAAAGAATGGGAGTTTACCATACAACAATATCTCGCATTCAGGGCAACCTAACCTAACCTAAACTAACCTAACGGCAATTCAAACCCATAAGAAAAGTCAAAAGATATGAATGATAAGGCAAATGAAGTGATGATCAAATAACCATTTATAAAAAGATATTTATTTATTTATTTATAACAGAAAGGGCAGAGGCATAATATAAGGAAAAGAAGAAGAAACAAAAATAAAAAAATATAGACTTCTAGAACAACACATTTGGTATAAAACTATTAAAAAAAATTAATAAAATGTCACTTTTCTAGCCTTCCTATCGGCGAACCCTTTTATTATGTTATCAAAGTCGATGTTTTCAGCAATATCATAGTATAAGTAAAGTAGTAGTTGCACTCGAGCGAATATACTTCAGACAGAGTCGGATTTACGAAAATGAGTACAAAATTGTTTGCTGCTGTTGGGTGTTTGAACTCATCGAAAAATTGTTCGTTAAGTTTTTTTAAATTTCCGTTGGAAATAAATCGGTAACTTAATAATAATAGTAATAATAATATATTATACATGTTTATAAATATTTTTAGTGCTAGAATATGGTTGATGGCATGTCATCGAGAGGATTTGTTTGCAAAGTTAGACAATATCCACAACTTATCTTATAGGTTGTGTGCCAAGCATTTTCTCTCAAGTGCGTTTGCTAATAATTCACATAGCAGATTACGCCGAAATGTTACCCCATCTATTTTTTCTTCATTAGAAGGGTGTTCAAAGGTTCCGAAACAAAAAACTGATAAGGACGTCGATGTCGAAATTCAAAGTACTGGTTATTCTGTTCTGCAAACAACCCAGTAGAAAAAAGCGTGTCATCTCCATCAACGAATCAGGCAATCCAGACACCATTTCACTTATCATATGGCACCCCAAGAAAGGCTAAATTAAGAAAAGAGATCAAAAAGGTTCGCAATGAAAATAGTTACCTGAAAAATAAATTGGAAAGCTTTACGAACGGTTCATCAACTTGCCCTAACTTAGACAAAGTTACTTTGGAAAATTATAAAGAGCTAACTTACAAATTTTGTGGTTCTTCTTCCAATTTAGCTAAGTTTATTAATATTCAGGTATCTGAAATTGGCGAAAAACCAAAAGGTTGTAGGTTTACCGAAGAATTTAAAAATTATTGTCTTTCTCTTTATTTTGAAGGCCCAAAATTATATAAAAGAAAGCTTGTAAATTTGTTTTGTTTACCGAGTGTATCAACATTACACAGGTTTATAAAAAAATTAAGCGTTTCAGCAGGAGTTGATGAAAATGTTTTTCGAATTTTGCGTCAGAAAGTTCAACGATTTACCATGTTGGATAAACAATGTATATATAGTATGTGTCGATGAAATAAGTTTAAAAGCCAGTTTGTTTTACGGGATAAACACAGACACAATTATAGGTTTTGAAAACTTTGGCAAAAAGGAAAGAACATTTAAACCTGCTATGAATGCGACAGTGGTAATGGTAAGAGGTACTTGTTTTGGATTGGAAACAACCTCTTGTTTATTGTCTTGTTAATTCATCATGTCCTGCGAAAAATCTTCATGAATTATTATTACAAATCATTGAAAACTTACAAGAAATAGGACTCAATGTATTATCTCTCGTTTGTGATATGGACTCTAATAATATTCAGCTTTCGAAAAGACTTCACATATCTCCTGAGAACCCTGTCTTCTCATGTGGGGGCAAAAATATTGCATTCATATTTGACACACCCCACTTGCTAAAAGCGCTACGCAATAATCTATTAAAATATAAATTTGTTTTGGACGATAATTTTATTTGTTGGGATTATATTAAAAAAATGTATGAACACGATAAGCATTATGAAATACGTGGTGCACCCCGTCTGACTGATTCTCATATTTCACCAAACGCTTTCGAAAAAATGAAAGTGAAATACGCCTCCCAAGTATTCAGTTTGAGTGTAGCTTCATGTATGAATTTATATATTAGATTTAAAAATCTACCAAAAGAAGCGGAGCCAACACAAAAGTTTATTCGAGAAATCAATAACTTATTTGATTTTTTGAATTCTTCTGATAAATTAGGAAAAACGAAATACCAAAATGCCTATACATTCACCCAAGATCATAATGAACTACTCGTTGGTTTTTATGAACTGTTCGAAAAAATAAAAGTTGTGAATTCAATGGGAAAAAACATTACTTCTACAATAAAATGTATCAATGGTTGGAAAATTACCATAAAATCATTTTTGAAACTAGGGGAAATTGCAAAATCTGAAGAGTTGGAATATTTGCTAACCAGAAGATTCAATCAAGACTGTCTTGAGAATTTTTTTGGTTCCATTAGACAACAAAATGGAAATAGTTTTAATCCAACGCCCATACAGTTCATTAGGTCATTTCGAAAACTATTCTGTATAAAATTAATGCACTCAGGAACTGAACTGAACTGAACTGAAGAAGATGAACCGTCAATTTTATTAAAAGTAATGGACATTCCTGAAGCAGAAAGTGTTGAAATTCCATTTCTGGATCAGACTAAAAAACAAACGGAATGTACAGTAAAGCCTAGTGACTACCAAAATGACATTTTAGAAACAAATTTTACAAGATATTGTTACGTGGGTAGGTTATCATGTACTTACTGTTATTATTTCTTTTAGCTTGTATTCATTCTGTTACCTTGTTTGCAGTAGTGTTGCTTGTGTATTTCATTATGTAGTTCTGGAATTGTAGTAGATTTGTTCTCGATCCTTCCAGAAACTGTATGTGAGGTACAATTTGTCGTGCTATTGTCACCTTGACAAGGATCTAGAACATTAATTATGTTCGTCTAGATAATCATAGAACATTCTCGATGAATGTCATATCATGATTCAGATATATAAAGCCGTGACGATCACGGGACAGAGTCAGTCTTATGAAGTCAATTGGAGACATAAGTCGAAAGTAGTTGGAACGCGATAGTCAAAGTGACAAATAGTGACAGTTGTACTATAATAGAAAGCCGTGTACAGTGTGTTCTAAATAAATCATTAGAAGCAATCTGCGAATTTTGAGTATTACGCAAGTGAACTCACCCCACAACGTTTAGCACAGGGTTAAACGTTACAATTGGTGTCAGAAAAAGGGATCTTCGCATTTTGCTGAGACTATATGGTGAATACCAGATCCAAAGATTACGACGAAATGGCAAATTTTGCAGAAATAATGGAGTTCTTGAAAAGTAATAAAGAAGAACAAGAAAGAATTAGACAAGAAGACCAAACAAAAATAAGTCAAATTCTAGAAAATCAAGAAAGAATTAGACAAGAACAAGAAAGACTTAGAAAGGAAGACCAAACAAAAATAAGTCAAATTCTAGAAAATCAAGAAAGAAGTAGACAAGAACAAGAAAGAATTAGGCAGGAAGATCAAGCAAAAATAAGACAAATTTTAGAAGAAGAACAAACAAAAATAAGACAAATCTTAGAAGAACAGAATGAATACAAGCTAAAAGAAATAATAACAGTAAGTACATGATAACCTACCCACGTAACACTGCCCCCTTCTTAGCTTTGATCGTCCCGATCAAATGTCACCTCAGTCCCTTTGTACAGTGAAAGTCTGTCGATATGAACCACTTTCATTTTACTGCGTGGGGATTTCTGAATTCTATAAACCACATCGTTTATCCTCTTGATAACGGTATATGGTCCCTCCCATTGTTTGTCAAACTTTGGAGAACGACCTTTTCGTCTTTGTGGATTGTACAACCACACTTTATCACCAATTTTTAATTGTCCGGTTTCTGCACGAATATCATATCGGGCCTTCATTCGATCACTAGAAATCTTCAACTGTTTTCTAACCAGATTGTGTATTTCCTCGAGTCTTCGTCTCAAACTCTGAATGTAGGCATCTACAGATGTGGGAGGTTCGCTTGGTGAACCAAACAAGATGTCAGACGGAAGTTTCAGATTTCTACCAAGAACAATGCCAGCTGGGGATTCTTTGGTCGATTCATGAGTGGAAGATCTATAGGCCAGTAGGAAGAGCGGTATACACTTATCCCAGTTTGTTTGGTGTTCATTGATTGCTGACCTCAAATAATTTTTTAGTGTTCTGTTAAATCTCTCTACCATTCCATCGGATTGTGGATGCAGTGGAGTTGTACGAGTTTTCTTAATCCCCATTAGGTTACACACACTCTGAAAGATTTCCGACTCAAAATTTCGACCTTGGTCCGAGTGAATTTCTAACGGCACACCAAACCGACTTATCCAATGTTCAATTAGGGCATCGGCCACTGTTTTTGCCTCCTGATTTGGAATTGCGACTACCTCTGGCCATTTACTGAAATAATCCATGATGACCAAGAGATATTTGTTTCCAGAGCTGCTTATTGGAAATGGCCCCGTAATATCGATGGCTATTCGCTCAAATGGGGCACCCACATTGTACTGCTGCATCTTATGGCGGGTTCTGGTATTTGGGCCTTTACTGGTAAAGCAGGTATCGCATCGCCGACACCAGTCCTCTACGTCAGCACGGCTTCCTAACCAGTAGAACCTCTCTCTAATCTTCGATAACGTTTTATTGATACCTAAATGGCCACCACTTGCTCCACAATGAATCTCTTGCAGTACTTGTGCAATTCTTTTCCGTGGAAGAATTATTTGCAAATGAACAGTCTTACCATCATTACTTTCCCATATTCTTTTTAAAACGTTATCATCAATTACTAAAGATTCCCAAAGTGACCAGTATCCTTTTATGACAGGAGACAAATCGGATATCTCCTGCCAAGTAGGTCTTGCTCCATCCATTTTCCACCTCATCACTGGTCCAATATCATTATCATCCAGTTGGTCTTGCTTGAGTATTTCCGAACTCCAGTTTGGGTCGCCATTTATCAAAGTTCGTTTGACTTTAAGAATTTCTGGTACATTATTTTCAAGTCTTGAACAGTTTTTACAGTCCTCTGCACAAGGCCGTCTTGACAATGCATCAGCGTTTCTGTGGTTAATACCAGGACGATGTTCAATTTTAAAGTCATATTCTTGAAGTTGCTGGAGCCAGCGCGCTATCTGACCTTCTGGGCTCTTGAACAGAAACAGCCATTTAAGTGATGCGTGATCGGTCCGTAGAACAAATGTCTGACCGTATAAATATTTGTGGAAATGTCTTATTGCTTATGTTCGTCTAGATAATCATAGAACCTTCTCGATGAATGTCATATCATGATTCAGATATATAAAGCCGTGACGATCACGGGACAGAGTCAGTCTTATGAAGTCAATTGGAGACATAAGTCGAAAGTAGTTGGAACGCGATAGTCAAAGTGACAAATAGTGACAGTTGTACTATAATAGAAAGCCGTGTACAGTGTGTTCTAAATAAATCATTGGAAGCAATCTGCGAATTTTGAGTATTACGCAAGTGAACTCACCCCACAACGTTTAGCACAGGGTTAAACGTTACAATATTTATGTGGCTTCCTAATTAAAAAATGTTTGGCCAAACATTCTTGCGAAATATGTAACAAATTTGCTAATTCATATAATGAACTAGATGAAACTTCAATTTTTACATATGAGAAAGCATATAGAAACTCCCAGGAAAACCTTTTTGGTGAATTGTATATGCCTCATAGCAGTTTTATGCAGTTCATTACTGAGATGGAAATTATTTTTCAAAAACATTTTGAATCTATTTGCGTTTCAAATAATATTGTAAAACAATTAGTTAGCAGTTTTAAAAATATTAACTTTTCACATCCATGTTAGAACTTCAACTATGATTATATTTACCATTTATATGCGAGATTAAGAATATATTATACCATAAAATATGCGAACAGAAATTTGAAAAAGTCAAATAGAGACAGAAAACTTATAGTTTGGAGACACACGTAATAATATGTAATAATAACTGCATTTGTATATTAAGTATATCTTTTTTTTATAATGTTTAAAATATCCATTTAAAAAAAAGTTATATTTTGATTCAGAATAATAGTTTTTATTTTATTGTGTACCCACATTTTCCTAAATACACCTCTGGCAAATACCCTACTACTCTTTGCAGCGGCCGGCGATCGGATAGGTACGCAAGAATTTGGCCATATCCGTCCTCGTCGGTCATCGCGCAGCACTACAAATTCCGGCTGAAAAAGATCAAAGGATTTTTACGGAGTGAAACTACTACTTTACTTATACTATGGTAATATCATTCTCGATTGACAAAGTTGCCAAATTTGTCAATCTAGATTGAGATATCGTTGATCGCAGATAGGTTTTTATCAGCTTAAGCTTAGAAAAATTCCTCTCCCCACTAGCAACTGTTACAGGTATAGTCAATAAGATTCGCAATGCTATCCATACATTTGGAAACAATTCTTGTAAGTTGCGATTTTTAATGAAATTTAAAACAAAAACAGGGGTAACTACATTCTGATCTGGCAAAAAAGATTTCAGACTTCCAAGTTCATCACACAACATACTACCATCTATATCTGATTTAGACCATACAGTTAATTTCAATTGGAAATCACTACAAATTTTAACAAGCTCAGGTTTTTCCGGAATCTGTTTTATGTTGTACAAAAAAGACCAAGATTCCGAGTACTTATTTAACTGTTCAAATCTTTCATTGATTGAAATTAATGTAGTATCCAAAAGACTGTTAAAAAATTTTACCTCATATTTTTTCTGGAGAAGTTATAAGCTCATCGCGGACAGTTTCACTAACTTGACGTTTAACACGTCGTATTCTTTTTGTGGCTCTAAACACAGGTTCAATTTCTAGTTCTTCAGCCAATTCCTTCGCAGTTAAAATGGCACTTTTAAGGCCTGTATTTCTATGTCTATCGATTGTAGAGTTTTACTAACAACATTAATTTGAAAAATTATGTCATACCAAACAACCAATAAAACTATAATGCTAATCTTAGTTCTGCATCAATCCATGAATGATAAAACTTCTTATGAGAAGTGCTATTCTCATGAATTTTTAACATTTCAGACAAGTGTTTCCAGATGGCTTTTTTTTAAAGGGATCAATGAGACATTTTATACAGATCGATTAATTATTAAGCCAATCAAATCTGCAACAAATTAGATCTCTGAAAGTAATTTTTTTTGAATTCATTAATTACAATAAAACTTCATAAATAACGCTATTTAGCGGATGGTAAAAACGCGTTATATTCGAGAAGTAAGGTTGAAAAATGTAGGTAACATTGATATGGCCACAAAATTTTGTGAAATGTTATATTTAAAAGCTTGTGTTTCGTGATAGTGTTAAGATTTGTACAAAAAAATCACAATCATCTACTCGTTCCCGTGGGAATGAGACTTTTCCCAAATAAAAAGTGATCTATGTATTTCCTCGGGATCCATCTTTCCTCCGTATCAAAATTTCATCAATATTGTATAATTGCTTCTAAAGATTACCCCGCCCCAAAGCCCCCAAGCATATAAACAACAAATGTTACCTCTTTATTACAATTGAGTATAGATGGTTAAAATAAATTTGTACTTACCTAATTGAATAATCCGTCAGAAAACGTCGGATAAGTAGGTTTGTTTGTTTTAAAATTATTAGAATTTTAAGTTGGTGCACCGATGCGATGTAATGTTGAATGAGAAACAGCTGAGAGTGTTCCGCTTCGTCCAAAATAACTCCAACTCAAATGTTAAAAAGAGATAGATAATGTGTTTCACTATCGTCAGGGATTCCCGGTAAATTGAACAGGCATGCAATGCTCCGGAGTCGAATTTTTGAAGCGCTCGAATCAGTTTCGCATGCGAAAGTCAAAAGGCGGATTGACGGATTGAACACTGTGTTCTAGTGTTGCCGACAAAGATTTTTCGCAAAATTTTGAAAATTTAAGAGTGAAGTAGGCCTGGCTCACTCAATGATCAATGATATTATTTTTTAATGAAAATACCTATGTTAAAGGAACAAAACTTGAGGCTACTAGGGGAATTGAACCCGCTCCACTCCGGGCAGATGAGTTGCATTTAGACTCCCTTAAGACACATTATGAATAAATATGATTTTGTTTTGTTGATGGTGAGAACATAATCATCATTTTAGCCAATATCACATTTTGAAAAAACTTTCCGAATTTAGATTAGTCTTAACTACATATTCTAGAAAGATCATTTTATTTTTCCTGTTTCAAACCATTAGAGCTATCAGGCGAGTTTGTAGACAATTAAAAAAATCCAACTTTGTTCGGCGTTGTAGTAACACAGGTCCCGTCCGTAAAAAAGCTTTGTCTCAAAAATGATTTCTAATTGTAACTCCAGCATCAAATAGCCCCCAAATAACACTACTTTGATCTAAGATCACCCTATTTTGATCAAAGCATGTAATATGTTGTAGCATTTTGTAAATACTTTTTTGACACCCTATATATCCATGTATGTATACCTACCATAATAAACATCCACACAAAGAACAAAAAATTAACGTTATTTGAAATAATGATTACCATCAATGGCCGACTTGATTGTATATAGATAAATCCATCATTATCTCTATATACTGAACCACATCAACTTCATTGTGGTGCGTCGCCATTGTAGTTTGGGTAGAGGCATTCAGTTTGAATGTTTTTGAAAGTGTATAGCATAGGTAGGCAGGAAAATACTTCACAATGATATATGACTTTTCAACACGCGAGCTATTGTTGGTTTGATCAACAGAGGAACCGATAGCAATTGTTTAATTCACGGTAAAATACGCTTAATGAATTCTTAAGAGGCTGGAAGATAAAAACTGACGAACAGAAATAACAAATGAGCTTTAGTTTAATTGATGCATTGATTGGCTGATTCAAGCATTCTTATTTGATTGGAGTTATTGTTATCGACAGAATGATTTTCATAGAAAATACATTTATATTGATGTTTATTATCCAAGTAAGAAGTTAAATGTCAAAAATGTTACTGGTAGGAAAAAATATGATCTGATCAAAATTGTGGACACAGGAATTCTAAAAAAAAGTATTCCTAAATTCAAAAGCATCTACTCTATCCTTCGCCCTTGAGAATTTCAAGGATTTTTACGGGATTAGGTATAGCAGGTACATTACAATCAATGAATAATAGGTATAGATATTATTATTATTGATTTGGCCGTCTCATATTTTCAATTTTCTAAAAAAAAGAGCCCACTACATAGTGGAGATACACATATTTCAGACTTTACCACTGTTGTAACTCGGAAATATATGATTATTTTGAAAAATGACCAGTTTAAATATTGCCAGATAGGGTCTTTAATTTTGTCGTCTCAAATTTTTGACTTTCGAAAAAAATTGCCCGACTCCACCCCCTTTGGGAGAAGTTTTTGAGGGAAAGGACATTTTGAATGTCGAGTTATTTTCAACGGGATCATTTCTCAATAGTCCTCTATTAAATGAAAAAGAATCATAAAAATCGGATACAGTTAGGTCTATCGTATATTCACAAATAGAACGTTTGTACCTACAATTTAAATAATGATTTTGAAGCTGCAAAATAGTTACTGTTATATCCTTATTAACAATTTCTTAGAAATTTTAAAAGCTAAATATAGAGCAAGCCAGAGAAAATATACCTCCAAATGCAAGCCTTGCGGTCTACTTCATGGACTTTAAGTAACCAAGATGCACCTAGTAAAACCAGTTCTTCGTAGATATAATTTTTGGTTATGGAAATGGATAAATTGATTCCAGATTTGCCGTTTAAATTTGCATTTGTTTCTTTTGTCTCTGAAGACATCATAATAGACTATTATGAATAACATCTATTTAGATATAATTACTTTTAGTAGAAAGTGATAGACCAATTGCATTAATGATTTAAATTATCCGCATGCGCGACCCCTCGGCCATAGGATAGTATGTCATAGTACATAAAGAAATTCATAGAAACGGTGACAAACAGCCATTAACAAGGATTGGGCACAGGCATAGTAGGTACATTCTATTCAAAAGAGTAACATTTCAAATAAAAGTTTTCGTTGGAAACTTCGCACCAAGCATGCGGAGAACAATTTTCAATTAATGCAATCGGTCTATTATCTCAATTTACGTACGTCTAGCCATTTTGTACAGTATCTAAATGATCACTTTGGCTTTAACATACGCATATTTCCATTTTATATACTAGGTACTTATGGAAAATACTGGTTGAGGTCGGCATTCACGATTATACCACAGATTAAATTATACCGTGAACAAATTCGGTATAAAAATCGGGGAAACGATTACCGTCCACATCTTAATGTATTTAATCATACCTTATTACACGAGATGTTTATACAAATCAGTATTTTCTAAGCAAAGGTAACATCCTCTTTTTATCGAATCCATTGATGAGTAGGTACATCTGGTGTCATCAATTGAAAACTTCTAAGGTCACTCCATTTTTTTTATATTGATACCTACAAATATAAATGTCAGGTCTAGTGGTCAGGGATGCCAGAAATTATTCCAGAACGTTGAAAAACTTACAACTTGAAGAATTAACAAATATTCAGTACATTTGTTGATGCTATCAAATCATTTATATGTCTACCAACAAAAATCGTTATTATCTACTGCTCAAAGGGTGTTTTTGTGAAAAAAGCATATCATGTGATACATTTGGCAATGGAAAGGGAAGGCTATCTAATAGAGGGTGAGCGTTAAAAGTTGATGATAGTATATAGAAAACTAAACGGAGCATGATTCTGAACGCTATTTTGTATAGCAGATAAAGATGTCATGAAAAAAAACTTTCGGTTTTTTACTTGCTTCTAAACAATCTTCAGAAAAATATAACTAAGGATTGCAAAAATTTGTTTCCTATAAAATTTCAAAAACCAAAAGAGCTATTGAATTCGTGTAAACTCATTGTTGCTGATCGTATTTATTAATTCTTAAATTCTAATGCTATCCCAGCTTTTCTTCGATACACTTAATTCTAAGAGAAAGAAATACAATGTGGCAGTAACATTTAATTATTTAAAAAGTAAATAGATTATAATAGCAATAATTTGTCTTTCAACAATTCCAAGCTAGTTCAATTTGAAAATATTGCATCGAGTCATAAATAAGTAAGGTGATGAAATCCATTCCTATATCTTGAATTCACAGTTTTTAAATATTTATTTCCTTCGGATGAATTTGTCTCAAGTTCACGAGTGTATCATGGAATCAAGAGACATATCGTACTTTTAAATCCAGAACAACCTAACTAGGTATATCAGTAGCTATCCACCGACCAAGGCTTGGATCATACGATCTTCACGGATCAAGGATGTCAGCAAGAATATCAAAGTGAAGTTTCCAGATCCACTGTACTAATGGGTTGTCTGAATAGTAATTCTTAAGCGCTAACAGACCAGAGAGTGAGTTAGAGCAAATAGTTGGTATCCCGAATATAGAGCATATAGCTTTGAGAATAGCGATTAGCTCACAATTAACTATTGACTTTCTTTGGGGAAGGTTTTCAGTTCTGATATTGTCTTCGTCAGTTGGTACTGCATATCCTACGTTGTGCTCAGTTACAGACCCATCTGTATATCAAATTATGGAGTTGTATTTATTGCTCTTTTCAGCGAATAATGGCCTATAGGTTGAGGTAGGTGTTGCTGCTTTTAAGTGTTGGGCAATATTGAGGTTAATCTCAATTTCTTGCTTGGTCCACAAAGATAACGAGTGAGGTAGTCTTTGGTAGATAGTTGGAAGAACCATTTACTGTGTTTCCATTGAACTTCTAAATGTCAAAGACAGTGGTCTGGCTACATAAATAATGGCTCGTTCTAGGAAATAAAGAATTGTCCGTTCGAGACAACAGCTGTGTAATCGTTAGGTATATGGTATATGGTTATACTCCATTTCAAGAATAGAGAGGGAGACATGGTTACAATTGATCAGAAAAGATTTGATGCCGATTTGGCTCATCCTGCTTGAACATAACAATAAAGTTTGTATTGTATTTGGTTTGGCACTGGAGTTTCTAATATTTCTGTATTATTACGGAATGTGAAAAAACCAAACCGTTTATTGTTGTCAATACATTGCGCAAGTATTAATATTTTAGCTGATTCAAAGATTTGGAATAAAGATAAACAATTGCAAAACACAATCCTTGTTGGTGACAATTCGCTACTGATGAAGAAAATTCTGGAGAAAATTATATAAACAATGTTTCATTTGAATGTCTACAACGGTACGGTACTGGCACAAGAAAAATTGAAGAGCACAGGCGAGGACGAGGATAAGTCATTATGATGAATAAACTACCATTTGAATTACATCTACCAGGTGGCTATCAATATTGTGAACTGGGAACAGAATTGAAGAAGTGTTTTGTTCTCAAAGATCTAGGTCTCAACAAGTTGGAATATGCATGCAAAACGCACGATATTCACACATTTGAAAACTTTCAACTAAGTAACTATGACAGGGATATGAGTGTGATCCTTATGGATATTGAAAAGTTCAAAAGTAATCCTTTATTTATCATTTATATATACCTACAACATATAAATAGAGAATCAACTACTGTGGATATCAAGATAGCGATTGAAAGAAGAAAAGACAAATTTCTCATTTTACGTGATACAGTTTAAACATACAAGGATTAGATGGTTCTGTTTATAATTCATAATATAAAGGAACTTGAATTATATTTATACTTTTATAATCAAATGAATTTCAAGTGTAATAGGTTGAAAAATATATTGTAACGTGCAAGGGGAACAGCTGCCGGCCACAAAGTCGCGGCAGCCTTTTGATGTAAGCGCGAGATATATATATATACTGTGATTGGAAATATCAAGAGCGGCGTTGACAAAGAGAACGACGGCAGCATGTCGGCATCTACTCCTAGAATGTCGACAAAGGGATCTCCAGAAAAGTCCAGCGGCGGCTTGCGAATCAAAGACCGGAAGCCGCTCGAATGATCTGCAGCCTTTGTCGGATATATATATATATATATATATATATATATATATATATATATATATATATATATATATATATATATGGGAGAATTGTCGGCATGGGAGACAGAGTATAGAAGACAGTGTGAATAATAGAATAGTCCGAGTAAGCTATTGAGAATATAGTAAAGTTAAGTTGTAATTTATATTATTTCGAGTGTAAATAAAGTTTATTTATTGATTGCAAATTAGTCTCACTTATCTGCGAACCCGCATACGCAACAATTTGGTGTTAGAAGAGGGATAAGTGAGTGAAGAGGCTTTTGTCTATGGTGAACACCCGAAAGCAGACAGAAAAAATGGGTGAACACTAACCAAGTTATTCTCCGATTTTTCCCGAAGACAAGAAGAATTACGACAACAAGAAAAGAAAGAAGAAGAGGAACGACAACAACAAGAAAAGAAAGAAGAAGACGAACGAAGACAACAAGAAAAGAAAGAAAAGGAGGAGCGAAGACAACAAGAAAAGAGAGAAGAGGAGGAGCGAAGGCTGCGAGAAGAACAGAAAAAGGAGGAACAACTAGCTAAGCTACTCTCTGATTTTTCGAGAAGACAAGAAGAGCTACGACAACAAGAAAAGAAAGAAGAAGAGGTGCGACGACAGAGAGATTTCGAGCAGATTGCAGGATTGTTCCGAAATGTCCATCATGAGATCGAGACTGTAAAACAATAAGTTCGAGAAGAAATAAAGACAGTTCGAGGAGAGTTTGAGGAGAAGTACCGAAAACTAGAGAAAGTGGTGAAGAAAATGCGAGATACCAACCTAGACGAAAGTAGCAAATTGGACAAGTCGGAGATCACAGCCAATGAAAAACTTAAACCACCAACGTTTGACGGCGAAATACCCTGGGCTATGTACAAACGTCCGTTTGAGACTGCAGCCAATGCGAATGGATGGGATCATCAGCAGAAAGCAATGGTGTTGGTATTGACTTTGCTAGGAAAGGCGCTTGAAATACTTCAAAACATTCCTGAAGCCAAACAAACTGATTATTTGGATGTTGCGGACGCCTTGAAACTAAGATACGGCAACAAATATCTTAGCCAAGTGTATCAGAGTCACTGCAGGAATTCAGCAGTAGCATTGAGAGCATGGTGCGACTGGCTTATCCACAGGCCCCGGACGAATTCATTGAGCAAATTAGTGAATTAAGAGAAGACAGGGTGTCAGATGAACCGCAAGAAAATGCAGATTTCTTTAAGAAGCTGGAGGCAATGTTCCAGAAAATCTGCTCTCGAGGAAGCAAGGAGTCCGGAATAGAAAAGTGATTAAGGGTTACAATTGCAACCGAGAGGGACATATAAGTAGAAACTGCAGGCGAGGACCCAGATCTGAAGAACGAAATAGAGAGAGAATACCCGACTTCAGGAAAACTCTACCTCGCCAGTGTAAGGGGGCGAACGCTGGCGACCACTGATTATCAAGCCCCCAAGTTACATTTGTGCTTCATTAACAAATTAACAAGAACTGCGAGAGCCTCGTTGTCCAAGGTTTTATCAACGGCAAGAAATGTAATCTGACCATCGACACGGGGGCAACAAGATCAGTGGTACGCCCCGACATGGTTTCCAAAGATTCTATTGTGCAGCAAAACATCAAGCCAATACTGGAAACTGCAAAAGGAGATATGATAAATGTTTTTGGAGAGACCACCACCACTTTGGAACTTGGCAAGGCACAAGTAAAGGTTAATGCCATCGTGGACGACATAGTGGATGAATTCATACTAGGCTTAGACATTTTGGAAACCTTCAATTTCATTACAGTGGACATTAAAAACATAATGTTAAGAGTGGGCAACGAGGAAATATTTTTCTCAGCATCTTCGAACAAGAACTGTCCTGATAAAATAATCGTCACCGAAGAGTCACTAATACCTGGGAATAGTGAGAAGATCGTGAAGGCGCACCTAGGAAAATAACTGGAAAGAGTTAACACTATTGTTTTTAAACCAAACGAGAAAAAAGAGAACGGGACTTTCTTAGCTAGGTGCTTAGTTAATTCCAACGATATTATTCCAGTGAGGGTAGCCAATCTGTCTGTTAACAGAGTGACACTGAAGAAAGGGGGAGTCATCGGTACATGTCTCCTTTGTAACAAGATGTGAGCAAGAGGAACCCGTTTCAAAAGATGTACATTTGTCCCAAGAGCTAATGGAGAGTTTCAAGAAGACCTGGAAACATATTAGCGAACAGGAAAAGAAAAAAGCCATCGAGTTGATAAAGCAAGAAGCTGATGTTTTCGTACAAGGAAAAATTACAGGGCGAACGAATTTAGTCGAACATCGGATCAACACGGGAAATGCTCTACCTATTCGCCAATCTCCACGAAGACTTCCTTTCGTAAAACAACAGCAAGTTAACACCATGGTTCAAGAAATGCTGAATGATGGCGTTATAGAATAATCCAGCAGTCCTTGGACATCACCAGTTGTGCTGGTGACAAAGAAGGATGGTTCGACGAGGTTCTGTGTGGATTACAGGAGGTTAAATGATGTTACGAAGAAGTACAGCTACCCATTACCCCGAATTGATGATACCTTAAACACCTTAGCCGGATCCAGGTGGTTCTCAACTCTTGACCTAAAAAGTTGATATTGGTAGGTAGAGCTAAACAAAGAAGATAAAGAGAAAACAGCCTTTACAGCTGGAAACGGCCTGTATCAATTCAATAACATGCCGTTTGGATTATGTAATGCCCCGGCCACTTTTGAAAGGTTAATGGAATTAGTTCTGCGAGGACTAACTTGGGAGACGTGCCTAGTGTACTCGGATGATGTAATGGTGATTGGCAAAGATTTCGACGAACATCAATCTAATCTGAAGAAAGTTTTCGCCAGGATCCGAAGTGCTAATCTCCAGCTGAATCCAAAGAAATGAGTTCTATTCCAGGAAAAAGTCAACTCTCTCGGACAGAAATTCTTAGTAAGAGCAGACCACTATACACTACAGTGGCTGTTGAATTTCAAAAATTAACAGATAGCGCGTTGGCTGGAGAAACTGCAGAGTTACGACTTTCAAATTAAACACCGAAAAGGAAGAAGTCACGCCAACGCTGACAGCTTGTCACGAAGACCTTGTGGCAGTTCCTGTAAATTCTGTCAAAGGCAGAAACAAAGAGAAACAGCCAAGGATGTTGTACATATCCATCAAATGCAGATTAGGGATGAAGAAACGGAAGTTACCAAGGAAATCACCAGAGATAATTTTAGAAGAGAACAAATCGCTGACAAAGATTTGACGATAGTACGGGGCTGATTAGACCAAAAGCAACGACCTGAGTGGCAAGAAATCTCCAGATTTGATCAGACGGTCAAGGGGTACTGGGCTCTGTGGGATTCGTTTTGCTTACAGGATGACTTGATCACTCGTAAATGGGAAAGTCCAGATGGTAGGAGCATTGTGTATCAAATCGTTGTACCCCGAACGATGGTAGCTAAAGTACTTCGTGAAATGCATGGCAGTCGCAGTGGAGGCCATTTTGGATTAAATAGAACACTGGCACGTGTGAAAGAGCGGTAATATTGGATCAACTGTCGAAAAGATGTGAAAGAATGGTGCAGAGGATGTGACATCTGTGCTTCTAAGAAGGGTCCGAAGACACGATCCCGAGGAAAAATGAAGCAGTATCTTTCAGGTAAACCTTGGGAAAGAATTGCGGTGGACATTGTGGGACGACAGATTCTGGAGATAAGTACATCATGGTCGCCATGAACTATTTCTCGAAGTGGCCGGAAGTAGTGCCGATACCCAATTAGGAAGCAGTTACAGTGGCCGAAGCCCTTCTGAATAACGTGATTTCCAGACAAGGAGTACCCTTGGAGCTGCATACCGATCAAGGTAGAAATTTTGAATCCGAAGTATGAACGCAGTTAATGAGGTTGCTGGGGATACAAAAAACAAGAACAACCCCACTTCATCCACAGTCAGATGGAATGGTTGGCACAATGGGACCATCAATCAATACCTCTCAATATTTGTGGATGAGCACCAACGTAACTGGGATAAACTGGTACCTCTCTTTCTCCTGACCTACCGAAGTTCCCAGCATGAATCCACTGGCTATACACCATCGATGCTGTTGTCTGGAAGATAAATGAAGCTCCCCGTAGATCTGATGTTTGACAGATCATCAGCCAAGAAGTGTCTCTTCCACATTATGTAGCTGACCTACAGGAGCGACTTAGAGTGGTCCATGATTTTGCCAGAGAAAAGCTTCAGTTGAAGAGCGACAAAATGAAGATGAGACCTGACAAAGTGCAGCCATTAAACTCTTTTAACGAAGGCGATGCAGTTTGGTTGTACCAGCCACAGCGAAGAAAAGGATTAAGTCCGAAATTGCAAAGACCTTTGGAAGGACCATATCGCATTATCAAAAAGATTAATGACTTGGTGTACAGGATCCAACTGTCGCTGAGAGCAAAGCCAAAAGTAGTGCATGTGGAACGACAGAGTCCGTATCGAGGAGATAATCCACCGGTCTGGAAACAAACGGAAGAAGCTGTTCGGGGCGAACAGCTTTAAGGGAGGGAGCAGTGTAACGTGCAAGGGGAACAACCACCGGCCACAAAGTCGCGGCAGCCTTTTGATGTAAGCGCGAGATATATACTGTGGTTGGAAATATCAAGAGCGGCTTTGACAAAGAGAACGACGGCAGCATGTCGGCATCTACTCCGAGAATGCCGACAAAGGGATCTCTAGAAAAGTCCAGCGGCGGCTTGCGAATCAAAGACCAGAAGCCGTTGTAATTTATATTATTTCGAGTGTAAATAAAATTTACTTATTAATTGCAATTTAGTCTCACTTATCTGCGAACCCGCATACGCAACAATATCAATTTTGATATTTCTTTAAATATTGAGTTTTACTCTATGAACTTTTCTAATACCACAATTTGATAATGTACAAAATTATTATCATCTTCAGCCGTATTATCGACATGTCCCAGAGCATAGTTCTGGAGGTTGTTATTAGGCAGTTATGGCAAGAAATTATGGAGATATTTCCGTCACCGAATTTCACAAAAAAATCTGCACCAGCATTGAACTGTTGATGTTTTTGCGAATACCATCGAACTCTATCTTCATCGAACCAAACATTGCAATAAATATTTTTTACGAAAAAATGGTCCTACGTTATTAGTTGATGGATGCACTGAAAACTACAAAATAATATTAATTTTATTGGTGCTGTTACCTTTGAAGTTGTGCAGTTGTAGTTAGATTGATAACTTTTGGCATCAACTTCACAAGTACCAGCACCAATAGAATTAATATTATTTTGTATTTTTCAGTGCATCCATCAACATTTTTTTTAAATATTTATTTCACACTTTTGAGTGTAAAATTATTCAGGAAAATCGTTGAACGGTCACTTATACCAATGAAGATAGTACTTATCCTATTACCCAGGTATATTCTTTGCTTATAGTTGTTATTATTGAGATCTCAAAACATCGCTGCGGAAATACACATAAGTATTTTAGATGCTACCATTTTATCACCGTTGTAACTCGAAAACCGTAACTCTAATAAAAGAAGAAGTCATTATAAATGTTGCTATAAATAATTAGGTTACCCACAGATTTTTAATTTTCGAAAGAAATCGCCCTCTCGCCCTATTTGAGAATTTAAGAAGCCTCTATCTCGAAAATCGTAACTCTTGAAAAAATGTTCAACTTAAACGTTTCTGGATGTTGTCCTATCTTTAATTATACAACCCCAGATTTTCAATTTTCGAGAAAATTTGTCCCCTCCACCCCCTTCGGGAGCAGTTTTCGGAGGGAAGGAGAGTTCGGATTTATGTTTTTATGAATATGGTATCATTTCTCAAGCCTTCTCTTTCAAATGAATCCAAAATCATCAAAATCGTAGCTAGTTTACTATATAAAACGCGCGCTGGAAACAAAAAAAGCAGTGTTTTGATCTTTAAAGTGCTTTATGACGGGCTTAACAGGAGTTATTGTAAAACTGAGAGTAAATTAGCATACAGATGTTCGCTGTGGGCTGAACAAACAAACAGAACCGTACTTTAAATTTCCGACCCAAACGTTAACTACAGAATTGCACCATAGAATTCACTTATTTCTAGACAAATTATATAAACTACTTGAAATATATCTTACTTCCGATTTCTCTCCAATACTATCCTTTTTATAAGAGTCAAAATAGTATACCTACTGCAGAATCTCTCTTGAACGGACAACAACGGGACTGACAAAAAATATCCGCACAAAGGACGTTCCTGCCCATGGAAAATATTTTTTGTACTTGATGATTTATTACAAAACATTATACTAATAATATTCTTTATTTGTTCAAATATCCAATACCATATTTGGCATTGTCACAGGTTCTAATAAAATAGCTTTAAAATTAAACACAAAAAAATATAAAAATATTAGTTATACAATTAAAAATGCACACTGACACGATTTTCTGTTCCATAACACATTATTGAGAAGTTTACATAAAAAATACACATTAAGGTTAGGACAGAAAAAATTAACAACAATTTTCGTTCGTTATCCATTAGATCTCAGAAATTCATCGATATTATAAGGGCATAGTTCCATCAACAGTTTTTTGTTCTAATTTTAAATTTATTTTTGGATAAATCTCGTATACAAGGCAACAAATGATTAAAAAGTCTTATGCTAGAGTAATATAGCTCTTATGTGTGATGGTGAGTCGATGATGAGGAGTAAGCAAGTTATTGCCATATCGCGTGAGGTAGGCATGTTGTGAATTTACCGTTGGAAGAAGATTCTGTTGTTGCTTGATGAAAATAAAACATTGGTGTATGTACAGAGCAGGTAATGTCAGTATGTTGAAGTGTTTAAACAATATTTTGCAATTATCCTTAGGTTTGATTTTACCTAAAATTCTCAATGCAGCCTTCTGCTTGATAAATATTTTTGTCCAGTTAGTGGAATTTCCCCAGAACAGAAGGCCATGAGATATTCTGCACTGGAATAGCCCCATGCAGGTGCCCCTAACAACGTTGAATGGCAAAAATTCTGCAAATCACGAATAAAATACAATATATTTTTGAAGAGAGGTCTTTAATATGATTCTTTCAACTCAATCTGGAGTCCAAGGTGACTCCCAAAAACTTGAAGGACCCCCGATTATCTTGCAATTTTCTCAGTGTGAAGTTGAGTAAATGGGCTCTATCCACATTAAGATACTATCCATTAGAGGTAAATAAATTCTCGATCTTAGCTATTGTATTGTTAGTTTGTTGCTTAAGATATTCAACGTTGGTATGGCACTCACAAATGTTTGTATCGTCTGCATATTGGACAACGCAGGTAGGGTTTATGTGAAGAGGTAGTTCGTTAACATAAAGTACAAAAAGCAGGGGACCCAAGATTGAGCCCTGTGGTACCCCGGCCACTACCTTTAGTGTTGAGGAGCATATACCTTTGTGTTCAACCGCTGCCTGAACTCGGTTTGACAAGTATGATTTTATGAAATCAGCTACTTTTTCCAATATTTTGTAAAATGAAAGTTTTTCTTGCAGAACTGTGTGTGATACACAATTGACGGCCTTTGGGAGTTCACAGAAAATGGCTGAAACCGTTTCCCCCCTCTCGAAGGACTCCACTATACGTTGCACCAGCTCGTTTATAGCGTGGGTAGTCGATAAGCCCGACCTAAATCCGAACTGGTGGTTTGACAGCAAATTATTGGCATCCAGAAACTTAATTACTCTGTTTTTTAAGGTCGCTTTGATAGACTTTAATAGTATAGGGGTAATAGAGATTGGTCGATAATTACTGATATAAGAGGGAATTCCCATTTTATGACGACAGACAGGGTACAGTTACTTTACTATATTTAAGCTTATCTGGGAAACTACGAGTTTCAAGACACTTATTGTTATTTGGGACAATGGAATCGCCAAACATTCTTTGATCAGTCTTATAATCTTGTTACTATGACTAAATGTCCAAAGCTGTACTGTCGGATAGATCCACAGACATATAAACAAGGGAGACAGAACTTTCCATTCATAAATTTCGTTTGTTTACAATCAGACATCTTTTCCAAACATAAACGAGCTAGAAAGAGATCGCTTTAAAAAACGACAACACTGTAACCCTAGCGTCTACTGTTGAAATCATCTTTGCCAATGGCGTGCAGTTTTTAGGGGTTAATAAAAAATAGAAAAAACATTTAGCATTTTATTCATAAATCTACGTACATTTGTAGAGAAACTAACTCAACATGTTATGTATATTTCTATAAAACAAGGAATCAATAAATATGCATATCTTTAGCCTGTTCTTAAGCAACTTCAAACTATAGATTATCATATTATTAAACAGATTAGAATATGCCAAAAAAAATATACGTACAACATTTGTTTGCATTAAACTAGGATAATTGCAATATCTAGAAAGAAAAACATTTTACTGCCTAACTCTAGGAACTCTTGTGTTCAGTAATATGCTTTGTTTAGAAGAAATTTCTTTAATTTTGCTTTTAATTGTTCCAATGGCAGTTTTAATTGCAAGAAAGTTTATTTCAAAATTTTCTTGATGGAAAAATCAGCATTTTTTTATGTAGCTAAATTATATTAAATTAGTCTTTAAATCTTGTTTTTAACCATGTATACCTGTGCTATTTTCAAACAAATCGGAGTTTTTCTTAACAAAAATAATAGATTCTAGGATATAGAGACCATATATTATTGTTGGTACTTTATGTTTTGTGTCACATTAGTCAGAAAATGCTTACAGTTCAATGCTGGCATAATTGTAACTTCTTCAAATTTGAACTTGGTAAAGACATTGGAAGCAGATTTTACAAATCTAGTGGAATTAAGAAAAAAATTTAAGTATTCGATCACGAACGATGGTGTATATATTATATATACCTATATAATTTATAACTCGTTTGATCAAGTGGAACTTAACAAAGTAAGTGAAAACAAAATATAGAAGTAGGTACTACACGCTGCAAATAAAATTCGGATAGGCAATTTTAGTAGAAGCCATAAAAATTCAAGGTTCATTTAGCAACCTAAACACTTACCAAAAATGTTAGCGATGCTATAAGCTTCCTTTGGGAAAAATTCGATAATACCTGATTTTAAGGAAACGGCAATATCGGTTTGACGCAAAATTCTGTAGATGTTTTGATCAACTGTATTGCTTGTAAGAATAAAATATCTTTATACTTACAAATTTGAGTGTCCAGCAGTATTCTGATCAACGGGGATTTTAGGCGGATCAGAAAATTTCAGATATGAAAATGTCTATAAGAACAAAACATACAAGTATAAAATCTAATCAAATTAATTGCACCTGGTTGTAGTAATGAGCCAATTCTAGAATTGGACCAGTATTTTAATACTTTATATACTTTTCCTACAAATGTATCCAATATCTTGCAAAAATAATTGTTTATTTTAAACTCTTGAGTTTACCATATACAACAATTTAAAATTAACTTACCAAGAGATTTTATATATGATAACTCACTGACGGTTGAGTTGGAACTAAAAAAATAAATAATTTCATTAAAATATACAACAGGTAAGGAGTGTTTTTTACCTGAGGGCTGAGTAAAAACGGTGGTATTAAATTGGGGCTTAGCAGTTGGTCTTATTTGTCTTCGCCCGGTTATCTCAGTAGTAATTATATCACTTTGATCAAAGTGATCTGAGCAAATTTGGGCAGACTTTATTACATGCTGGTTACCCAACTCTAAGATCGAAATCCACCTCGCTCAGCGTTCTGTATTTACAGGAAAGCTACAATAATTAACAAAAAGTATTATATTATTTTAACTCACCCCTAATTACACAAGGTCGTTTAATAATAATTTGAAGGCCCCCTGTGCAGTAATACAATATTAGCATTACACAACTATATTGAGCTTCTAGGACTGACGTTGATGAAATAACGCAATAATATATAATAATTATTTCAGAAAGTTTCGGCAGGTTTGAATTTATTTGATGCAATGATTGCGAATCTGGGTATTTATAAGTTTTTAAGTATATATTCAGATTCAGCAAGATAATAAAGCTACTATGACTTGCTTAACTAACAATATAAATATTGTGCAAAATTTATTAAACGTCTTGGAGGCCCTTTAACTTCTTTGTAACTACACCACTGTTCATATGCATATGATCTGACTTACGCGGTTGGAATATCCATTTTTCTTGCACACCACGCACTGGAGAACCATAGTGTAGAGCAAATATAGTTAAATAAAAGTTTTATTTCTATAAATATACTCAAAATCGAAGAGAATCACAAGATGGCACAAAGACCGCAAGTCAACGCTGTAAATCTAACGATGAATGAATTTAAAACAATGACGTCTGTCATAGTAAATTATGAGTAAATACAACCGTCCAGCGTGGCCACAAATATTTACCCAATATCTTACAATTTAATTTGATTATGAAAATATACATAATTTTGGGGATAAAAGAAACGTATTTTAATAAAGAAACGTAAACATTTATTTAATATAATAGTTTTACTTGAGTATCACTTAAACGCGCTTATTTTAAAACAATAGTTTTGCTTTAGTTCCGAACTCAATCGGCAAATCTAGGGCAGAGAGCGTAAGTCCGCCAACACTGCTTTTTGTTGAAAAAGATGTGTGATCGCAGCAAAATGTAAACAGTTCTGTCTCCCTTGTTTATATGTCTGTGGATAGATCAGCAATGATATTATGCACCTTCAATGGATCAACAGGTATAAGAAATAATTTTTATTAAAACTTATATGAGTAGATGTAATCTTTGAAGGACTAATTTGAGAAATTTCTAAATTTGTCGTAATATTAGCTGAAATGTTCATAAAATATTCATTAAATTCCTCAGCAGTAATACGAGTATCAGAATGGATAGCATTCGTGAACAGTGGATCCTTAATTATCTGCCAAACCGTCTTTGGTCTGTTTACTGACTTTAACTGTATTAAGTAGATGAGGTTATCTCTGCAAGTTTTCAACTCAAAATTATACATTTTTTTTGTTTGATTGGCTTTGTGTACCGTTTTACTATTTTTTTAGGCAAAATACCTAAGAAATTATTGTACATACCCAAATTATCAAATTTCTCAAAATCTTATGCTATTTAACATTGATATGCACCTACTAATATTAAGCTTATAAAAGGGTCTAAATTCAATAATTTGGGTATCATTGGTCTTACAAAAGTTTTTATTTAGGCAGTAATTATTAATTATTGCCATATGATCAGATAAATGGGTCATTACTAAGGAAGCAACGCACCTACCTGGAACATTTATTATACAGTTGTCCAAGTTCGGGTTTTCGAGTAGCACCTGTTATCATAAATTGGAAACCATATCATTTGACTGTGTTACGAAATTCCTGGGCTGCGGGAGAATTCTCAAGCAAGTCATTGTTGAAGTCCATAAATAAAACACGGATTTTTTCATAAATGTCAGATTTTCGAGTAGGGTTAAACGAACACAAATACGCATGAGAATAATAAAAATTTGAAACAAAAGGAAACACTCAATGCAAATGCATTAAAACAATAAATCAAGAAGTTGTCAAATATATGACAAAAGTCTCAAGTTACTTTGGATTAAAATAATCGTGTAGTGTGTGTTTGTCGCTTATTTTTTTAATCAATGAGTCTCTAAAATTGTCTCCTAAGTCGTAAAATTATTGCTACATTGCAAGATAATCTCCCTGATGTTTATATGTCCTTAACCGTACGAATTGCTTGTGAATAATTTACAATTGTTCGTTCACTTCCAGTAACTGCTTCAGCTTCTTCATCAGAAAGAACGTTTGATAGATCTTCAGTCTTCAACCGTTAACTCCCTTTCGATATTAGCGAAGTCTTCAATATTTGATTCAGAGAAAATTTTAGAATGATCTAGAAATTTCTTGAACAATCTAGAACTTCCCAGAATAATTTGGAAATCTCTGAAATATATTCCAAGGCTCTGATTGATCGAGCATATTTAAAATGTTCGAAAAAAGTCTAGAATGACTTAGAAATTTCTAAAAATGATTTAGAAAGCACTAAAATAGATGCCACGGATCTGAACGATCAAGAATGTTCTAGAAATTTCTAGATTGATCTAGATTGTATGTCAATTTCCTGAGCAATATAAAATGTTCTAAAAATTCCTCCAATTATCTAAAAAGCTCCAAAATGTATCTCAAGTTTCTCATCGAAATAAGCCAGCGAAGAGCGTATTCAGAGCTAGTAATAATATATTCAAATGTGTACTGCAATCAAAATGTTCTTTGGATGTAACAGATATCAAGTCAATCGCCCCCCTCTTAGGCTTCGAGAAACGTAGGTATACTTGAATGAAAACAAATACATAAAGCTGTATTTCCTTTTAATATTAGATACAGATACAATTGTAATACTCATCCGTTTGGATCGATTTTGGAGGTGAAGAAGAGATAATTGTCGTATTGAAATTGAAAAAATTACAATAACCAATATAATGGGTTTTCAATACAACAAACGACAAATCAATGGATATGAAAGCTACTCCCGATTTCAAAGTGTAATCGTCGTCAGCCACTACTGAACACACCTCCCCTTCACTGCCTTGTTAGTTCTTGCAACTGATAAGGGGACCTACAGTTTAAGGTGGACTCCGATCCACCGATATGTCACAAAGAGACATACCATTCAACCAGAACAGAGGGCTTTAAGGCGTATCTTACCACGCTGCCTCAATACGGTTTGGTAAGGAAATGTGTTGTTGACCGCTACTTTTTGCCATTTTATAGCTATTCTTCTACCCCCAGAATTTTACTGGAACTTTTCAATTAAGGAAAAAGTCCTTGACCTAGTTGGGCTCGAATCTCAAACCTCTCGGTTAGTAGACCAGCGTCTACCAACTAGACCACCGGGATTTAATTAATGTGAATAAAAGGAAAGAAACATCCGAGAACAATACCATTCAGCAAGTGTGTGCGAAACGGCAAAGACATACTTTGTCAGAAAGAGATGTAAATTACCTTATATTAGTTAGACTCAGAATACGAGAATAATAATGGAACTAGAAGCAAACAATGAAAAGCTGAACATTTTCGACGAACCAATACTTGATCATTCTCTTATAAGCTCACATGAGCATACATATAAACCATATGGATCCCCATTATTCAGAAACTCTAATCAAATTCGAATTGCCATCAATTGTTAGTTTTATTTAGGCACACTGAGGGAAAATTCAATCCAGTTGAAGCGAACAAGCGATGCCATCTCTGTAATAACGCCTTGCTTTTCTATTTAATTCAATTCGTTATGAATTGGGCGGTGAACAAGTTGCTGTTGCGAGGAAACCAGGTATAATTTTCACAATGAAAAACATGATTTCGTTTGGAAAATCACATTCACATACGCTCTTCACAACCGGATGGGGCTCTCAGACACAAAACAACACATCCTTGATGAAACTATTCGGAAAACTTCTACTCAACTATTTGACAGGTTTTGCTGATTATATAATTGGTAAATATTTTGAATGCTAAATAAGAGTTGATATTGATAGTAGCTCACTCTTTCAAGAACTCATACATGGGAGAGGTTGAAGCCAAATTGGAAATATCGATGATTGGCTAGAAGATACATTGTACGCGACGACAAGCAAAAAAATATTACCTAGCATAAATAAAAGTTGATTGAATGCGAGAATAAAATTACCCTATCGTATGTGGGATCTTTATGAGTGAAACATCTTCCGATATATGGGCAATAAAAACAACCATTAGTTTGGAGATACCTCGATTCATAATAATAATAATTGGCTTTCAGAGCACTAATGGATCTGAAAATCAGGTAATGGTTGTAACAAAATTCATAAATTTAGATATAAACAATATCAGAGTTTATTTGAATTCTGAAGTGTAGCTGTGCTGGAAACTGGAATTTCACAGAAAACTTTATTCTTCAGCATACTATGCATATGGAAACTTTCAACGTAGTTACTTTCATTTTATTTATTTATTATCAAAGTATTGGCAATTATAAGTGTATATTTTATTTATTTTGCTCTCTTTTTGCCTGATAGGAGGCTTTTCCCCTTATGAGTGAGCCGCTTATGGATATTGAACAATTCAAAAATAATCCTTTATTCATCATTGATTGCTCACATCAACCGAAAGCCACAAAATCATCTATTGTAGATATGAAGATAGAGTTTGAAACTAGAAAAACAAGAATAACTCCAAAAGTACCAGCACCAATAGAATTAATTAATGAATTAATATTATTTTGAATTTTTCAGTGATACCACTAATAAAGTCAGTCCAATTTTTTGTAACAAATATTTATTTCACATTTTTGAGTGTAACATTAGTCATGAAAATTCTTAAACGTTCACCAATACCAAAGAAGATAGTAGAAATAGAAGATACTCGAGATCTCAAAACATCGTGGTGGAGATTTATACCTACAGGGAGGTTCTCCGGGAAAGACATCGATCGATTGTGGGCAAACGATTAGTAGGTACAAACAAACAGTATGAAAATTTCGTGACTTACTAAAATCACTGGGGGACATACGTCTAAAATATTTTCATATTAGTCTCACTTCCGGTTCTACCGGAAGTAAATGCCAACTTTGTTATTTGTAATAGATTACCCTATCTATTATCACATTTTTAGATTTCTTTTAAAATTTTGAAAACATTTTATTTATAATGTCCTATACCTAATTCTAACCGTTTTTGATATATTTAAAATTTTACCTATGTCAAAAATTAAGTTTGCAGTCCAAAACATAATTATCAATATTTCCTATGAGGTAGCTTTTAATATTTACTTTGAATTGATTTTCTTATAGAAGAATATTTCATGCTTAGGTGCAAGAAATGTCTGGAAGTTCAAGGGCCTCATTATGAACATTTATTAGAATAGGTTCATTTTAAAAATTTTACATAGAAAAATTATAATTTGGCAATTATATCAAAGATGACGATTTCAATATTTTCATTTTTTACAATTGGTTTATTTTTATGTATCTACTTTAGCCGTAATAGTTCCAAAGTTCTTGAGGTTTTCTATAAAGATTTTGGTGTTGGTTTATGTTTCTGTGGATATCGCAAAGCGATTGTATTACATGTTTTTGAAATAACTCTATTACATTCTCTATAATAATAAATAAACTCAAATAATCTTTATTTGTATAATTAAGTCTTGGAATAATAATTACTCGAAATTTTCAAATGAAAAGTGTTAGTATTGATTTTTTTAAGCTTTTTTACGTTTATTGATATTTGTTATTATTTTCTAATGCAATCATGGCCCACTTCTAACACAATTTTAAAGATGTGTAGCATTTAAAAAAAAAAATTGAAAAATTGAGAATTATTTAAAGATCTACTAATTTCGGGATAGACAACCTTATACAAAGTTTCCCTTATTTTTGCTGCTTAATACAATAAAATAATTAAAACGGGGGTTTCCATTAAAAAAATACTTTTGAGGTTTTTTTTGGATCTAGGTTTCATGCTTCTTTTTTGATCACTCTCTAATTTTTTTTAAGAAAATATCGTGAAAATACTGATAAAGTAGATCTTCTTCTAGAAGAAAATCAACCCAAAGTAAATATTGAAGGCTTCCTCATGGGAAAAACTGATAATTATGTTTTGGACTGCAAACTTAATTCTTGACATAAAATTTTAAATATATCAGAAACGGTTAGACTTAGGTATAGGTAAATAAAATGTTTTTAAAATTGTACAAGAAATTTAAAAATGTGATAATATAGTGGGTATTCAATTAGACGGCAAATTTTCTCGAAAATTGAAAATCTGAGGTGGTATAATTAATGATAGGACAATATCCGGAAACGTTTAAATTGAAAATTTTTTCAAAAGAGTAACGGTTTTCGAGATAGACCCATGTTAAATTCTCAAATGTGCAATGTGAAGAGGGTGATTTCTGTCGAATGTTCTGAGATCTCAATAATAACAACTACAAGCGAGGAATATACGTGGGTAATAGGATAAGTACTATCTTCATTGGTATTAGCGAACGTTCAACGATTTTCGTGACTAATGTTACACTCAAAAGTGTGAAATAAATATTTTTTACAAAAAATTGGACGTCGTCAGTTAGTGCACTGAAAAGTATAAAATAATATTAATTCTATTGGTGCTGGTACTTGTGAAGTTGGTGCCAAAAGTTATCAATCTACCTGCAACTGCACAACTTCAAAAGTAACAGCACCATTAGAATTAATATTATTTTATACTTTTCAGTGCACTAGCTGACGACGTCGGTCCAATTTTTATAAAACATATTTTAGTCAGGATACAATCGAAAATCTTCATAAGTCAAGGTGGAGCATATCGATCTGAATCAATTACCACCCAACTTAATCAAATAAACTAATTGACTGACGCAAAACCATCACTATATGTTATAGTGTTGAGGATACAAGGATAGAATTCATAAAAATCTGAAATAAATAAAAAAACTAATAGACGCGATATATACAATGTTTATATGAAAAGAGAAACAAATAAATGTGGATATCTGATATTAACATAAACAAGAAATAGCTCAATGTTCTTACTACTCTAAACCCATCATGTATTTGTTACTTAGCAATGTACATTTTATTTAATGATTTCGTAATAAATATAATCTCTCGATTGCCCAATTTATATCTTTACCTTGTGTCTAACATTGGCGAGTACTGCATCCACCGATTTAAAGATCTAAAAAAAAATTAAAAAATAAGATGAATAATTATATTCAAACGGCACTTTCAATGATACTACTCACATAAAAAAACATGGTAGAAATAAATCATTAGAGTGTTTTTTTTACTATAGGAAATACCTATATTCAACGTAAACCTACTTTACTACTATACTATATTCTAATTAGAGAAAAAAGACTAATGGAGTTTATAAAAAAGGAGAGATTTATTGGATCAAGTCAAATTTCACAAAGGTTCGAGTTTTTGCATCCTCTTAAGTTTGTGGACTTTGTCCCAAATATGTTAGTGTATATTTACCATCAGATGCATTGATGCTAGATCGATATCCTTGAATTTATCAGAGATACGTTACCGAATCGAGTGGAGTAGACCACCGTACTTTTTATAATAAACGATTCATTAATCGGAAGGGATGATATAGTTTCTTTGCACTAAAATTTCTATATATTGCACAATCACTGAATCAATTAGAGAAAAAAGACTAATGGAGTTTATAAAAAAGGAGAGATTTATTGGATCAAGTCAAATTTCACAAAGGCTCTAGTTTTTGCATCCTCTTAAGTTTGTGGACTTTGTCCCAAATATGTTAGTGTATATTTACCATCAGATGCATTGATGCTAGATCGATATCCTTGAATTTATCAGAGATACGTTACCGAATCGAGTGGAGTAGACCACCGTACTTTTTATAATAAACGATTCATTAATCGGAAGGGATGATATAGTTTCTTTGCACTAAAATTTCTATATATTGCACAATCACTGAATCAATTATTTCCCACTTTATATTAGAAAGAGACATAGTAAATCATACGTTAGATACAGATTATTTCCACACAAAAATACACTGACTGAATTACCTACCTCTTGGATATTCCAGACTTAAATTAACTACTTGAAAGATATCTTACTTTTGATTTTTCGTCAATGTACACATCTTTTTTATAAGAATCAATAATTCCTCCCCCACCACTCTACTGTACCTTATCCTCGTATAACCATATTATATTATGCTCGTGATTGTTGTTAGTCATTAGTGAACAGTTGTAAATATTAATTGTAATATGTTTGTGTGAATTATAAGTTTTCGTCATAGGTATTAAAGAAATAGACTTTATTGATCAGTTCGTATGTGAATATGTCTATCCACATAAGAACAAAGAACATCACAATATACGTGGGTAATAGGATAAGTATTATCTTCTTTGGTATTAGTGAACGATAAACGATTTTCATGAGTAATGTTACATTCAAAAGTGTGAAAGAAATTCCGACTTAATGAGTTGGTGCACTGAAAAATACAAAATAATATTAATTCTATTAGTGTTGGTACTTTTGAAGTTGCTGCCAGAAGTCTTCTATCTAACTACAATTGCACCACTTCAAAAGTACCTACCAACACCAATTCAATTAATATTATTTTGTAGTTTTCAGTGCACCAACTAATAAAGATGGTCCAATTTTTGGTAAAAATTATTTATTAAATTTTGCTTCAAATAAAAAAGTTTGTACAGACCATAACTTCATATACAGGCTGTTTCAAATTCGACCATTGGGATCTCGGAAACTATAGGGAATACGAAGATAGTTAAATTGAAGCACAGTTGCACATTTATGTGTTCAAAACTACGCCGTTTAAAAAAATTGAAAATTTCTAGTAGTTCAGGAGATATCCGGAAAAAAATAATTTTCGCAAAATCATTTTAATTTTTGCCTGGCTTTATTTCTTAATGAATTTCTAAATAAATAGCACATTTACATTGCTACTTTTTTCACTTTTTCCAATGGTGTAAATAGTGAAGTTTTGTTGTCCTAAAAATCCGAAAAATTAAATAAATTACTTTTATAAAGTAGTTGGCTTTGATTTATCCAATCGGTGACACGTAAATGACATTCCGTATTATTGTCGATTGCTGAGTCGTTGAAAATGTAGTTCCCTAATGAAGAAAAACGAGATATGATAAAACTTTATTACAAGAATGATTTATTTTCATTTTCAATCCAGCTTCATCGTTTCTTATCTTCTTCAAGTACAGTCCATATCCTTTGGGTGTTTTACGTAGATACATTCTAGACCCCAAATGTTCCATTGCGTGACGTTTATGTTCAACCATTTTTTTCATAGAATTTTTCACATCGATTATAGTCTTTACGAAGGCACTCGCTCCTCCAGCCAACGATCCTAGAGCTGAGAGACCAGCAAATAATGGAATTAGCGGTAAGAATCCACCACGTTTTTCATTTGGCAATGGTATAATTCTAGATGTTCGTATATTTTTTCGACCTCCTGCTTTTTTGATAATGGCTCTTGCCGTACACAGAGCTGCTTGAGATGATTTATTGAAATCGCTACCATCATGAGTCTTTTTCACAACATTCAGTATTCTTTTCACAATTTGGGAAAATTGGCGTTGCTTCTGCTGCTGCTGCTCAACACCCATACCAAGTTAACATTTTATTTTCATATCTGTGGTAATGAGCTCAGCGGCAGCTTTTTATCAATTGCGTCTTTCGATTTGACACCTCTCAGGCTTTATTCTCCAGTACTTGATCGGCTATGTGTCGTTGTTCCAAAGAATCGTTTTGAGAGTACCTATGCAATGTCGTGTGCTTTGCACGCCACGTCCAACGGATTGAAGCCGACGTCACCACATTCGAGTCTTTTTTTCAAGTCATAGGGACAATTTTTTATTGTTTTATACTAAAAACTTTGTGGGTGCATGAACGGATTCTACGCTGGCTCACCGTTTTCCTTTCAAATTCCTTCAAGTAATTTAAATAGTGTTCGAAAACAATTTTATTTCTGACAACGTTGAATTTGACATCTTTATATTTTTTGACTATTTTACCTCCTTGAATTTTATACGTGTACATTTTCGAGCATAAACCAATAAAATGTGCGACTATTTGAAAGTTCGCTTCATCTTTCATTAAACCCAACTTTTTTTATTGACCAAAGTTATGTTATAGACGTTATCAATAGCAAAATCAGAAGTATTTCTAATTTTGAAAAAGGAAGTACTCGATGTTCCGCAGCGAATGTAAAATCTTTATGTTGATGGTGTAATTTGCGTGGATATAAGTCCACTTGTAGGATGTAAATTTTGAATGCTTTCCAAACGTTTTGAGAATGCATATACTGTTCATCGGTAGTGTGTTCATCGTTCAATTTATTGTAAAAATATTTTTTGGATGGTAATTTATTTTGAGTTAATTTCTCCATATCATCAATGTAATCCTAGGGAAATACTCCTTTCTTGGTGAGAAGAGTAAATGCTTCTTCATCACTTTCATCCAGGATAGTGCTAAACTCGCGTTTCATAATTATTAAATCTTGTCTATCCATTAACAAAGCTAATTGGTCTAATGATGTGCCGAGAAAGCGAAAAGAGTCGATAAATCCGTACTGTCATCATGTAATGTGAAAGAAAAGTATTTTTCCATATTAATTGGTAATACGCTCATTCGTCCATTTTTACTCAATTCCCGAATCATAAAATGACTATCGTATCCTGAGAGATTGTGAAATACGACGGGTACTACAAATAGATTTCGATAATTCAAATTGCAAGATTGGTGTGCAAAGCCTTTAAAGCCCGTAAAGTGATTATGGTCTCGTACCACAATGTCTTTTTCTACAAATATTTTTTCGCAAATGGGGCAGGATAGTTGCACCGTCACACTTGGTGTAGGTGGGCACACCATCATCCATCGGAATGATTGTTTTAATCTTTGATTGAACCATTTTAGCCATTTAGCATCTAACTTGTGCAAACCAATCCATGCAATGGTTTCCCCTATAGTTATTGAAATATAACAAAGAATCGTCGAAAGAACACTTCAGATAATATGCAGCGCTATAGGGAATATGTTTCTGGTATTTAGATGTTTTAATTGAAAATGATTCATTTAAATTTTCCAGTTATTTGTATAATTCTTGAATTCTATATGAGTAAAATCAGAAAATGAAATTTTGCTCCGCTTCATTTGTGAATAAAGAATTTCATGATCATTTAACTTTTGTTGGGAATAAAAATAATTTAGGCATCTGTCACAAATATTTTTTTACATTTATGTTTATTCACCTGCCTGGATATCAATCTAGATAGATTTTTAATTAGGCAATAATGGTATTTAATCTCGACAATTTCTTCGTCGCCTCCGCTCATGGGTGGCAGATCATAGTCATTCAATGTTGGAAAACATTTATTTTGAATTAATAGCAAGTTAACATGTCTAATTTATGTTGTGTTAATCTAGTTGGTACGACAGTTTAAAATGATTTATCTCTAACAGCATTAAGTTGCAATGTGTATACATTCACATAAATTTTATTAACTTTTTCAGATTTTGTAATGTTATGTAATGACATGGGAGCATCTAAGTCTTCTGTTTCCAAAACAGAAGGGATAGGAAGATGTAAGCGTCTTATTTGTTCTTGCAGGATATAAAGCGCTAACAATTGACCAATAAAAACAAGCTGAATCGTTATTTTTTATACTCAAACAAGCTTTCTTATTGAAAATTTTATTAAGCAATTTAATAAAAGACGAACCGTTTCCCATTTCGACTTTGTTGATGTTCACTTCGAGCGAGATTATTTTAATCAAACCCCAACCACTCTCCTTTTCAACAAATTCACTCATTTTATTAGTTATTGTATCGCGAACATTAACACAAAACTTTCGCTGCAGGTCTGTCGATACATCCACAATGATATTTCTTGTATTAAAGTATTTTAAATCTAAGCTTTTTCATCCGTTGATTAATTTTGATCATTGGATGTTCTGTTAAAATTCTGACTAGTTTAGCTTCAACAACTCCAAACAATCTTTCAAAAATTGCTCCAAGTCTATATGAGCTAAACTGATAATGATTCCCATCCTAGTTCTGCTTACAAAACTTGATGTGATGTTTCTCCACTTAACTCTTTGATTATGTTTTAACCCAACCAGAACGCCACCGCATCTAATTCTGCCTCCATTTTTTATTAAATTTTGAAAATGTTTAAAATGACCAATGTTAGTTTTCAGTTTTCTAATATAACGATTGGTAGAGCTTTATTTTTAATCTTTTTATTGCATAAATTTATATATTTTCTTAAACGACCTAACCAGATGTTCTTATCAATGTCAGTGAAATTATACAATAAATGTTCAAAAATTTTCCTAATGACTAATACCAGCTGATGTCAGATTTTAGAACGATATCTATGTTAAATCTCCAAAAAAAAACCTTTTTAATCCTCAACCAACTCGAATGATGCTGCAGTCTTGTTGCCAATCGCCACCTGACTTCGAAAGATGATTGAGTATTTACAGCTCCCGATACAGTCTATATGCGGTTTGTATGCTGACGTCGCGCTCGCTGCTGTAGAAAGACGGCTTGGTTCTCGGACAAGTGAAGCAGAATCACCTCTCCAAATTTTCCTGTGACTGCTTTTGCCAAAACAACCTTTTGAGGCACCCTCACAGGAAGGTCTATCAATTTTGTTATTGATTTAGAAGTCTCCACTAGGGTGCTACGATCAAGTTTTTCCAAATCCATCTATAAAAATAAAAACGCAAAACAGCATCATTTTTGGAAAATTGTAAAATAATGAATGTTCAAGTAGAAAAAGAAGAACATCTAGTTTGTAGAATCAGTACTTGTAGAATAAATAATCAGAAGAATACGTTGTTTTATTTATACCCCCGCTTCCACAACTCTTTCGTATTACATGATGTTTTTTTATAGATTAAGATAGCTCTGTGTATGCGTGTATGTGTTATTTCCAGCCGTTTAAGTTTATAAGACTGAGTATTTAAGTATGGTACGTATGAACGTTTTCTGTTCCCACGAAGTACGAGTAAGTACCTATATGATTTGATGATGATTTATCAGATAAAAACATGCCGGGACAAAGTAATTATCTCCTTCTGAGAGTTCTTTCAAATTTATGTAGGGGAAAATGAATAATCAAATGTTATGGTATTTTTTCTCTGTTCTCACAAATTTTTCGGCATGTATTTTTTTTTTCAGATAAAGGCATAGCGTGTGTGAAAAGTTGATGTAGTAATTAAAATTAGACGAGCTATGAAAGGTCACTGTCTAGCGATAAATAATGGGCCTAATGAATAAAAACGTAGCAATTGTTTTTTCTTATAAAATCTAAGCATTTACTTGAAATCCAATGAACAAAAACTAAAATAATTGTTTTTGCTTCCAGCAATTGAGAGAAAGTGCAACAATAGCTTCTAGACAAAGCTTTTCCTTAAAAAACAGAAGCAATTGCTACCATTTGCTTAAAATCTGATGAATAAATTAAGGACTGGCTTTGACCAGTATAGCAATTGCTATGAAATGTTTAAGGCAGGTCGACCGCTGCATCGTTTGCTTGGTAATAGGTAGTCAACTTTGGTTCTATACATACACAAATTTATTTTTGACACTAAGTTATGGCTGACTATATGAATGTGTGTGAATGAAAAGTAGGTAGAAATTGCAGAGATGAGGATTTCAGAATTAATATCTTTTCTACCGTGAAAATATTGAATGGTTAGCAAAAAAACAACTGTCTGCATGATATCTAATTCCGTAATGAATGCAGTTTTGGAGGTCCAATATTGTTATCAAGGGAGCAACAATATTATGATACCTACTGATTTCTGTAGAGAACGAATAATAATCGACCGATGTTTCGGACATTTAAAAGCAAAGTTTCCTATCCTTCAATATAAAATTAGAAGGAAGATCGAAAAACTTCAGTACAAAATTAGAAAGAAACTGGAAAGAATACCCATTAACAATAACTGTTGTGCTTCATAATAATTATGTAAGTATCGAAATATGAATATTTATGTAAATACTATATTTCTAAAAATATATTTCGGAAACCTTGAAAACTATTGGTTTATTGCCAGTCTTGTTAGTATCATTTTTTTACTTCTACCTTCATATTACAATTTTGTTGGACAATTGTTTCGCTGTTGATGAAAATTAATAGATAACGTTATAATTCTGTACTAAGACCGCTAACGCGGCCTTCCTTTCTGCCTTTACTTGCGGAACTTGTGATTTATTGAAAACAGTTTTATTTTCTTCTAATTTTTAGACAAATATCAGTTGTTTATCAATAATCTCTTTATCACTACTATTGAAATCTGCGTCACAATATTTATGGTAAGTCTCTCTTCACACAAAAGCAATTAAACTAAAGTAACATTCTAACACTATGAAAGATAGACGTAGTAGGAGAAAAGATCCACCGCGACGTTGTACACTTGAGTCTGGACCAAACTTAAGCAAGCAATCGCTACATTGACTTGAGAAAAGCAGCATTTGCTTCAAAGCTTTATCCATATTAAGATTTAGAAATTGCTAATGAGGCAATTGCTTTTGCTAAAAAGCAAATGCCTTAAGGTAGTTATCGCGAGATAGTCAGTGACAAAAGAATGAGGTTCTATGCGTCAAATTTTTTGGAAAATATGTCAATATTTATATTTTTATTTTATAATAACATCTTCAATATAGAGTACGACAATATTTTTAATGCTTTATTTCTTGTTCTTACTTAATTTTTATGTTTTCATTAGAGACGGAATGTGGCAATGTAGAAGGTTAGGTCACAAGCTGTGGTTAGGTACTGAGCGTTTAAATTTTAAATTTGACTAATATGATGTCTAGTCAATTGCTGTCAAAAGGTAGATTATTTATTGAAAAGGGAATGCTAGAGAAACTACACAATTTCAATATACCTAAGGCAAGAAAAGGAAATCCAAGCAGAAAATGATGATTTGATAAAAAATATTTGTTTCTTGCAAGAAAAGGAAGTGTGATATGTGTAATACTGTACCTATATACTGCAACGTGAGGACTTACCCGAATAAAGACACCCATACACACATAAATATCTGGAAGAACACTCTGGAGTCCCGGAAGCACCTCGATTACTCGCGAAGGAATATATTGGGAAATACATCCAGAACAATATATTAGAACGAACGAGAAGTTTCGAGATAGGAGGTTAAGTAGATATAAACACACGGACAACGGAAGTAGACAGTTAGTGATAGATAGTTGGTCAGTCATAGATTATAGACAGTAGAAAGTCGTATATAGTCTGAGAAATAAGTGTGAATATAAATGTGTACATAGTCGTGTAGTTATTGGTATAAATAAATAAGTGAAAATAAATCGAACCCAGTTTTAATATAAATTCCTATTACATTGGTGTCAGTGTGGAATCAGTGAGTGATTATAAAATTGGACAGACTTTAAGAGACTGCGGTTTCGTGCAGATCTGAGTGTTGTCTAGACTTTTGTTAGATTTAAGTGTGAAGACTTTTGTTCGTTTTTGTGTTAAAGACTTTGAAAACTGAATTGACTAATTGACTTAATAGAAGAGACAATTAAAAATGAAATTAGTGCAGCTAACAGTGAAAAAACTCAAAGAACGATTGGTGGAACGAGATTGTGATGATTCCGGTAATAAAGCGACCCTCCAGAAACGGTTACAGTCTGATTGAAAATGGAGACGATCCTGATATGTTCGAGTTACACTCTCCGGAAGAGCTGTTACTGAAAAAAAATTCTAGAAATAATAGTGAAAAATTTGATGAAGTCTCGAAAAAGTTCGAAGAAATTTCTAGAAATAATAATGAAAGATTCGAAGAAATTTCTAGAAATAATAATGAAAGATTCCAAGAAGTAACAAGGACATTTGGGGTGAAATTCGATGAAGTTTCGAAAAATTTTGAAGAAGTTTCTAGAACTCTTCAAGATGAAATAAAAGATGTTTTCAGAAAAAGTGATGCGAGGTTTGAAGAAATTTCAAGAACAGTTGACGAAAACTTTGTCACAGAGAAGAACATGGAGCAACTGCAACAAGAAATCAAGACACTGGAAATGGCGGTTAAGAATGGTAACTGCAGTGGGAGCCAGACATTCAAAGGCGAAGATGACTTAGCCGCAGGTAGTATGAGCGTTAAGCTTCCAAACTTTGATGGAAAGTGCTCCTGGTTCAACCTATCGAAAACAGTTTGAAGCAATGGCAATGGCTAACCAGTGGACCGAAGAACAGAAAGCTGTTTCCTTAACCGCTGCTTTACGAGGTGATGCAGCAGACATCCTTAGGTCTATTCCGGCTGGCCAGGCAAACTACCAAGTCTTGCTTTCTAAATTGGAGAATCGGTATGGAGACAGTCATCTCAAGCAACTGCAATATCGGGTGCAACATGCAAATAAGAGTCTGCAAGAATTTGAGGGGGACGTAGCTCGTATAGTGCAGCTAGCATATCCTACAACTGCCGATAGCTTCCTTGATGAAATTGCGGTGGACACATTTGCAAATAGATTGAGGGAGAGTGAGCTGTAGAAGACGTTGAAGCTGGCCAGACCAAAATTGCTAGAAGAAGCACTAGGTATTGCTTTGGAGCATGAAGCCGCTAGCCAAACTTCCCGAGAGCGAAGTGTAAAAGCAATCGAAGAGGAAGACCAATCCAATAGAGAGAGTCCCTGTTAGACATGATAAGGAAGCTAGTGACGGGAGCGCAGTCAAGGAAGAGAGAGCCAAGGTGTTGGAACCGTGGTGAGCTAGGATACTTACGCCGCAGTAGTAAGAAGAAGGCGGCACAGTCGGAAAAATTAGAACGTGTCGAGATAGAAGACAAGGTTTGTCCTATACGACGAATAACCGTAGAAAATGAGGAATGGCAGCCCGGACAAATGAAAGTGGCCCAAGAGAATGACCCATGTTTGAGAGTGGTCTTGGAGTAGATGCGCCGTGAGGAGAGGCCGTCTTGGCAGGATATAAGCTTACGAAGCCCTGAAGTGAAAGCATATTGGAGCCAATGGGACTCTTTTGTGTTAAGAGATGATCTGCTGTATAGAACCTTTGAGTCTGAGATGGCACTGAATCCAGAGTACAACTGGTTGTGCCAAGAAGCAAAGTGCCGGAGGTACTACGTCAGCTACATGATGGAGCCCCGGGTGGGCATTTTGGAATCACCAAGACTCTGCAGAAGGTTCAAGAGCGATTCTATTGGGTGTATTGCAAAGAAGGTATGAGACAGTGGTGCCGTAAGTGTGAACTGTGTGCAGCCGGCATTGGACCACTTGGCAGAAAGCGGGCACCTATGAGGCAGTATAATGTTGGGAGTCCCATGGAGCGAGTTGCTGTGGATATTGCGGGGCCATTTCCTGAAACGGACAATGGGAATAAGTATATCCTAGTAGCCAAGGATTACCTCACAAAGTGGACAGAGGCGTACGCAATCCCAAACCAAGAAGCATCGACCGTCGCCGAGGTGTTAGTGAAATAATTCTTTTCACGTTTTGGCGTTCCTCTTGAAATCCATTCGGACCAAGGAAGAAACTTCGAGTCAGCCCTGTTCCAAGATGTGTGCAGACTAATAGGTGCGAACAAGACTAGAACGACCCCTTTGCACCCTCAATCGGACGGAATGGTAGAGAGGATGAACCGAACCATGGGCAAGCACCTTTCTAAGGTTGTCTCAGAACATCAGAGAGATTGGGATCAGTACATCAATTTGTTCCTGACGGCCTATCTGGCGGCTAGACTCCTGCTAGTTTAATGTTGGGGCGCAAGTTGCGCCTACCCTGTGACCTGGAATTTGGCCGCAGACCTATAGTGGACAATGTCGCAGGAGAAGGATACGTCGACCAATTGAGAGCCAGAATGGATAAAGCCCACGAGCTAGCCAGACAAAACATCCAGCTTGCCAGTGATCGAATGAAGCACCACTACAATATTCGATCAGCTGATGGAGTCTTCAACGTGGGAGACCTGGTTTGGCTGTATAATCCCCAAAGACGTCGAGGCCTTTGTCCCAAACTCCAGAGGCAATGGAAAGGTCTATATGAAATCATGAAGAGGATAAATGACGTCATCTATCGTATCCGAAAGTTACCAAGGGGAAAACCTAAAGTGGTGCACATAAACCGACTCGCACCATACGCAGGATCGAACAATTAGGTGGAAGCACGAGTGTTTCAACGACTTCATGTCCAACTACGCGGATCGGAAGAAGGTCAGACTCGGTGTGACAGTTGAGGTTCAACAAGACCTTTTCAAACTACCAGCCGATGTTTCTATTGCCCATTGTGTAGCGGAGGATCTACGTATGGGCCGAGGAATTGCCCTGGTGTTTAAAAGGAAGTTTAAAAGATTGGATGAATTGTCAGCATAACGACCAAGAGTAGGAAAAGTTCTGCGACTAGCAGATGGTAATCGGAACCTCTTCTATTTGGTTACGAAGAAGATGTCTAGAGGAAAACCCACTTACAAGGACATCTGGCATGCAGTGAAGAGCCTAAGAAATGAAGTCAGGAATTATGACATCAAGAAGTTGGGTCTTCCGAAAATAGGCTGCGGGTTGGACGGGCTAGATTGGAAGATTGTAAGGAGCATGATCGAATACATCTTCCAGGACGCTGGTGTGCAAATTACTGTGTGTTGCTTCAATCCAAAAAGAGCGTACTCGGGAAAGACGATAGACTGTTACTTCTTCAACAAGGGTGTTTGCCTGGCAGGAACCAGGTGCAGATTCCGCCATGGAACGGAAATCCAGCAAGGTACTACCAAGGATGATTCTGATCGGGACGATCAGATGCTATGGAGGGGGCAGTGTGACGTGAAGACTTACCCGAATAAAGACACCCACACTCAAACAAATATCTGGAAGAACACTCTGGGACCCCGGAAGCACCTCGATTACTTTCGAAGGAATATATTGGGAAATACATCCAGAACAATTTATTAAAACGAACGAGAAGTTTCGAGATAGGAGGTTAAGTGGATATAAACACACGGACCACGGAAGTAGACAGTTAGTGATAGATAGTCAGTCGGTCATAGATGATAGACTGTAGAAAGTCGAGAAATAAGTGTGAATATATATGTGTACAAAGTCGTGTAGTTATTGGTATAAATAAATAAGTGAAAATAAATCGAACCCAGTTTTAATATAAATTCCTGTTACAATACTATAATACCAGATAAAAGAGGAAATTTCCATAACGCAACATATGATGTGCAAATATTAGAAGAAATATCATCAAAATCATCATCTTCATCAAAAAAAACATAATTATCTACCATATTTACTGGTTTTAAAAGAAGCTTATAAAAATGATAATCCTGACAAATTATTATCGGGGCAAACGTGACCTAACAATACTAAAATGACGAAGAAAGAAAGATGTATAAGTTATATTCAGCGTTTCTTTGAAGAATATATTTCAGGAAAATCGTAAATATTGGCAATATTTAGTTTTTCAATTTTATTCTGTTGGTATCTATATAAGACTTTTATTTTCAAACCTTCGTAGATGTATAATAACGCTATGTCCTAGGTGAACACGGTATATGCGGTGCGTCCCTTGCGTGCGATGCGGTGAACGTATGCGATCAATCTGTACCTAAATACGATATGTGCGTTGCGTGCGTTTATTTATTTTTGTATTTGTGAACTATGGCTCCAATAGAAATAGCACGTAAAATATTTCTAGATATATATATATATATATATATATATATATATATATATATATATATTGGCAAAAGTAAAAATTTTAAAGATAGTACAAGAGAAAAAGGAAGCATGAAATTTATAGATAGAGATCAAATATTACTATCACTTAACTGTTAGTTTGATTACATTTTCGTAATCTACGCCCCAAAATACGTACCTATATCCAGAAAAAAACGTAGTTTTTGGTATAGTGTCCCCGAACTATAGTTCGAAATAAATGAAAATAAATAATAAACATAACACCATTCTTTATCAACAATTTCGTTTATTCCACAAAACATTTCGTTTTTGAATCTCAGCAATGAGTACTTCCATCATGCAAGAACTACAAGGACTGCGGGCAAAAACAAACAATTTGTTTTTTAAAACACTGCGTGCGATGCGATATGGCCGCATCGCACTGATCGCACGCATACTGTGTTCAGTTTGGACAGAAGCATTTATATTTAACAGTTTGATCATATAGTACGTTCTCCGCATCTCACAAAACGCACGCACCGCATTTATCGTGTTTACCTAGGACATAGCGTAAATGTGAATAAAATCATTTGCAAATTCACAGGTCTATGCTACTATGAATAATTTTATTGCTTATAATTTTAAATTGATAAATTGTTTGTTCTTGTAAATTTCGCATAATACAAAATTTACTTGAATCAATTGTGCTATTTTTTCCGGTTTATATTCACCCTGTGTTATTATCTAGTCAAGTTTAGCGCTATTGCCAATTATTACCAAAATCATAAGTGTATAATACAAAATTTTCGGAGATGCTACACTCCAAAAACTTAATAAAAAAAACGGAATCGCTTTGAATTTTTATCAAGGTTTATTTTATAATATAATAGCTTTTCATTGATATTTTTCGGGAATTTTAGGCGAAAAAAAATAAAATGTGGTGAAATAATACATTCTCTCTATCTCACATATGTAAAAAATAGAAAATAAATATGTATTTTTTTATTACAAAACGGTGAATCATATTGAAACTTTGCTATAGGAAAGAAGGCATTCTAAACCGTATAAAAATGAAATTTGTCTGTCAAAAACGAATTTACGCGATAACTACCTTAAGTAATTGTTTAATTTTTATTCATTAGGCCCAATGTTACATTATAGTAAATTACAAGAAATATGAAATTAACCACCAAGCAGTGCAATAATAATATGTTCAAAGATAATAAAATTTAAAGCGTCTTGTTATCGTTAACATTGTTTCGTCATCAAATTATTGTCTTTTCAATTTTGTTAAATCCACCATAATTAAATTTATATTGATATATAGGATATAGGTACTCATATCAAAGTTGACTGTGTAGGAAGGTTAACAGACTGGTTCTGAAAATAGGTTGAAATAATTTACCTTGAATTTTGATGCCCTGTTGCCGTCGTCGATGTTTGTAGATTGTCTGATCCAATCCTTGGAATGTGGATTTTTAGGTACTATTTGTCAAGTGATTCCATGCACACCTTCGCGAACTTAAATGAACAGGATCCGCCAAAAAAAGATCATGTAAATTTATATACTTCACGATTCTCTCATAAGCTATTTTGGGTCTATTTTTGAACATAGGCCTCCCTCATATTCCTCCAGTCAGAACGGTTTTGTGCTATACGATCCCACATCAATCCTGCACTTCTTTTTATGTCGTCCGTCCAGCGCATTGGTGGGCGACCTCTTGATCTTGTCCCCAACTAGGGTCTCCACTTTAGAACTATTGATGTCCATCTTTCATCTTGATATCTGGCGACGTGGCCTGCATAATTCCACTTCAATTCTGCTACTGCTTCGGCAACATCTTTCACCTTAGTTTTGTTTCGTACCCGTTCGCACCTCGTATGATCTTTCAATGATATGCCCAACATCTGGCGCTCCATGGCTCTTTGAATTGTTCTGAGTTTGTGCATGGATTGCTTAGTTAATGTCCATGTTTGTGCTCCATATGTTAAAACCGGCAAAACACATTGATCGAGCACTCGAGAGCGGAGATATAATGGTATTTTTTTGTTCTTCAGCGTATTACTCAACTTGCTGAATGCAGCCTATGCCAATCTTTTTCTTCTATAAATTTCATCCGTTTGATTGTTTCTGCCTAAGGTTATTTTATGTCCCAGATATATATAATCATCTACCACTTCTAGTTCTTTATCTTTAACTTTAATTTTGAGATTTGGTTTTGTGGTGCATATGACTTTAGTTTTATCCAAATTCATTCTCAAACCAATTTTTGATTATGCATCGTCTAACTCTGGGATCATAGTTTGGAGTTGTTCAGGTGTTTCTGCTATGAGGACGATATCATCGGCGAATCTCAAGTTGTTAAGTCTGCTTCCATTAATAATAAAGCCCCTGTCATCCCGCCATTGAAGTTGTCTGAAGACATCCTCTAGAGCAGCTGTATATAACTATGGTGACAAGGTGTCACCTTGACGGATACCTCTTTTAATACAGATAGGCTTTGTATCTTCGTGTAGCTGGATTGTAGAAGTAGCCTTTTTATAGATATTTTCCAGCAATGTTATATAGCGGTGGTCTGATCTCATGATTGACCAATGTTCTACTGTATCAGGTTCAGTTCTAAGTTATATTCAATGGAGTTCTCTATCAATATTCTCATAGTAAGTAGATGATCATGGGTGCTATAATTTTTTCTGAAGTCATGAAGTTTTCTGGAAATACGATTTGTGATGATTTAGGTGAAAAGCTTATATATCTGGGAAAGAAGGCTTATAGGTCTGTAATTATTAAGGTTTGCTTGATCGCCTTTTTTGTAGAGTAACACAACAATAGCATTATTCCAACTCTTTGGGACTTCTCCTTTTTCTAAGCATGTGTTGAATAGGTCGCAAAGTTTAGTTAGGATTTCTGTTCCTCCTTCTAACATCATTTCGGTTACTATTCCGTCTTGCCCTGGTGCTTTGTTCTTCTTCATTTGATGTAAGGAGTGCCTTATTTCTTCCGTTGTTATATCTGGCATGTCTTCTGAACCAACGTTAAGTATTTTTCTTTTATCATTGACAGAAATATTTTCTGGTTTTACTTTGGTGTCAGCGTAAGAACTTTCAGTTTCTTTTAATATTATATCTAGATTTGTTATTTCCTCTCCATTGCTGTTCTTAATAGATATTATATGCCGTTTCCCATTTCTTCTAAGACATTTGATTCCTTTGTTGTTTTCTATTAGCTTTTCTACTTCTGACTCGTAATGTTTTTCTACGTCTTCCCTTATAAGTTATCTGGTTTGTTTTGCCATTTGTCGGAATTCCTCGTACCTTCCTTCTTTGAACAAGGGTCTTTTTTCTTCTATTTTATTTTTAGTAATATCACTTAAGTAACTTTTCTTGCCAATTTCCCTTTTTGCGCATTTATCTCCAGCATCTCTCATAGTTTTTGTGATGGTGTCATTCATTTCATTTATGTCTTTAGTTTTCCAAGTGTAGTTTACAATATCTAATTGCTTATTAATTTCTGTTTGATATTGTATTGAGTTTGTTTTCAGTTTTTGTTGGTCAATTTTTGTTACTTGTTTCTTTTATGTTTTATATAAATTTTAGCTCTTGGTAGCCTATGTTAAAAGAATTTAAAGCTGTAACGTCCTGGACTATTTGTTTGTTACTTGATAAGATGTAGTCTATCTCATTCTTAGTCCTTGAGTCTGGGCTTAACCAGGTCCATTTTCTCTGTTCTTTTTTGTCAAAGAAGGAGTTCGTTGAGTACAGTCTATGCGAAGTTAAAAATTCTAGAAACATATACCCCCTTTCGTTTATATCATCAAAGCTAAAATTTCTCACGAATTCTTCATTTTCATCTTGTCTTTTTCCGAGTTTTGAGTTGAAGTCTCCTATCACCAGGCATTCAGAAGTGTGTTCTTTATTGATGTGTTCAGATGATTGATTATAGAAGTCCTCCATTTCTTCATCTATGTGTCCAGATGTCGGGGCATAGCACTGGGTCACTTTTAATTTATATCTCTTAGATAGTTGTATGGTTATTGATGCTATCCTATCTGACTCATTGTCTCAATGTATGGTGCTAATTTTTATTGATTATGAAGCCTACTCCACGTTGGCTATCATTTTCTGGGCCTTTGTAAAAGAGTGTGTTGCCGGATTTCAGCGTCATATCGCCTCTGCGTCTAATTTCAGATAGACCTATAATATCCCATCTTATTTTGCTTAATTCTTCTTCTGATTCATAGAGTCTATCATCGCTCAAAAGAGTTCGCACGTTTAAAGTTCCAATAGCCAATATCGTTTTCGTATGACAGCCTTTCACCCGGGGATTCTTAGCACCCCTGGTTTGTTGCTTTTACCATTCGCTGTCTCTAAAATGCCACGCTTGTCCAGTTGCGTGTGGGCAAGTGTAATTTCAACCGCCCATTCTGGGTCAGACGCTGTTTGCAAACGCCCAATTTGGGTCAGTCGCTGGGTGCTAGTTTTGGTCCGCCCCAGGTATTTCATTTTCCCGGTACCACCCATCTGGGAGGCATCCCCCTATCCGCCACCTGAAGAGGCGCCCGATGGGGGACTACCATCCCCACACGGGACTTCACAATTAAATTACCATATATATATTCGTAACCGATGATAGATGATAGAAATCAATCCGTGGAAAACACTTGATAAACTCCTACAAATTTTCAATGTTTGTTACAACTACTGCATAATTCCTTGATAGGTACTTCCAGGGAACACTACCCCGAAGGTAATTCTACTGTCTAATTAAAAATAAGAAGTTTCACCTTAAATACCTATTTTCAGCATTGAAAGGGAACACCAAGTTAGTAGGAATTCAAGGATTGTCATTGGTAAATATGGTTCTAACAATTTTCAAATCAACTAAAGGGGCGTATCTCAAGTAGAATTTTACAATTAACCATCTGTAAAAAATATTCCTAAATTAACGCTACAATTTATTACTGCTGTACTTCATTACGACAGTGCAATAAAATTAAAAACTGAATGGTAAAATATCCCTGAATTATGGTCAATTGTAGAGATAAATAGAAACGGGATATTCAGAGGTTGTAAACTCATAAACTAACCACTGTTAAGTTTATTGTACATCATAAATTTGACAGTGGTAACTAATCAACTAATTGTTTCTGTTTTACAGCACAGAAAATCGATGTTGTCTTTTCTCGAGGCAGTCATTGTAGGTAATTTGAATGATTTTTTATTATACCTATGGACCCTTCTTAATTTAGATATAGAAAATATGAGAGCACTGTTGCTACATATTTTTCAACAGTATTTCTAAAAAACTGGTATAGTTGTAAAATGTTTTAAAGTTATTACTATTGAAACATACAACCAGCCTATGAACTAGGTATTACCTAAACAGTTGCTCTGGACAATTTACAGAAAATATACTTATTTAAAACGAAAATGAAGAAGAATTATAGTACTCAGAAGCGATTCTAGATTACATCATGTTTCCTTGAAACATCAAATGAATTATAGTGAAGTTAGGGCATTGCATCATGAGACAAATATAAAAAAGAGATGGAGATGGAACTAACATTCAAAGCCAGTTATTGTATAAATAATAAAAAATGCAAATAAAAACTCATTGTCTTATATAAAAATGTATTTTAATGACTGACCCGATAGATCCTTAGATTATTTAGAGCTATTATTAGAAACACCATGTAAGTACATATAAACATTTTTATTTTTGATCAAGTTGTAGTAACACCCAACCTATAAATATGTCTTTAACGAAATTGTATTATAGTAACAGCATACAAAATTTTACAAAAAAAAGTTTCAATCATTGTATGTTATACCTACTATATTGGGAGTTCCAAGGTATCGTATACAGGCAATATCTCGCTTATTTGAGAAGATAATGAAAAAGCTGCTCATCAAAATACCTTCCTATAGACTTATTAAAAAATTATTACATTTGACAGCCCTGTGGTAGCTACCCTTCACTTTTTATTTTCCCCCTGTACATTGTCATTGAAAATTGGGTGTCATTTTATTTGAAATACCACGATATAACACTTAAGGATAAAAACAATAACATTTTGTGACTTTCTTACATTATTTAACTATCCTCATAAAAACTAAAAATTGCCTCCACTCATGTTTTTAAAAACTTCATATCGATGCAAATGATTGGTGTTCTGCACTACGTATAAAACATTAAATTTTTGACATTAAAAGCATCAGTTTGATGTTTTTAAAAACATTGGCGGAGGCAATTTTCAATTTTCATTAGTGGGTATAATTAGATAACTCAAAAAAGTCATAAAATGACAATGTTTTTGTTGTTATATGTAATATGTTAGCACATATTACATATATGGTATTCTAAATAGAATGACACGCAATTTTCAACGAGAATATGTAGGGGGTGTCACTTGAAAATAAAAACTGAGAGGTAGATACTACAGGGCTGTCAAATGTAATAGTTTTTTTTAATGAGTTATTAGGAAGGTATTTTGGTGCCATTCTGAGCCGTTTTTTCATTTTTATTATCTTGTCAAATAAGCGAGATATTGCCTTTATACGATAACTTGGGACAACCCGTATAATGAAAAAATATTTTTTCTACAAATTGATTATGTTCCTACAATGTCTTTTTAAGATTTTACATTTATAATATGTGAAACCTAGTTAAGTGTGTAGTTTCCCTAAAGATGATAATAATTTATTAAAATTTCCGAAAGCTTGGAATTGAGAAGAGTTTTCTTACATATTTGCTTCTTCCCCACTATCACTACAGAATCTTATACTTACATAGATAGGTAATTGATACAAATGAATTGATATTGAATTTTAAAACAAATGTATTAAGCTTTCGGATTATTACAATTTCCACTTATTTTATACATATACCTAATATATGCTACCGACTTTTCGATTATTTCACGTATTTTCGTATGCACTATGCTTCGCATCCTCAAACAGATCCCATTGAGGATCCAATATACCATTTGAACGGATTTAACGAGAAAAACTGCGGCAGTGGTGGTGGTCGCTTTCAATAAACCATCTTCCTAAATACCCATCGAATAACTTCTCTCTCCTATCCACAATTCTTCTATTTCCTCTCTGTAAACATTATCAAAAGTTTTTTTATATATGCACAAACAGACATTGGATCCTCGACAATCGTGTTGCCTCGTTTCAGTGTGCGACGAAAATTGGAAAAAATCTATTTAGATTTCCAGTCTTGTTTTTCACGCCCGAGCAGACTCCTTTCAATCAATCTATATAGGTATATACGATTGGAACGATATACTTAAGAATTTAGGTTCGCTCGCTTCAAATGTTGTCTCTTATTTATCACACATGTGGATACCTAATGGAAATGACTATGAAAGGATAAACTGATCCATCCGAATTTTTTCATTAGTATTGTCGCTCACTTACAAACTACATATTATATTCACTACTTACAAATAATTGCAGCATGTAAGCACTAATTACCAAATAAACTTCCCTATAAATCATCTAAAAGATTGTATTTGACATAATAAAATAAGAATCGTAAAATTCAATATTTTGGAGTTGTTTGGTTTACAACTCATAATAACTCTAAGTTTATTCAAAATATCCCAGTTTATTATGGTAAAGAAATTATCAAATCTAGCCCATTTATAAATAGCAGAACTCTAGGATCTTCAAGTTATATTCTAGGTCTATAACAGAACATGGATCGCTAACAGAGCTAGCCGACTGAAGTTTCAGTTCATCATCTATAATATAAAAATGAATCGCTGAATGTGTTGCTAAGCGCAAATCTCGAGAGCAGCTGAACCGATTTCGCTAATTCTTTTTTTATAATATTCCTTGAAGTACGAGGATTGTTCTTACGGAGAGAAAAAATTAAGAAAGTTGAGCGGGACATTAGAAAATTTAAGAACATTTAAGAAAACTTAACAATAATATTATTTTTACATTCAGTACATAAAGTTTTTGAGAAGTTTTTATTCATCTCGATAAGTTAAGAACAATCACGCCTAATATTGAAAGTTCAATTTAATATACAGATTTTGGTAGGTTTTAATAGACTGTTTTGATTAACTTGATATAAAGAAGAATACAGTAGAATATTTGTTTTTTAATTATCAGTAGATTTTTTGGTTTTAAAAGTTCCAGCATTCAGACGTACTAATATAAGTTCAGAATTAACTCACAATGCTGTTAAGTCAAAGATATACAAGAGAATTACGAGCATCTCGAAACGTTGAATGAAGTTGTGTGGAATCGATGGAATCGAAATCAACAGCATATTGCTTTTAACCCTTATCGAGCTGCATTTAATTACCTATAACATGGAAATCGATCACAGATCACAGAAAATCTTTGCTATTGGATCAATGAGCGTTGTGTGTCAATATTGTAAAACATTTAAGTTTAAAAATGAAGCCCCTGGATTGTGTTGCGGGAGCGGTAATGTCAAATTGACGCCATTGGCCAGAGCCTCTGCATTCATTGGTTTCTGGAAATGGGACAGATTCTAGCATTTACAATGTCGATAAATAAATTGCAAGGTCAAGCTAAGTCTTTGTGGCATCAATCTTGAGAATCAATGTTTTTCTATCTATTTATATACGCACAAGAAAATGAAACGAAGAATTTTGTGTATCATTGAGCATTACAATAATAAACACTATGTTTTTGAATAATATTATACATACCTAACATACCTAACTAATTATCATACATATTTATCAAAATCAAATAAAACAATATTTACTACTAAATTGTTCAAATTCAATATCAAATAAAATTATTGAATCAGCACTAACTAATAACCCGAATGTACGCTTATGTAAATCTCATTTGCATACAATTCAGAGGTCTCGAGCCACTTGTCGATTAGCTCAGATAAGTAGTTGGGGTGTTCGTATGGATGTGAGTTTTCAAAAAGTGTTGGGACTAGCATAACTTTCTGGTATTCTTATACGAGGACGAATTTATATTTTTATTACAGTATTTCATATATGAACGTTAACAGAAAAGGTCTTAATTTCGATTTAATCTGGTAGCACAATATTTTCTGAAAACGGCACTCAAGGTCACCAGGACCCGAGCTAAAAGATCAAAGGAATTCCGCCGGGTTGTCCTACCTTGGTGTTTCTAATCTTTGGTTTCGGTATAGTTCTCTTATCGAAGCACGATTTCTTCCATCTTCAAGAGCTTTTGCTAAAGGCCCATTTACATTTGTCACTTTTGATGATCATCTTGGAGGAATCATCGAAAGTGACAAGTGTAAATTGCCTTTCATTGTGATTTCATCCAAAGTGTACACTTAAGATGAAGGATGAAATATTTCGACCCCCGACCTACTTTTGATGAAAGAGTCGTTCCTCGAAGCGATGATTCATCGAGAGTGAGGGCCCAATGACAAATGTAAACACTTTGTTTATTACGTTTGTTCACTTCACAAACACCAGTTGATTGTTTTGGGTTTTGGTAGTTTTATTTGATTTAAATATTGTGCATACCTATCATCGTGGTAATGTCATTCAAGTGGCAAGATAAACACATGGAACTATTTCTAGAAACTTACCAGCGGTATGAGTGCTTGTGGAATAATAAATGCAGTGATTACAGCAAAACTAACCTACGGGAAAAAGCTTACTCCTCAATGCTGGCCGATTTAAATTTGCCTGGATTAACTGTACTCGACATCAAGGCAAAAATAAAAACTATTAGAACACGTTATGGGGCAGAACTTTGCAAGATAAAAAATTCAGAAAGAAGTGGAGCTAGTGCTGATGACGTTTATGAGCCCAGACTATTCTGGTTTAAACTTGCAGACGTGTTTCTACGCAACATATGCACTCCAAAAGCCAGTTCATCAAACTTGAAGGTGAGTTCTCTCAAATACATATACTTACGTAATTATTTCTTTTTCTCAAAATGATGTATGATTAATTTTTGCTAATAAAAATTCACAAACCAAATGACAAATCAATTTCAAAGCCAAAAATAAGATGTTTATTTATTTTTTTTAAATTTGTTGATTACTAAATCATTTTCAATTGCCATGGTACAATGTGTGTTGTGACAAAACATTCAGCATAATAATTGCGTACTTCTCCTGCTGCCCTGCTGTAGTTATTTGAAGCACCGTGGGTTATTTCCTCAAGACCACTGTGTGGATGTTGGGTAGCGGTACCTGGTTCAACCCTTCCTTCTTCCCAGTTTTCAATATCCAGCATATCTCTCGGGATGTATGGGTGTGTGGGAGTTGAAGTCTTTCGCAGCTAGTTGTGAAGAGCGCATGTAGTTTTCACCACTTGTTCCGTTGTTTGTATTGAGAGTGGAATAGGTTTCTCAAAGATTCTAAATTTCGACACAAGTATGCCGAATGTGTTTTCCACAACGCGACGGGCCCTTGAAAGTCTGTAATTGAATATTTTTTGTTTTTCCGTTAGCTGACCACATCTAGAATATGGTTTTAAAATATTGGTTCTCAACGGGAAGGCATCGTCAGCGACGAAAATTCCTTGTTCCGGTATATTCAGTAAATTATTTTGCAAGGCCTCATTAAAAGTTGATTTCGCAAATACTGCAGCGTCATTTACTCTTCCATTGGTTCCCACATCGATGTATATGAAATTGTAATTGGCATCAACAATTGCGAATAGTATCGTACTGAAATCTTTCTTGTAATTAAAATACTGTGAACCAGTTTTTGGAGGGCACCTGATGGTGACGTGCTTACCGTCCATAGCCCCACACACATTTGGGAAATTCCACAAAATTTCGTAGTCTCGCATCACATTTTCCCAGCTTTCAACTGTGTTAGGCACCTGTAACAAGCAATAATTATTAGACAGTGTACATTATTCTATTTTTAGAGCTTTGTATTTGTGTCAACTTTCAATTGCTTTCGGGAATGATTGATTTCATGTAATTTCATGTTCTTTGTTTCAGGAGTTAGAATCGACGATAAAGGGCATTTCTGGAAAAGCAACCGATGATAGCCAACATTTGGGACAACGTGAACAGGAAACTGAGCAAACAGCACACATTCAGGACACTGAGGCAACATCTCCAAATATGATTGCAACCTCTTCGGCGGAAATTAGGAATACTCCAAAAAACACAAAGGGGCGTAAACGTTCCCTCAGTACTACCGTTTCAGGGGTTCAGGATGCAATAAAACAATTGAAGACACTATCGGAAGAAAATAAGCAGGATCTGAACGAATTCGACGTGTTTTGTGACAGCCTTGCTATACAGTTGAAAAAAATGCCCTTAGATAGGGCTCTTATCTGTCAAGGACAGCTACAGAAAGTGATGACACAAGAACGACTCTTCCAACTCACATCACACCCCCAGTCTCACTCATCCATGTCGTCCAGGTCACCTGCTGATTATCAACAGTCGATAGCAACTTCAGGCCCGTACTCTGCGATGTCATCAACGCAAAGCAGCACACCACGGCAGTCACAAAACCATTACTACCAATCTACCGAAAAAGATGACGATTATGAAAACAGTGATGGTTTGTCCGATGCCATTTCTTCAGCGGGAATAATAGTTGATGATTTAATGGCTTTATAATAAATTATCTTACGTTATTTTATAGAAATAAAAAACATTTTCAAAATTACTTGAAACTTTGTATACTGTAAACTTTTTATTCTACCGGCAGACAGCTTTTGCTATTGCTGGTATTAAATACTTTTTCTCCTACTGTTTTAAAGTTCAATTAATGTTACTTTTTATTCTGTTAACCTATGAATTAATTAAACTACAAGATATTAAATTTCTACTTACCATTATAAAATCTGCCAAACAGTTGTATATAGCCCTGCATACCTCAGGCAAAAACCGTGAAAATGTGCTTCTTGGAATTCTGTACAGTGCACTTAAGGTACCTATATTATCTCCAGTCGCTAGATATCGTAGCGTCATTTGCAGTTTTATTTTAGGGCTTAAAGCTTCTCGGAACCAAGTATCTTTTTTTCTTATCAACGGAGTTACTTTGTCTAGAAGATATGCGAATTGCTCCTCGTTCATTCTTAAATGATTTCTATACACCTCTGGATTTTCCTCTGCCCATTCTCTTAACAGGGTTGACGAAGCTCCCAGATTTGTCCTCCTTGAAACCCATGGCTTCACCCACCAACGTCTTTGAACACGTTTACGTGATATAATAGCATTCAATTCATGCAGCAGTCCACGTGAAATTAAGGCAATGCCTCTGCGTATAATTTTTTGATTTCTTCTTGAACGAGACATCACTTTTCACAGACACGAACACTGTGCACGAGAGGTGAAACCAGCAAACTGTAGAAAATATGTAAACGAGGATGATCACCCTGGATGATTTCACTCTGAGTGATTCACTTTGGATGTACCTCAAAAGTGATATAATGTAAACCCCACTTAAGTTTTCATCGTTGTGTTGATGAATCTTTCTTTTCACAGGGCCTGACATGACCTAAGGATTGTTAAAATCAACTTTTCCGTGCAAAATTAGCTTGAAATAGCCTCAGATTTCTTGTGGCCGATTACTAGTAAAACTACGAAAAGACGTAAGTTCTAGTAGCCAGGGGACCAGTGGCCGACCACTAGATGGGGCTGGCTTACTAGCGCATTCACCCTACCTAAGTGTTGATATATATCGATGTTACATTTTTAGAACAATGGAATCTGAGGATATGAAGGATATAGATGAGGAAAATAAAAATTCACAGATGTATTGAATACATACAACAATAAATATTTTTTTACAATAAAATGGACCGACTTTATAGTTAGTAAAAAATACAAAATAATCTTAATTCTGTTGGTGCTGGTACTTTTAGAGTTTACAATAATGAACTACAACGGCACAACCGCCCAAACATAAAAAAAACAATAGATAGAAGTACGTAAGGCTTTACTATATTTTATTCCTTATGACAGTTTTTCAATTATTATATAGGTAATGTATAATTTATTCGGTAATTTAATTATTATGTCTTTTATAAAAGGTATATTATAGTATTGTGTATAAATAGAAAACAATAAATATTGAGGGAATTTATTCTTTTATTCTGTCATTATTGCTTACATGTAATATTTCTGATTACCTAATGAACTTTGTATTTGCAACGAACACTAGAACGAACATCCCATGACGTCACTATATTTCAAATTTTTCGGCGGCCTGATTACTACTAATGGCAAAAGTTAGGTCACAGCTTACTTTGGTATTCTATTCATGCAAAGAACAATTTTCTTGTCTTGACCGAATTCCAAAACAGAGGATTCATACAATTCCAATTCCACTGATTTCACCGTGCTTTTGTGGTAATTTTTCTTTAGAAATATAACTATCGTTCGCAGTTTTGAATTTCGAGAAAAAATCAACTGCATATTTTATATATTAATGGAACAGATTTAAGCGCATCATTTTCCACGGAGAACAATGTTTCGTGGAGTAAAAAAATATACAACTTCCGCCGTTGCAGTTTGTTGTTGTAGGCATCAACTTCAAAAATACCAGCACCAATAAAATTTATATTATTTTGTATTTTCCAGTGCACAAACTAATAAAGTCGATCCAATTTTTTGTAAGAAATATTTATTTACTATTCATTATGTTTAAAAATGTAGAGGCTGCACTATCCTAGCTTGATTGAAATATATAAACGAATATATTACAGGGCTTATTATTACCATATTATAGGATAAACAATACAAATATTTGTATAAATAAAATAAATTGTGTAAATATATCAGGGTACGTAGTAGTGGATTACATAATTAAAGAAGCCCACAGTAAAGTTCAATTTTCGAACGACGTACAGAGTTACCTAGAAAAAAAAGTAATTCTATGAGAAATCAAATATTTATTTCGTTATGGAAATCGTTCGCTCTCGAGTGAAGATTTCTAATAGGTTTCATTGAAGGAGAAGAAAGCGAATTCGGTATCAAGTTGATTTATTATTTGCCTATATCAAAAAGTAAGATCATAATGTCATAAATATCAGCCCTTGTACCGAGTCTTATGCCTAGCAGGATCAGGATGCATTTAGTAGGCGACGGCCGGCAGCGCGTGTTACCCATGCAGAGAGACAGAACAGGAGAGGACGTCGACGTCATTCATATCCACACACCCTTTACCGGCCTACGCGATTAAACGGGCATTGAGCACACAATGGGCGCTGATTGGTGAGACAATCGGGGGTTTTTGCGATGTCAATTTGTTTTTGTATCGGGCACAATGCAGGGTAGGCCGTGACAAACAACAGTGTGAAGAGCAGAGGGCCCCTAGTATATACGCGTATACCAATTTATGACTATTCAATTGAATCAATTCACGAGAGGAATTTTGATTTCGGTTTATTTACCATAAATATCAAAATTATTTGTTGTTGTATGAAGCATTTGCAAGAGATTTTTATTTGTAATTTTTGAATAAAAATCGCTTCGTTATGAAGCAACGATAGCAGAATTTCGTTTTGACTTATTTTATCAACTTAAGAAAAATATAATTTGAAACGTATTCCAAACGCCCAATTTTATAACATAACTACTCAGCAATGTTATTGTAAGGGACATATAAAAATGACTGGGACTGGGTCTATTTCTATATATTACACTAATTATCGACTACTATGTATAATTTATATTAACTATGTAGACTATTCACAACCGAGCTTCATTTATTTTTGTTGCTGGTGGCTCCCAACTAGGGAATGTATTCACCGTACTGACTCATTCGACTGTACTATCTGACTGACTCAGTATCTGCCTCAACTGTACCAGGTTGACTTGACAACTTCGACTCCGCAGCAAATCCTCTCCAATATATAGGCAAGACCCTCCTTCTCGAATCTTCAACAGACATCATCCAACGCCACGCGAACATTCCAACACTAGCGCGAACTCACTAGATGCTTCAGAATAAAATCTTGACCTTGACTGGTACCGGTGACCAATAGCAGTATATCTTACACTCATATCACCCGGGCCCCACTAACGTCCTTAATCGCCAAGATCCTTGGATCTCTGACCAATCGCCCACTCCTAAGATAATGGCATCGACCCAAGTTCGTTACAATATCTTCAGAAGCTAAGGTAAAAGAGCACGGTGTAATTGGAGCCAAATAAGAAAAATGGATGATGATCAAAGTTCAAATCAACTATAATTAAACATTTTGGTAAAATAATCAAGTCATTTGCTCTTATTGCCCAGGAAGCCAATCTCAGATGTGAATATAGAAAGGTATTTGTGATATGCCCAAAAAGAGAAATGAAATTATTAAACAAAGTAATAGAAAAGTGAAAAAGATAAATGTAGGTAAACATATTCTGAGGATCCAAACAAAGTGCACAAAGTAATATGAGATGCTGGATTATCATTGACAAAACATTCCGCAACTTCAGCAACGATACCACATCTATCCATTTTTGTATTTGCAATAAACAAATTGCTCACAATTTCTTCTTCTGTGTATTGTGACTCATTGTGGCAAATTAAATTTCATTTAGGTCTTCTGTAGGCAATTTTCATGGTCAAACTTGAATATTTTTTTGGTTTTTACAATTTTTTGATTGCAGTCTGCCTTCGTTTATTTTTTTTCTCAATGACTTTACTTTAACTCGCTTCTACAATATTTCCTTTTTTTCAAAATAACTGAATCTGAAACTCTATAAAATACATGTAAAACTGTTTACGGCACACCATATTGAAAATTATTAACACACATATTTAACTTGACCTTCGATTACCAACAATTTAACCAATAACATTTAAAAGAAGACAAATCGTGGTTTTTAATTAGCAGGAACATAAAACAATAAGCATATAACTTCATGATTAACACCTGAGAGATCTCTAGGATCACAGTCCGTATGTGTTTATAAAAACGTATAGTACCTAATAAATATTTTTTTAAAAAAATTGGACCGACGTTATCAGTTGGTGCACTATTAATTCTATGTCTGAACATAATAACATTCTGTTAACTTTAAAGTATAGATTGTGATATTTTTAGGTACTCTAAAAAAATCTGTGCGACATTGATTTAAAAGAAATGAAATTTGGAATGATGAGACGTTGGGAAATACCATTTGGAGTCATCAGTGATTTTGTAACTGTCACCACTTCTTAGGGGTGGGGGGGTAACTTTTAAAAATTAAATAGAAAGTTGCAGTTTTCTTTTCAGATTCATAATCTCCAGAAAAAATAAATTTAAATCAAAACATAATTTAATGTCAATGTCAATATGTTAATAAAAAAATAAAATGAACACTAATTGTTAAAGGACACCCTAAAATAACTCTTGAAATGCGGAGGCAATTTACGCAAATTTTTACAGATGTCAAAATATGTCAGCAGAGCATTACCATGACAACGGTTCGTATACCACTGCTTAAAGTTATGCTATTACATAACTTTTTTAATTTGTTATTAATATATTGACATTGACAGTAAATTAATTTTAGATTTAAACGTAGTTTTTTCTGGAAATTACTAATTTGAAAGAAAACTTCACCTTTCCATTTAATTTTTAAAAGCTACCCCCCAACCCAACAAAACTAGTGACAGTTACAATATCACTGATGCTTACAAATGGTGCTCCAACGTACCGTTGCATCGCACCAAATTTCATTCTTTTTGAATCAGCAGTTTTCTAGATATTACCATGTAACTCTTTAAAAGGACCACCCGGTATATAAAAAGTGCATGAACAATTCTTATTAGATGTAGGTACCTATATCAAAAACATTGAAATAAGTATATCTTATATAATATGCATTTCAATTACAAAGACAGAATCATCCTTGATAATGGTACATAACTCTTAAATGCTGAATATAGGTAGGTACATCCAGGAAAAATGGTACAACTGACATCTCAGATACGTCACACACGTGCAGGTAGGTATACCTGGGTCGCGCCGTGCAAAATCAATCTCTGGCTGATTCTTCCATCGTGCTGCACCTAGGCAAAGATTAGAAACACCAATCTTTGATCTAGGTTAATCATCAGTTTTCCACACGATCGCTTTTGCACACATGCATTGGCTCTGCGTAAAAAACTGTGGGAGGTTATTAGAGAAGAAGACAACCGTTGTTGTTAAAGAGCTCAATCAAGGAATCTATAGAATAATAACAATATCTACATATTGTTATGCAGTGCCTCCTATCTAAATACGAAATTTCATTAACTGCTTATTGTAAATGGTCCCTTGAGAAATAATGCTTCTCCAAATAACCAGTTTTCATAAAAACTCTACCTATTGAAATATAGAACAATATGAGCATATAAAAGTGATGCGATGTTTGCCGCAAACATAACAGAACAAAATACCAAAAAGTTATTGAGCGAAGATCAACAAACTGACCCATTGGATATATAGCCGATAGATACACTGAAACACAGTGTCGGTACGATGAAGTGCTTTCAAGAATTCTGCGACTGAAATAAAGCTTATTTCGACTCACTACTGTTTTAGAGATATTTTTTCGAATACATATCTAATGTATAGTTCTTACGGTTTGTTTTATTGCAATGGTATAAGAGATTTTGATCAGTGGTCAGTTTCAAATTACAATTAAATAATTGCCTACGTCAATGGTAAAGCAAGCTTGAATGTCAATAATAGGAGCTGTCGTCAAACCACGAACTAGAGTGTCAAATATCCTCAGGTTATTCATTTGTTCCCCTATAAAAATAAGGTATATATGCGATCTGTTCGTTATTGTGCCCTCCACTATATGGAAAGAATGATATGAAGCAGTATATTTGTCTGAAAGAAATTAAGCTGTCTTGATTCTAGTTAAACAGCTACAGATACGAGTTTAGAGTTCGTGCTAAATACCTGTACATACCTACATAAATATCTTCGAGCAAAGTGTACCTACCTACTATTCAATCAGTCTCAAATAGAATTTAACCTCGCTTTCATGTATACGGAAAAAACATTTCAGAATTCAAAATTATTCTGGAACTCAATCTAGTCAGACAATTTGAAAATATCAAGAAACTTTAATCAAGGTCATTCAAAAACAAAATGCCTAAGCAATGGTTTACACCGTTTTTAAAAAACGGCTTAACAGTAAGTGGAAATCACTTTCAAGAATTTGGTGCACTCAGCAAATATGTCTTTGGTGAACTTGAATATGGGACCATTTCTCAGTTCCAATTTATAATTAAAAAAGAATTGTACCTACCTAAAAATCTCACGAACAAATATACAACAGCCAGCACAGCATTGCAAAAAAATATAAATGACGATGGATCTCCTTTGATCATAGTTCTGTTAAACAAAGTCTTCTGTATGGGAAGACTTTGTACATTCATTAAACCTAAATGCCGGGAAAAGTATAAAATAACATTTCTCTCATTAGAGCATGGTCGTATTCTACCTATTTCCATAGCAAACAGTTATAGCACAGTATAAAGAACTATACAGTATTCCGCGTATACCCAAGCGCGCATGGGGTGGCCATGTTTTAATCTTAAAACCTTGAGAATTTAGATGCGTACGAGTAGAATTTCTGCTGATATCCGACGTTCTAATACAGTGACGTCAGTGAATTCTCTTTTGTTTACTGATTGACCATATTATCATCTCGATTCTATTTCTATAATAAGTATTATTTGTTTTTACAAAATGTCGAAAGGTGGGAATGTGTGTATTGCGAAGAACTGTAACAACAAAAGCTTCAATTGTGACTTCAGTTTTTTCGATTTCCCGAAAGATAAAAACAGGTAACTTAAATTTACATTTATTTGTTGGTTTCATCGTGTCTAATGAAATATACGCGTTTCTGAACTAATTAGATATAATTTGTTTCTTTCATTCTTTCTCGAGGTGAGAAATCTGTTTACTGGCCTGTAATATAAATGATTTGCTGGACAGACTGGAAAGTGATAGGTGTTTACCCTCCTGAAACCACAGTAGGTATTCTTTATACTGTGTTCGGCACATTTCGAAAATAATGGAATGCTATTAAGATTATTAAACTTAGATTTTCTAGATAATATCAAAGACACCGTCGAAAAAACTGAACCTTTTTGATAATGACCATCAAACCTTGGATACTTAAAAAAAACATTTGAAACATATATTTCAGGTTACATGATCAAGAAATCCCTTACAATTTATGATTGGGAAACATGTGCAGATATGCAAGATCATTTGATGAGCTTGATGATGACCGAATATTATGTTATTTCAAAAGTTATCATCAAAATACTAGTTGCTTTGGGGGTTTATTGATACGTGATGTTAATTTTGTAGCATTGATTAGTAAACATCATTTTTTTAGAACATATCTTCAAGATGTTGTGATAAAATCGAATATTGTAAAAACTCTTTTAGAATGTACCACATGTGATTTTAAAGACCCTTGTGAATTTTTGCTAACTATTTGTTGAAGTTATTTTTCCGTGTTTCATTATTATTATACATTAAGAACTATAAACGAGAATTTTAAATTAAAATTGAGGAAAAATTATTGTATGTAACAATTTGTGATAGGTATTAATATTTTTTTCAATAAATTGTTTTTGTATTAAGGAAGTCTTGATTACAGACTTGTTACTAACCTTGCAACTTTTCGCTATGGCTCTGACTACAACTTCCACTAGAATTTATTATTAATTTACTTTGCGAACGATAAATAAAGCAATCAAAACAAATACAACTTGAGATTTTATAGATCCTCGCGATTTTTGATTATTTTTTTCTGTTAACTGAAATTAATTTTCTGGGTTTCATTGTATTATACCTACTCTGAAAACTATAACAAACAATTTCAAATTTAAAACAAATACTGACAACATTATTTTATCTATTATATCAGTTCATTGAATTAATTTTGTATCAATAAGTTTTAATTACGGTCCTGCCACAGTTCATGTTAATTTCCAGTTAAGACCTGACTTTTTAAGATTAAAACATGGCCGCCAGCTCTTGACCTTGATTCAATAAAATAAAAGGTTCCGCCGAGAGTTGGACTACTGTATATTTCTGTATACTGTGATTTAAGTAACCTGTTGTATTATGTCACAGGTAATACGCATGATACTACAAAAAAAAATATGGCAACGTCAGTCCAAGACAAAACGTCAGGGACAACCATAAAATGCGTGTTTCAAATGAGAGTCATATTTTGTGTTGTAGTAAAATATAAATTTAATTTGCCAGAATATGTAGATATTTATGTTCGATGTACCCGTTATGTCACGGACTGTCGATAATATCGCAGCGGTCTTAAGCGCGTTCACCAACGGAGCATATATTTATTTATTTATTTATTTATTTATTTATTTTGAATTGAATATGAATCATTACCTACAAACACGACAATTCCCATTGGCATATTCGTATATGTCAAAAATGAATCGATTTGACAACTCTGTAAAATTTTATTAGGTATTCAAACTTAAATCTCTGTATACATTATCTATGCATTCTAAATGTCAAATTTTGTTGGAAGGTTAATAAATAGTCACTAGAAAGTCCATAGCGTAGTCAGACTGCTTATTAAAATAAATAGGTACCTGGTACCTACAATGGATATGTTTTAGGTACCTACATCTCATATCAGAGAAGATGAAATTCAATGTCCCTTGCATCAAATCATTTGCAAAAACATAAATGATTCTCCAAAAAGTTCGAATGTGATATCATAAATCCTAAAACTTTTCATCGTTTCTATTCTATAAAGAAAATTTTCCTCCATTCTTCATCGGATAAAGCTGGAATAATTGCATCGAGAACGACAAAATAAATCTGAGGATGGCCGCATAAGCCGGTACATTTTTCCTTACACAGTTTCAATTTTTCCAATAACTGTGAATGGGTTTCCTTTTCAAAGACCAAAAGCTACGATGGAAATCTTGATAAGGCATTCTATAAGTGAGAATGGCACGAGAATAATATCGTAAACTTTGAAAATCCCATTTGGAATTGTGACTTTTATGTTCAGCTGAAAGCGGATTTCAGCTTTTGGGCTTCTTTTTTGTTAGTCCGCGCTCTTTCTGTCACGGTCGAGATTCCTTTTTAATGTCTGCACGTATTCTTTTCAAGTTTAATAGTTATTCTCATTTATACGTAATTCAATAGAAGATTATATTCTTGTCGAGTCGAAAAACAGAAGAGTTGCTAAATAGAAATACCTATTATTATATTTCCTGATAGAATTGAATAATTGATAAGAATTTACTTTAGTGAAATCGTTTTTAACTAAGTTTATACATGAATCAAAGATTTGTTGAAATGTAAGGTATGAAATATGTTTCTCTGATTTCCATTTTGAAGCTGAGCTGTAGCTTTTATCAAATTGATGAAGGTCAAGGTTATACCCTCTATCATATTTCATTGTCAAAAATCATACAGGGTGTTGGAAAAATATTGTTGTAAAATTTCAATATAAAAAATATTGTATGGTTTTATGAAACCATGAAACAAGTGAAACTTTTTAGGCATTAATCTTAATTTTAACTTGATTATTGAAAATCAATAGTAAGCAAGATATTCAACTATAAATTTTGGAAGTTTGGAAGACTGGATGAATTGTTAGCCCAACGACCAAGAGTGGGAAAAGTTTTGCGACTAGCAGATGGTAGTCGGAACCTCTTCTATTTGGTTACAAAGAAGATGTCTAGAGGAAAACCCACTCACAAGGACATCTGGCATGCACTGAAGAGCCTGAGGAATGAAGTCAGGAATTATGACATCAAGAAGTTGGGTCTTCCGAAAATAGGCTGCGGGTTGGACGGGCTAGATTGGAAGATTGTAATAATAATGATCGAATACATCTTCCAGGACGCCGGCGTGCAAATTACCGTGTGTTGTTTCAATCCAAAAGGGTGTTTGCCTGGCAGGAACCAAGTGCAGATTCCGCCATGGAACAGAAATCCAGCAAGGTATTACCAAGGATGATTCTGATCGGGACTATCAGATGTTAAGGAGGGGGCAGTGTAACATGAAGACTTACCCGAATAATGAAATACATAGATAATAGATGCACCGAGAATTTGGTGCCCTGATAATAGCAAATTGAAGACTGGTATCAACTCGAAGATTCCAGAGCTTTCTAGGTTAGATATATAATACCGACGGCATTGACACAGAACACAGTTAGTCATAGTCAGTGAGTTGAACGCGAGCAGCAGAGAACACGGAATATAAATAAATATAGCTGTGAATATAAATGTGTATATAGTCGTGTGTCGTGTGGTTATAATTGTAAACGAATAAGTGAGAATAACTGAACTCAGTTTTAATATAAATTCTCGTTACAGTATATTTTTATCATTTTTCATTTCAAGGTTGAATAAATACTTTTCTCAGGTACATTCACAAATATATTTCTCATGAACGGAAATTTGTGTTGAAGAAGTAGCAAATGGAGCCAGATTAAAACCTGGAATATCTTTGATATCATTTATTTTTAGATTCACCTATATATAAGTTGACAAATAGCTGCACAAAAATCTCCCACATCAGATTCGGATGTAGTTGATTGAATAATACTCATGTTATTTAAGTAAGCTTGCATTTCCGATTGAACTCTCAATGAATTGTCATTGTTTTGTAATATAGCTACTCCACCATATCGAGAGTCAATATGTTTCTGTCACACAGCGCTAATTGGGAATATTTATTTGCTCAGTATTTTTTAAATTAGTTTAGGATAAAACAAGGGTGTTGATTGATTTTCTCAGTAATGTAACATCTTCCGAATGAGCTCGTAAATTTTGTACAATGAATGTTATCATTTTATCATCGCTCTGCCGAGCGCCGTTCACTCTATCCCCACTCCGCGGCCGGCTGTAATGCGACATGCGATAGACGGACGAAAAAAATTGAGTCGATCATAAAAAAATTTCAAAGCTTCGTTATTTTAAATGAAACACCCTGTATATCATTACATATTCTAATGTAGAATTAAATCCTCTTTCACTGTGTAAGGGTTCCCTATACCTATACCTAAACTCAACGCATTTCTTGAATTTAGCCTATCTCTAATAATTCATACTTATATTACCAATGTCATTATGATTGGGTGAGATAATAATGATAATAGTTAAATTCCATTATCATTATTTCAGTTCTAAATGATTCACGATTATTATCCAATCTCCTACAATTTGAAAACTCATATGAAATTATTCCTTGAAGTTTGCATATCATATCCGAAACTCTAAACAAATTAACTGACGGTGAATGTTACTATTATTTCTATTGATATTACGCTTGAAAGACAACTACCTATACCATTATTTTTTTGTTTGGATCAGCCTTTAACATTAACATAGATACTGTGAAACGTAAATATGTACCTATAAGTATTTATTGATGCCGTATTATTATATGAAAGCACAAGGAAAAATCTGGTGTGTCCACGTCCTCTTACACTACTTTCCTACCTCTCTTAAACAAATACCCATGAATATGAAATACACCCAGACAGACAGAGAGACCAATGGCTAAAATATGTTTTTTGAAATATCTTATGATTTATTTAATCATGATATTAAACACTGTTAGGTACATGGTCATTTTAAAATCGGTGCAATCGCGTAAGTTTTCTGTTAGCCACGGCCACTGTTTGGCCATCTAGATATATATATATATATATATATATATATATATTATATCTTATTATTTATTCGTCTTGTGTCTTGTCATCTATGATACAAGAGTAAAAATTGATTTTCGCTAATTACTGACATATCACAGCATTCTGTAAAGAACAGACTATTATGAAATACTGCTCATAACGCTTTATGCTGCCGACATAGTCTAGCTACTCTATAACAGAGGGCGAATTGTATCAAAGCGCTCTCTCTCTCTTGAGATATATTTTGAAAAGCTATCTGCATTACCATTTGGGTTCTTTTTAATTGAATGGAAAATTGGCCAGCAGATGTCACAGAATCATATTACAGAAACTTTTATATCATTGGACTATGTATATATATTTATTGGCCACAATAACACAATCATAATCATATAGGCGAAAAACGACCCATAAAATAAAAGTCTGTATATCGAACTCCCCCGATAGGTCGCCCCCGTGCTTGAGACCCTGCCACAGAGCAGGCTGCTTTGGAAACAGAGTATAGATAGGAATAAATTTTATCGTGAAATTTATTATATTGCGTCGTGGAGTTACCTAATGATAATATGTTGGCTGTTGTCATGTTTGGTATTTGGTTCTAGGTTACCAAAATAATCATACTTGATAAAGATTATATTATTTTCAAATAATGGGAGTCCATAGAGTAAGGTATAAAGTATAATGAAATATAGGTTTTCTTTTTATTAAAAAGCTTTTTACACGTCGATCTTGATTCTTGAATTGCGCATGTAGGTAGTCAAGGTATTATAAAGTCAGGCATTAAAAAGTTATGAGGCCATTAACATTTTTAAAATATAAGTAATTAAATGTATAATATTACAAATTTGAGCTCTATTAAAAACTCTACTCACATTACAATACAAATTTCCTATGCTTCAATTACAATAATAACAAGAAAATGTACCAACTGAAATAAAAACATGGAGAATATTTAATTTAACTATAGGTAATTGAAGGACAAATTTTCCTCCTCAGTCCGCAATCATGCGTAGAGATCTGGTGACATCATGACGTTTGATTGACTGTTATTGACCATTCGTCTCTATGTTGAGTTTTTGAGATGCTTACGAACTTTTCGTTTTGATGAGACATCGGGAAGGAGAGGCCTCTTTATCTTCAAACTTCGACTTTACCTCCAATGATCAGTATTTCCATTCCCTTTTCATTTGAGGATATGACCAAACAAGATATTTCTACTATTTTTTGTAATGAGCCAGGTATCAATATTTACTTCTTGAAGCACAGATTTATTTTTACGACATGCTGTCCATGCGATTCGTAACTAATATATACTATATACCCTTTATACCTACGACCCAGATAACTAAGGCATTAATTCTGTTTGCGTTAGCTTTCTTCATAGTCCACTTTTGAGCGAGGTCTTAGTTACGTATATCGGTGTCTTTCCAAATTTTCGTCTGTTCTACAGTTGCTGATTTAGCCATTGTTAACCGTCGTCTTTTATCTTCTTTACACATGTGTTTGAGTTTCTGCATTATATGTTCAAGTTATTTTTGCAATGCAACTAATACCGCACTGTTTATTTTAGCTTATTAATTCTGCGTCTTCCCTTTGTTATTATTTCGTGCCAGTAATAAAAAACCGTTCTCATGATATCTCACTATAATATTAAATACCAGTGGCGATAACAAATATCCTTGGCGAACTCCTGCTCCCAACTTGAACTGATCTGAGTAGGTATTATTTATTCGTACATACTGTAGCCATTTTACAAGCCAGATCGCATGTTTACAACCATTTCTCCTATTACCTATTTCCCATATTTTATACCAGCCTACGTAGTCGAACGCTCTAGTCAACGAAGCACAGGTAAGTTTCCATACCTATTATATTCACGTGATTTCTCGACAATTTGGAGATAAATGGGATAAATCTAGATCGTGATTACTTTTTGTGGAATTATCTTGAAAGTAAAGTGAACAAGTAAATGAAACTTTCTCCGTGTTTCTATTTATATTCACTTTATGTTATTGTAATGGACGGATATAAAATAAGGATTAAAATTAGTAAAAAAATATTTTGTATAAAATATGTGAATATTTTTTTGTATAAGCCAAATTTGTGAGGACAGGACATTCTATTAAAAAATATTGATACTCGTATTCATCGTATAATGAGTTACCTTGTATAATAATTTTTCAAAGAAGATGAGCAATCAAGAAACCATCAGTTCATGGGAGGTTATATGATAAAACTCAACCCTGTATATTTTATAAATTTTATTCCTTATTTTACATTCTCACTGTAAATAAAATAGGTATTTTGAGATGAACCTGACGGAATTGGCAACGTTTCTGAGTTTCTGACATGGAAACCCACCTGAAATATTCTATATCATCTATTTCGGAGTTTAAAAATCATTGCAATGAACTTATCGACATATTTTTCCACTTTCAAAACAGATCCAACTTTTTCTTACTAATAATCTTCATATTAAATAATGCCTTTTCGTGTAGGTACTTAGCTTCTAATTCTAGCTAGCGTGTATTGAAGGGGCGATAAAATGTGTTCGTTATAAGTACCTTCAGGACATCTCGTTATATCCAGTTTCATAACTGCTTGAAATCATTCACCGTTATTGAAGAAGAAAGCGTGCCGATATAATCTTTAATATCCATTTCTTTCTCCAGTTCTCGTGAGAGCCTTGAGCTCAATTTTTGAATTTTCGGTAGGTAGGTACCTGGGTTTATTGAATTAATTAACTAGGTATTAATAGTTTATTTTTTTATCTTGGAGGCTACAAACTATAGACATGGATACAACAGAATTTCTCTACGCTACTGGTCAGATTTTAACTTAAATTTCTTCTTTACAATTTTCGTGATTCTGCCAACGACACTCCAACAACTTCAATGCTGGAAGTAATTTGCAATTATTATTATATTTTCCTCGATACTTTTTCTGCAAATATTAATTATATTGTCAACAAAACACCAAAGCGTTGGTTGCTAACTACTGTATAAACGCAAAGCAGTCTTAATGGGCATCAGTACAAAATCAATTACAAGAAGCCAAAGCAAATATGGCACTTGACAAACTATATATATATATATATATATATATATATATATATATATATATATATATATATATATATATATATATATATATATATATATATATATATATATAAGTATATACAGATTCAAATCAAACATGATTTCTGCGATTTAATTAAAACACTCCAACTGAATTATAAATTTTCAATAGCCCACAGTAGCACTGACGGTGTGTTTACAGAGCTTTGCTTAAAGAGGAAGGGGAAAAATAGATATAGAAATACACCAAAGCTTGTGCAATTGTTGCAACGCTATGCGGGACAATAGATGTTTTTTAATGACACCTGAACAAATACAATCTCGTTTTGTTTATTGTTAGAAGCACAATGACGTATGACAATGACGTGCGCATCTCTTCACACTATATTCATTTGTTTATCTGCGAGCTTTGTATCGCTTTTTTTGTCAACAAGCATCAAGGACTTCATTGTTGTATGGCGGGCGAAATAAGATGGTGTTTTTTCTTCTTCAATGCGTTCAGATTTTTAATGGTATCTAATTTGTTTGTATGTGAGAGTGTATTTTATAAGATCGCAAATTCAACCGGAATTGCATTAATAGAAGTGTGAGCATCAGTCCCTTTTAATGGCTGTGGCATAAACTAACTTCAAGGTTCAAGTTGTTTTATTTTATTTATTTATTTAGGGGTTTTGAGATACAAACAGACATAGTTCAAAAATAGTGTACCGATATTACAGTATACAGAATACAAAAAATATCCATAAAAGTAAATAATAAGTAATGTTTGATTCAAATAGAGTAATATCTAAGTAGATAAGTATTTAAATTATTTAGAATATTTAGAGTAAGTTAGGTATTATCACAAATTATATAGGTAGTTACACTTGTCACTCAGTAATATCACATAGAAGTCTATTCTAAAAATTTAAGTTTAAGATTTTTTTTAAATGTTAACAACTTTGTTGCAAATATATAGAAATTACTATCAGTACAATGTATATTAACAAGCATTCTGACACAGGGTGCGTTTTGGTAATAATTAGTTCTACAATATAGAATGCAAAACAAGACATGTTTTCGAAGTGTTCGAATGGGTACCTACATTAAATTTAAATTTTCGAAAGAATGCTCTGAGAGAAATATAGGTAATTAACAATCTTAAAAATTGTTAATATATTTGACATGGTTCGTCTTTTCTCTAATTTATGAATTTTATAATGCGATCGAGCCATTGAGTAGTTATGGTTTGCAATACAAAAATGAACACAGAAAACGTAAAAATCTATTTTGAATTTTGTCTAGTCTAACGATTGCATTCTTGTAAGTGGGGGTCCATACAGTAGAAGCAAAATGTAGTTTACTAGAAACATAAGAGTAATAAAGATTTATAATTGTTTTATAATTATGAAAATCAATACATTGTCTTTTTATGAATCCAAGAATTCTGTTACAATCATTAACCAATATGTCAATATGCAAATTAAAAGACATTTTGGAGTTAAATAGGATACCCACATCTTTGATGTGAGAAACCCTGTTTAAAGAAGTATTTCCTAATTTGTAGACATAATTTATAATTGTAGATCCTCGTGAAAATTATAAAGTAGAGCATTTCTCAAAGTTCGAAAATAATTGATTTTCATTACAAAACTGTATATATTAAGTTATTTATACTAGTCTGAAGGGTCTCACAATCTGTAAAAGAAGCAGTCTTTACAAATATCTTCAGGTCATTAGCATAGCATAGAAACAACAGTTTTTAAAAGATGGCTTTATGTAATTGATGTAAATCACAAACAGGAGAGGACCAACAATTTCAATGTTTATTTATCATTCGTTATGGCATGAAAAACCTGGAAATTTATTACTATCAACATAGGGTAAACCGCCAGTAATTGACCGGTTAAAGATTTTTTAAGGCCAGTGTTTGACCGAGCCATATTAATTTTCTTGTAGATAATTTAACATTTTAATAAAATAATCAAAAATACAATGAAATATACACGACATTCTTTTAAAAGTTACTCACAACACATTTAAATATACCATCATAAAGTAGTATTTCTAAATTATAAAAAAGAAAACGGTCTTTGACCACTTTGATTATATTAGTTGACCGAAATTATCTAGTCTTTGACCTTAAAACTGTGAGTGTTTGACCGTTCTTTAAAAAAACATAGCATTGTTGGTAACCAAATAGGATTTAACTTCTGCAAATCAACGTTTCAACGTGAATTCTGGATACAGTTATATTTTCAGATAATCGAATAGATATTTTAGAATATCGCGACAAAATCCCTCAAACCAAGTATTCCCTGGCCTTCCATCCTTGAATTTATAGATATTATCCCATTTTAACTCTTTTGCCAGATGTTGAGCACTATCCAATAACTGGGTTTTTGTAACGGGAAAACCTCTATCTACTGAATGGAACTACCATTCAAACAATAGTTTCCCTTCATCAGTATTTGAAACTGGTGGTGGGTCCATTTTTTTGTTCATTGGTGCTTTTTCTTTTTTATTTATAAATAAGAGTTGACTTTGGTACATTAAACATCTTGGATGCTTTTTCATTAGATAAACCTTACTTCTTGCATGGAGCGCCTTTTGAAGATCTTCATCACTATATTTAAATTTACTCTTAGTTGACTTACCAATTGACTGAAAAACAGAATCCTGATTCGAATCTCCTAAATTATCCACATATATTTTCAGTTTATTAGTAAATGACCAATATAGGGGCTAGTGTTTGACCGAATATTTATTATTTATATTTTACAGCGATTATTCCCATTTAATTGCGGTCAATTACTTTTGTCTTTATAGGGGATGCTTTATAAAATAGAAAATAAACAAAAATTTACATCATTTATATTAGACCAAAATATTTATAAAATTGGGAACATGCTCAGAAAATCAGTGTTTGACCTGTTTGTGCCCCGTAAATGACCAAAAAGAGAGCCAGTTATTGACGGCTTTTTTAAACTTCTTGTATTTTATTTTACAGAGCTCAAAAGTTTGGTCGAATACTAAACCATTTAAAGAGGAATATATAACATTCAAAAAAGGTATTAAACTTAATCCTATTATTAAATCTATTTCCAATAATTGTGAGATTATGAAAATCATAATTCGTCTAGTCATTGACCGATCTGTCAAACACTAATTTTCATCTAAATTTAGAGCTATCAGTCTTTGACCGCCTCTATTTTGGCAGAAATTAGATTAAACCTGTATTTTTGCGATATAAACAATAGAAAACATTTATCAGAACACTAACCCACAAACAATAATACAAAATATGCAGAAATGGCTGAATAATATTACCTTACTTGGGAGAACTTCTTATAAAAAAATTACCCTCCTTAACAAAATGCGCACAACCCACTGTTAGACCCGATCTAAACAACGAAAAGGCGGTAATGGTATTATAAACGAAAGTTTTGTGTAGTAGGATGTAGAAAAAAAACTTGAGGCTGTTTATAGATAGCTTTATATTTGTTGAAATATTCCTGGAATTCTTATTTTTTTAATTTTTTTACGAAAACGGTCAATCTCTGGCTGACGGTCAATTACTGGCGTTTTACCCTAGGGGAATTTTTATTTGGAATTTGCATTTCACTTTTAAGGATGAGTCTGATTTAATGACAGCGTTTTCAATAAACCTGAAATGAGAAAATCATTTCTCATATTTTTACTTTTAAACATGTTTTTATTCAACTTTTCTGTGTGACTGATATAATAATAATTGTTTGAATGTTATTTTTTGTACCAGGATTTTGTAAACAACTTAAATTTCTAAATTTAAAACGTGGGGCTCATGGAATAGATAATGTGAGTTAGGAGATGAGTTATCTTTATACAGACAAAAATTGCAGTACAATAAAATGATTCGCACTGCATGTGCATGTTTTTCATTCTGAAAATATTTGAAACTTAATCTGTCGTTAATGGACCAAACCAAGGAGATAAGCAATAACTGGTAACTTTGGCTTCAGTAGTTGGTATGACTCCAAAAGGACTTTCAGAAAGGGGGCTTGGCCAAAAGGATGAACGTGACTTGTGAAGTACCACAGAGGTCGTCCGGACCGTATCTTAGGATTTTTTGTCCGACGAACCAAATGGAGGAGTCATACAATTCGACTGTTTGTATGCATTTTTCTTTTCTGTTTTTTATGGATGTTCGATGGAAACTCCGATTTTCATGATTCTTTTTTCAGAATTATTGAGAATTGTTCCCATTAAAAAAACGACATTAAAATATTTCCTAACGTCAAAAACTTCTCCCAAAGGGGGTGGAGGGGGCATTTTTTCGAAAATCGTCAAAATTAAAGAAGAGATCATATTCGACAACGTTCAAATTGGACATTTAAAAAAATCATAGGTTTCTGATTCATAGCAGTGGTAGGTAAAGTCTGGAATATGTAAGTCTCCGCTATGTGGTGGGAACAATATTTTTGGAAAATCGAAAATTTTAGACGACAAAATTAAAGAAGAGACCATATCCGACAAATTGGACATTGGAAAAAATCATAGGTTTCATAGTTACACCAGTGAGAAAGTCTGAAATATGCGTATTTACCCGATATTTTGGATCCCTGAATGATGCAGATAAACAGTCGAACAGTATACCTACCTCCTCCGTCTGGTTCGTCAGTCAATAAAATAAGATAATACCTTGATCTTCTTTGGTAAAAGTTGAATGATTTTGATTTTGTTACACTCAAAAGTGTGAAATATATATTCTTTTCAAAAAATTTGATCGACTTTATTAGTTGGTGCACTGAAAAACACAAATCTGGTACTTTTGAAATTGATGCCGAAAGATTTTAATCTATGCACAGCTAATGTTAAGTATTTTTTATTTTTCAGTGCACCAACTAACAAAGTCGGTCCAATGTCGATGCCGAATCTAGAGGCACTCTGGGCAAGCAAACGAAAATGATTTGCTATCCTCCATCCCCTGTATATGGTACGACTTGAGACGAGTGCAAGTTCAAAAACCGATAGCAAGCAATATTTAGGATGGAAGACCGATTGCAGGAAGAATGGAGAAACGACAGGCCATGTAAGAACCAGAATCTTGTTGAAATCAATTCATACCAAACACAGTTTCTCTATGTTCACGAGGTATTCGGAAGCTATTTACGAACGACCGTTGTTGGTTCTGTAGAGAACGAGACTCGTCGGAGTACACAGCGATTTGTGATCATTGGAAAAGGGAGAAAATAAGAGCTGATATGGGAAGTTCAGTCTTGAGAATATAGTCGCGCTTATAATAGAGTGCACGTAAAAATGAAAGGTGGGTGTTACTTTTATAAATTTAACAATAAGAACAAAGGAAGACCATGAATTAGCCACAGAAAGATAAGATGCAGCTTCATCATAGCAATTGTACGGCATCCTGGGACGGCATGAAGAAGGAGTTTTTTTTTAAATTGCTGTAGTGGTCTGACTCAACCCGTAAAAGAATATTGGATGTAGGATGTACGATTTTTTCCATAGAAAAATAAATGGGTTTTTACTCACCGGTAGGTACTTGGTCAAGGGGAGAACAATAGGCATATAATGGTGATTTTCATTAAAGGCTAATTATTTTAGTTTTTATTATTAGTGGCTTTGGTTCTGGTGATTTGATCCCTAAATTTGAAACAGTATAATGGTCAGTAGGTACTGTGTGGCGCTATCAAGCATCTTGATCAAACACTGACTTTGGTATCTTGAAACACAAATATCAATTTTGATTAGAATGGCCATGGCCCAGTGCGATTTAGCTATCCTGACTTCAGCATTGTTAATACACAATTTCAAATAAATTAATAATATGCGAGATCGAAGAGAATACCTGAAAAAAGTTATATTTCAGATCAAGAATTTGTGTTTGATCTTTATCAGTGACTTTCCCTCTACACAGATGAAAAATCCGGGAGGGGTGAGTTTTTGAATCAATAAATCAAAAGGTTTTTCATATTTCTCTTTATTTTGATCACTTTTTATGTTTTGCAAATGGAAGCCTACAAAAATAAAAAAATAGCCTGGAAAACAAGTAGGTAGATCTTGACAACTGACAAGGAATTCAAAATAGTCAATGATAATTAGGTGTATTCTACGTTACAATGATGATACCGATAAGGGTTGAGAAAAAAGTGTGAGATAAACTTGAATAACTTCATAGTTACATTAAAGTAACATTAAATTAAGTTGGTACCCCAAAAATGCTGAAGTGATATCTTTAGTGTTATATAACTCCGGTTTACATATACCTATATAAATCCCATTCTTATATACCTATCTACCCGTTACAATATGAATCGATTCTGAGTTTCTTTTCTGCAACCAGCGCCATTGATTAGGTATAGATAATTGGTAGGAAAAATCACTAGAAAGTGCAACATTTTCTCATCAGTGTTCCAACAACTAGGTGAATACGTAGGTACCTATATTATATAAGTATTTTTATTTCATGACATTAATTTTAATTGGAGATTTCTTGTCAAGTTAATGGCAAAGTAAACCAGACAAAGCATACAAATTCATTGTTTTCGCAATATCATATGCCAACAATTTTGCACATATTAATAATACATTCATAAGAGTTGTTAATGAATAAATATCAATATTATTTTGAATAAAGTTAGGTTTGCCAAAACCTCCCAATTAAATTTCCACATCTCCTTCTATACATTCATCTCACATACGTAGAATGAAAAACAATAATCAAATCGGCAACAAAAGGGCACAATTAAAACAAAAAGCTATATGAACAGAACTCTAGTGCCTGGCCAGGATCCCTAGTTAATCACTAAAATGGCGTCTACTGTTTTCCCATGTGTTTTTATTGTGTTGTAAATTAAAACAGCGCCAACAATGGATTTCCGTAGGGGTTAGGGGGCCGAAAAAGGGACGTCCGGACGAGTGCAATGTCGCGATTGTCCGCCCCGACGCTGGGGCGGCTGCAATCCGTACGGCCGATACCCTCGAGACCGACTTTTTCTCGCAGGAAAATCACAAAATGTGCTCGCTTTTGACAAATGAAATTTTGAATTAACGATTCCATCCCAGCGTTTTCTTTCAATATTTCCATTCATAATTGTGCTATTATTGTAGTATTATTTTTTAAATAAACCTGCTTCCAACTTTAATTTTCGTTATAAGTATTTTAAATAATGTGTTGCTATTAAAATTTCCCATGCAATGAATAAATGTGAATTGCTTTAAATTTCATTTATATTTCTGAATAAAAAAGATAATTTAAGTCGTTATCGACATATCTACTTTCACACTTCACACTTTCTATAAAAAAGCTTTCAAAGTACATAATAGTAAAAAAAGATCACTGCGAGTCCAAATCGCATGTACCTAATGGGTGCCGCGCTTACGATTTTCATATAGGTTTCAAGCCATTAACCTTATGATAATGAAAAATATATATTTGAATAAGTCATTACAAGCTTTTTCATTTTCTTTCAAATAATGTGTTTAAATAAAATCTTTAATTTTCTAATTTGCTCCACAAAGTGAATCTCTATTATCAGAATTCGTTTATTCAAACTGCATATATATTTGTATTTCAGTCACCTAACCCTGTATTAGTACCAAATTTTAACTTTCTCTTTATAGATTTTGAGAAAATAAGATGTGACAGATGAGCAAACAGACAGATAAACAGACTCGAAAGTGATCTTATGGTTCCGTTTTTTCATCAGATTTACTGAACCAGCATAAAATAGTTAGAAATAACTATGTAAGTGATCATTCAGTTCCTAAAAACCTTTATCACGTTAACTTGCTTTCTTGTTTATGTATATGGGACGAATTTTACTGCTATTGATCTTAAAATAAATTTGTGATGATCTAGATCTGGATTCTTGAAACTTTCATTGTTCAGAACTAGGCGACAACTCGATAAAAAGTCTTAGAATGGAATCTGTAGATAAGTAAATTTTATATATAACTAGGAAATTTCAGTTTTAGAGGGACATTCAATATAAACTAGTAATAATTAGCGAAAACACATATATAAACTAGTTATTACTGTAACAGCTATATGATGAAAGTATTGTTATTGTGGTGTTAAATTTCCACCCGGTGCTGATATTAAAAAATATATTTACGTCTGTCTATCTTTCTCTGTCAAGATTGTCTTGGAAACGGATTGACAGATTGTGTGGATTTTTTTTTAAGAGTAGCGTGCCCGTACGCCTTTGGCAAACAATTATCCTGCAGATAAAAAGCGTGTTTTAACAATCGATGCGCGAAAACAGCTCCAAAGTTTCTGATGAAACTTGCCATAAGTAGGTATCCTTCTAGAAGCCCTTGGCCATTTACTTAAGAAACATCTTTGGCAGAAAGCTGGAAAAAAGTTATGAAATGAAATTTCGTATTGTCTACTTGTTTAGGTGGTTACTCATATTCTGGCTGGTTGTTTTTCTCGGCAAACTAAAAAAAAGACAGACGAAGGAAAGGCGTCTGAGTGGACACACTACATATTTTATTTAATCAATTGATTTTTATGTTACTTGTATGTAGGTACATACGAAAAAGGTAGGTATTTCCATCAACTTATTGGTATCCCTCCTTTTTGTACCCGACAAACACGCCTATGCTGAACATTGTCTCCTTCGGAAGGCGTATCGAAGATAGAAGAAGAAAAGGAAACAAGAATCGAACCGTCCACAATATGGCGGATACTACCGAACGAACGAGAGATGGGTTTAGTTGGTAGGAACAACATACGTCTCCTATCATCTGTAGCTACTAATTGAAGGGCTTTCTCCAATTGGGATACAACTGCTGAATATAATCTAAAGAGATTTACAACATTGTGTTGGTCATTAGTCATTTCGGATGCGAGCTAGGATCTCTCTTCATCAACCAAATTCAATTCAATTTAGTACTACCCTTAGAAAAAATATTAGAAGTCTCCGTTTATGAACAGTTTAGAAAATATATCAATGACAATAATTTACCTACTTTTGGATTACTAATTAGGTTTCAGATTTAATCATTCTTGTAAGACTGCCTTGCAACTCACAATATCAAAGTGGAAGTTACTGATGGATGAAAATAAATTTACAGTCGTAGCGTTTTTGAACTTTAAACGAGCTTTCGATATACTATTAGTTAAACTGCAATATTGCGGAATCTATGGGACAGTTTTAAAAGGGTATAAAAATTTTCTGAGAGGGCGTACTCAAGTAGCCAAGGTAAATGGTAAAATCTCCGGTAAAAATCCTCTGGCCTCCAGCGTTCCACCGGACAGTGTCCTAAGATCCTTGTTACTCATTATTTGAATGATATAAATTTTTAATCAATTCAATTCAAATCAAATTAGTGTAAGAAATATGATATCTGGGTTGATAGTTATAAAACTATAATTCAACCGCACTTCGAATATTACCCTACTTAATTGTCATTAATAGTTACCAACTGTATCGTAGCATTACAAAAACTGTAGAATAGAACAATGCGAATCATTCTGAAATGCAAGAAGTCTACTCCCAATGAAACGATGTTGGATGTTTTGATCTGGATTCCATAATAAATATTTTTTACAAAAAATTGGACTGACGTTATTGGTGCACTGAAGAATACAAAATAATATAAGGTAATTCTATTGGTGCTGTTACTTTTGAAGTTGTGCAGTTGCAGTAAGATTGAAAACTTTTGGCACCAATTTCACAATTACCAGCACCAATAGAATTAATATTATTTTGTATTTTCCAGTGCACCAACTAATAACGCGGGCCATTTTTTTGTAAAAAATATTTATTTCAAACTTTTAAGAGTAACATTAGTAACGAAAATCGTTGAACGATCACTAATACCATAGAAAATGGTACTTATACTATTACCCACGTATATTCTTTGCTTGTAGTTGTTATAATTGAGATCTCAAAACATCACTGCGGAAATACGCATAAGTATTTAAGATGTTACCATTCTACCACCGCCGTATCTCGAAAGCCGTAACTCTAAGGAAAAAATGTAGTCCCCACAGATTTTCAATTTTAGAAAGAAATCGCCATCTCCAGATAGCAAAAATACACCTATTTGAGAATTTCAACATGCCTCTAATTCGAAAAAAGTAATTGTTTTGAAAAAAAAATTCTATTCAAATGTTTGGAACGTATGGAACCATTTCTCAAGCCTCCTCTTTCAAATGAATCAAAAATCATCAAAATCGGAAGACGTTTGCTATATAAAACGCGCGAACAAAAAAAAGCAGACAGTCGAATTATATATCTCCTCTGTTCGGGATTCGTCGGCCAAAAAAACGACTGTTTTTCAATGGTTTTTGATTATGAAATGTTAACAATTATCAGCCTGGAGGATGTTTGAATTTTTATGAAAATTGAATCAATTTAAAAAACTATAGATTTTTCATTTCACAAAGGATTAATCCAATATAATAATCTACATAGGTATTCATGTCACATAAGGTACAACTTCGAGTTCATTTAAATCTAGGCTTCTGGGGTACTTATACATATTATTGTTTTATTGTTTGTTTTTTTTAACAGCAGATGTGCATCTATTTTAATGAATAATTATGTAATAATTATTATAATTTGAATATTTGGATTCCTATTTAAATAAGGATTATTGTTATTATTTATATGGTAGATAAGGTAGGTACCTTAATCTATCTGAGTCACGCTTTCACTGACCGCTTTTGCTTCTTTCTTGTATTCCTTTGTTACTTTTTTCTTCTGTTGAAGCTCTTCATCTATTTTTTTCTTTTTGTTTTTCAAAGAGGCCTTTCTTTCTTGTTCACGAACATGTGTTTCCAGTTATACGTTGTGCTTATTATTGTAAAACTCGATCCTTGGCGAGATTTACCTGCCTACATTTGTAGTGGTTGAACAGAACGGCAGTGGAGAGAAGTTAGCTATTTTCACAAATACTTCAGTAGATGATTCGATGATGAAAAGGCGTCTGTGGATTCTTTCTTGGAGGTGTCATTTGCTGACTAACAAACCTGTCCAGCGGTGATGTGTCTTCTCTGAAACTGTGCGCCTCTGTCCCATTACTATGTTCATTGTCGTAACCACATTTGTATTTCATGTGAATAATAGGTTTTGAACTGTGACATACGATTGTCATGTATTTGAATGCGCCAAATCAATAACGTCTAAATTTCTCGTATGGCTTTAGTGACCGTCCAGAATTATTAGAACCGAATCATTTTGATTTAGTTTCACATGATTTATAAAGTAATGCAATCACTGGGTAAAACATATTTTTACCCAATCCCATAGGATTGGATTAATCCCGAAGGATGACATCGAACCAGGGGGTGAGCCATCCAATAATTCTTGCTTCATGTTTTTTCTTGGAAAGACGAAGTGGTGGTACAAAGCCCCCAGCAGAATTCATGCATATTACTAGGGTCTCCTCCTTCAGCTACTCTTAATGCCCCAACCTAGTCTCATCCACGTTGTAGACTCTAGAAGGATTGTGGTTTATTTTCGCCATGGCTGGTTCCAAGTGGTCAAACAATCGGGCCACCATTACCAGAGATAAACCTGAAACCAGCATGTTTAGTGATGCTGCATTCGTGTTTTTAAATGAGTTACTATAAACCTTTGATTTCACCCTTCGAAACACCTTGGGGTTTTCGAAAAGAGAAATCAGGGTTGAGTCGTAAAAAACTCTTCAGCCATATTTTGCCTGTCTGTGCATTTATTGGAAACGAATGATTAAATCTGTTTTTTTAATGCTAACTGATACGCAAGTCACGTAACGTCCGCACAACCCAGGCCATGGAATAGTCTGTCCATTTCCAGACCTTAAGAAACGAGAGCCCTCTCCATTGCCTCCCTAAGTGCTGGTTTTCAACCAACTTAGATAGATTTTAAGTTCTCGAAATCTACATCTACATGTCGTTTTACGTAATCTTCCAGCGTTGACTTAGGTACTGAATTTACTTTGGAGGCTTTCAGGTAGCCCATTTCTTTGTTTCTTATGGCCTAAACGGCCATATTCATATTATTCGGAGACCAGTTTCTGTGTTCTGTGCCTTTACTTGGAATGATCTGCAAAAGCATAAATAGTTTCTTAATTTCGGATATCCGAGTTCAAGAGACCATTTCTACCCGAAATAAGGAACTTTCGTGTTTTGGCTAAGTTTTGAATCAAAAAAATTCAAAATCTACAGCAATGGAATTGCTGGTGTAGCTACAGCAAGATATAAACATGCGTTGACGAAATATGTTCTCGAAATCATAAAGTACTTTTACTGATGTAAAATAAACTCCGAAACCATTCGCACGTATTTTACATGATTGCCATCTATCCGACGGTAGCAAAATTACTTCACTCAAACGTATTTACACTATTAGTAGGTACTCACTGTTAACGCATATTCAGGTTACGAATTCAGAACAGTTTCGGAGAAACACCCCTATCCGAAATTACGCAACTGTCTGAAAATAAGCGACTTTTCTCTACTAGAAATTTGTAATTTTCCTAATAAGAAGATTAGTCTATAATGGTATGAGTAACAGTTTTTTTCACGCTAGGTGCAAAAATAGATAAGTATTTTCCGGACTGAAAGAAGAACATGAACACTTCATGGAGCCCGGAGAACCGCTTTAGCAACATGGCCTAAACAATATTTTTCTTAACAATTTCACAATCATTTACATAAATATATAAGATAGCTAATTACAGTAAGGGTACAGGAGACCTTTGACATGTGATTTTTTACTGATAACTACCTAGCGCGTAATGTGTTGTCGGCTAAAGCTTTAAGATATATGACAATTGACGAGAGACAGTTAGTAGGTACTTATATACTTCTTTGGATGATCTCTGTTTGCTGTGAAATATCTGCTTACCAAAATTTTTAATTTTGCTTAACAGTCATTCTTTATTTTCATATATAACTTCGATAGTTTCGAAATATCTTTCATATTATGGATAATTTATCTAGAATTTTAGGTACTCGAGTTATTCACGAAGATGAAAATGGAAATGGAAACGCTGGAAGATTTCGTAGCGAATATACCTTTTCCCATGAAGAATTTATGTACCAACAGAAGCACCAATAATTGCATCCGTTATATAAAAATATGTGAAATTTCAAATAAACAAGAAAAACTACGCTATTTCTATAATGGACATCTATTGTATCTTGCTCCAAATAATATATAATAGAATAAATACTACAAACAATAAAGAATCTCCTTCCATTTTCAATCCTTTTAATCTTTCTAATAAATAAAACTGGCGAATTTAAAACATATTTCTATTAATTTGGTAGTCAACATGACATCTGTCAGTTCGATTGGTAATTAGACACTACTGTGGGCACGACCATACTTTGGGCCCTCTTGGCTGTCTCAAAAATCGTGTTTTCTAGTAGTAAAATATAAAAAGATATTTTTTATACCAGCAGACAGAGCCGTTTAGCGCTCAAACAACGAATCTTTATACTACGGTAAGGTATGTAGGCCCATATCGGCTTATTTTTAAATCAGGAATATAATATAGAAGTTCATGACCATAGTGTTGATTATATCATGAAATTACCAAATACCTATATCATGAACTAGTCATAAAATGACCAACTTGTAGTGGACATATATCATTAATTAATACATGATTTTCGATTTGTTCAACAGCGTTTGGCATAACTATATAAGAAATACTTAGTTATCTCGAATAAAAATGTATTGCAACAAATAGGATATCTTACTATAAGAATCTTTTGAGAATTAGAAGAAATATTAATATCAAAAATTATATTTTTGCCTGTTTTCATTAAAAGAAAAAGCTATAAATTTAATTTGTTGGCCCTTTTGCATAGTAAAAATATTCCTATTGATATTCCTATCTAAAAATCTCTTAGAAAATGTTGTCATGTGCGAGTTGAGCCCGTATGGAGAGAGTCCCGTACGTAAGATTTTTTTATTAGGTTCTTGTAAACTATAGTAAAGCCCTATATTCGGTATTCTTTTAAAACATTCTGTACGGAACTTTTAATGTGTTATGGGGGATTAAAGATCATTCGAACTAGCCCTGAAAAACAATTTGAAAGGCTTCTAAGTTATAGCCATTATGGAGCTCGAATTCTCTGATTAATTTTGCCGCCTCTAGTATAATATTTTTACATTTATACATATCATTACCAAACGATTTTTATTCATTGATCTTACCAAGGAACATAACGACAAACAATGTTGTATTTTTTTTAAATTTTCAGCCGCCTCATGATATGGTAACGAAGAAAACTTAAAATTACAGTCATAGAGCGCATAAAGGTACGTAATGCAGGCAGCTGTACTTATACAAATCCAAAATAAATAAAACAAAATAGTACAACTCGGAATATTATTAGTTGTGAAAGGAGTAAGTAGAGATATGTGTATCTTTGATCCTACTCGGTATGCATGAGATGGTCTTGCTACTTTATACTGGTGGCAATCAATGATATTCCAATAAGGAAAGTCTTTGAAAAAAAAAAATGGATATAAATGAAAACACACTTGGACGTCTGAATGACGAAGCAATTGTAAAAATAACAACGTGTGTGTCTGATGACTTAGCCTTACAATAATAACAGATGGTCAATAGAAATATAGTATCAACGATGTATTACTGCATTTTCATTGTTATCTTTTCAAAATTGTACAATACCTCGCATTTGAATATTATAAACACTGGGCTATTTCAGTCAATAATAATAATTTTGATAAAAACGTCAAAGTTTTCCGGAGGCAACAAGTTATAGAAGGTGCACAAAATATCACTATTAGGTACTCGAAAACGGCCATAAAGATATTCCGTATTATTTAGTATTTGCATAAAGAAAGGTCTTATCATTATGAATTAGATAGTATTGAGATTCATAGTAGATAAGTAAAAAAAATATGATTACTATATTTAAGAATAATATTGAAACTCTCTTCTAATTTAGATTTTATTGTTTTATGTTTAATATATGGGATTCATCAAATCTTGTCCAGTACCTTGAATTTCATCGACCAAAAAATGTTGACTGGACCACAACATGGTTATTTAAACAGGATGGTCAAGTACTTACTCGTCTGGATCCCGGTGGTAAGAAAAACCAAAGATGTCGAGAGAGAATTCTGGAAATTATTTCCAAGTTTCTAAGATGACCGCCTAAGGGCTAAATCACTATCTTGAATTGAAAAACTTATGTTTTTCGAAATCTTATCGCATTAAGATAACAAAATAAAAATGCATTTTAAATGTGACATGTTTCAGATTTTTTGTTGAATACGTTTAAATGTTTTTGTGAACAAACATCTGTAACTTTAAAGTGGTTGAATGGATTTTAGCAGACTTGGTGTCGCTGAAATGAGTTTTCTCGAACAAATGAACCTCGTTCGCAGTGATTATAATTTGGTATAATGCCACTAGCGGGAGAAACGTTAATCTATGCGCAATCGTTTTTTTCCATAATAAAGTAGCAAAATGATGCACAAAAAATTTAGCAAAACAGAGCAATAACAGAGCTCGAAAATATTATCAGAAAATTCAATGGATTTTGATAATTTTTCAAATTGTTTCTCCAAAATTTAAAATAAGAATGCTATATTTTTAGAGAAAAGAAAGATCCTATAAAAATATTTTTTACAAAAAATTGGATTGACGTTATCAGTTGGTGCACTGAATACAAAATAAAATTAATTCTAATGGTGTTGGTAGTTTTGAAGTTGTGCAGTTACAGTTAGATTGAAAAACTTTTAGCTCCAACTTCACAAGTATCAGCACCAATAGAATTAACGTTAAACGTTAACTAATATCAATGAAGATAGTACTTATCCTATTACCCACGTATATTGTATGTATATTGTAGTTGTTATTATTGAGATCTCAAAACATCTCCACAAAGCAAAAATACATATATTTGAGAATTTAACATGCCTCTATTTCGAAAACCGTAACTCTTTTGAAAAAATGTTCAAAATAGACATTTCCGGATATTGTCCTGTCTTTAATTATACCAATTATACCACCTCAGATTTTCGATTTTCGAGAAAATTTGCCCCATTTCAGAGGGAAGGAGATTTCGGATTTGTGTTTTTAGGAATATGGCATCATTTCTCAATCCTCTTCTTTCAAATGAATCAAAAATCATCAAAATCGGAGCTCGTTGACTATATAAAACGCTCGCACGAACCAAAAAAAAATAAAGCAGTCGAATTGTATACCTCCTCCGTTCGGGGTTCGTCGGTCAAAAAGCCTGTGAATTGAACTTCTTTCGGTTCGTTGAAACCCGTGTTTGGGATCACGCTGCACGCTATTTTGAGCATAGAGTAGACATATAAATTGATCGATTTTGAAAAATAAAAAGGATAATCAGCTATTCTTTATTGTTTTTTGTTACTTGAATTTCAATTTCAAAACTTGGACCTATAAAGAATACCTACCTATAGGAGAACCAGAAATCTAAGAAGGTCGTAAATCCGTATTAGCCGACGATCCTCATTATTACCTATTTTTCGAAATTTAGATAAGCAACAAAAGTGTGTGTCCCTTGAAATATTCCCAGGTCCGAATTAAGATATATCATGGAATAGTTTGGCATTTGGCATAATCGCATTGATTATCGTTATGTTAATAATTTTTGCCTGCTGATAACTCAAGTGTTTGGTGATTTATAACCTTCTTAGATTTTTGGTCGAACTATACCTAGAGTTTGTTTCACGAATGATGGCATCTGCCTTGAAAACACGAGAAACGGATCAATTCAACTGACGAGAGTAAATCAATGGCGTAACTATTTCGAGATAAAATATGGTATTTCAGTTTTTTTTTAATTACAGAGAAAAAGGCATCGATTGATTAAATAAGCAATTATATGAAAGGTTTATTATTAAAAATACATTTTTACTGCTTATATAAAAGGCGAAATTTATCCTTATGCGAATATTGATTATAAATATTGAAACTTCCAACCAGGGATACAACTTTTTAAGCAAAATTTGCTTCGGCCTTTCTTACCCCCTGCCTCCAGGAGCTACTTTCTTGAAAATCTTAAATGTTTCTGTTCGAGTGATATCTTATGCAAAAAGTTAACTCTTTTGGCTTCTTACAATATTTTCGTACTGTTAGTACGGCTTAGCTTGGCTTTTGAAGCAACGTTAAAAAATTTGCTATTTTAATTTTTAGCATTGATGATAGTTGTCTAGCTCTGAAGAGATAGTATTTTGGGCCCAAATTCCCTCATTGAGAAACGGGAACTAATATCTGTTATTTTCAAAACACACAAAACAAAAAATCAAATGCCATAATAAATTAATCGAAACGACCTTTTTGAATTAGCTATCACTTGATACCTCTTCCCACTGAAGATTTTTAAGTGGGTAGCTACTGGTGCCATAGGGTAAAAAATCTATGCAAATTCACTGTCTGAGGTGAAATTTTTAACATGAACATCCTGTATAATTATTCAAACCTGACGACCTAATATTGATGAGGATTGAAGCTGTTTCTTATTTTTTCCTTGTTTTGAAATAGAAATTTGAGTAAAACAAAAACCAACCCCTGCTGATTTTCAGTTTTAGGGTTAAGCACCATATTGATGAAAACGGGACCCTATTAATAAAACTTCGCAATCCATCCGTCCGTTTATCAGTGGACTCTATCATTTGAACCGTAGTAGGCACAGCGCTGGAACTTTCAGAGAATGTGTACCTATTTCCTATTTCTGTTGCCGCAGCAACAACAAATACTTAAATACGTCCGTGCATTCGCTGTCAGCAGGCTGTATCTTATGAACTGTAATCGATATAGGTACAGTTGAAATCTTTACTGAACGTGTATTTTTATTTACAGTATAACAACAACTACTAAATAAGTTCGTCAGTGTGGTGGCTCTATCTCATAGGTAGACAGTGTAATTTTTCTTTTATAATCCCTAGAAACCCTTCGTATTCGATTTTGACTCACACTTGACCCCTCTTCTATATTTCAAAATTGATCATGTAGCATTTTCTCGATAAACATCTCAATATGGTAAGAGATTTCGCAATTTCTCTTTAATTATCAACTGCACAAATGCTATAATTACACCTTTTGTAGGGCATCAATTTATTCAAAAGTCATGGGATTCTGTAGGTATTGGTTTAGGTATGAAAATACACACTAGCACTTCTTCGAAAGCATTTACCTTGAGCGAAAGCTCAATTTTTTGAGAAAACAATCAATCTTTCTTACAATACGCAGAAAGTTCGTACTACGGACACATCCAATATTTGTATCAGAATTCCGATCGGAAGGCTACACAATTCACTACCAACAAAGCACCTCTATATCCATATTGTGCGAGGTAGAAATATTTACAGTATATATGTCTAAAAAAAAGAATTTACATAGCAGAAAAAGCCCATTCGCATGGAAATGAGAATGGTACGCGCCTCGCATTGTCGAATACCGATAAAATATAAGATGGCAACAATGAACACAAAGCCGTTTGCTGCTTGATGTATCGACACACACATAGTCGTAGGTTGTAGGTGGAAAGCGATCCATTTTCAAGTTGAGGGAAAGTTTGTTCTTAGTTGGATATATATTTGGATTTGAGGGCAGTAAACATCCTTCTGTATTGAAATAATAGTATTATTTCCCATAAATCAGGTTGAAATCGACTAGTTCATCCACTAGTAATTACCTCTTCAAAAACTACGACCGATCTTATCAAATGTTGGACTGAAAAATACAAAATAATATTTATTGTTGAGAATAGATGAAGTTAGTTGTAGGTCAATTATTGAAGATTCCTGGCACCTGATTCAAAATTAGTTACGATAGAATAAATATCGTTTCCTATTTTTATATGTATCTATTAGTCAATCCTACTTTTTCGAAAATATTAATTATTTCAAATTTCTTATTCTTACTACCAAATTTTTGATTTACGAAAAAAACTTAGCAGTAGAGAACTCATAACTTGTTTAGGAGCTATTTTGGGAAGAAAGGAAGGAATTCTTAAATTTTTAAGAGCATTTGTCAGCTATAGGTACCTACTCCTTGAATTAACAAACACAGAAAACAAACATAACTGATTTTTCTTACCTCCTTCTGTTTTTGAAATTGGTGGCAACAAACTGTTCAAGGAAGTGAAAGTTTCAGCAATACTCTTAGATATTTATTATAAATAAACTTTAATACAAAACCCAGGACTAATTTTATTAGTTGGTGCATTTAAAAAATAGGAAATAAAATCAATTATATTCGTTATGGTAATTTTGATTTCATCAGCACATTTAATTTCATTTCACATTTTTGGGCTTTAACTTGGAAGTGAAGATTTAAAAAAACAAATTTTCGGGGAATAAACATCAAATTGTACCATTTCTTAGCATTGGTTTAACGAATAAATGAAGAATGATAAAAATTGGACCATGTTTGCTATACGAAACGCGCTTTAATCCTATATATATTATTAATGGAAAAGTCTGTATTTTTGAATGTTTGATACTCAATCAGGAAAAAGGGCTGAAAGAAATTTAAAAGAAATTTGGCAAACAGTTTATCCACATCAAATTTGGTATAGGTACTTTTATGGCAAAATATATATAAAAATCGATAAAGGTGTCGGTTTGGAGCTTTTTGGGAAAGTAGTTTGTTGAGGATTCCACTGATTTCCGGGTGCGGATTCGCGGGCATTGCTAGTCCTACATACAATAGCGTACCTACATAGAGTTATCAAAGATTAGAAAAAGATTTATTGTTTACCTCATCCGTTTTTCGAAATCGGCCAAGACAAACATTACAGAATATTCTGTATTTTTTAATCAAGAACAAAGAAATACACCACATTTGTATGAAGACCTATATCTTGGAGTAGCATCTTTGTTAAATAGCGTTAAAATCCGATGTTGGAGGGTCGAAGCATTGTCGTTGTTTTTCGCTACTTACTTATTAGAAACAGCCAGTGGCCGCGCTCGTATGAGGAAAATTAGAAAAAGTACCCTTTAATTAAAAAAAACAAAGAATGGCTTATATAGAAAATGAAAAAAATTAATAGAAAAGAAACTTATCAGTTTCATAATAAAACAAACAAGCAGTATTTGAAAAAGAGTAAAGTGCAATTGGGGCTAATTGGTTTATATTGTAACGTGAAGACTTACCCGAATAATGAACTACACACACTCACAAATGTCACAAACATTCCAGAAAACACGGGAGACATCAGAGGCAACGAGAATAAGTCTTGGTCTATTCTCGAAGCCATATATTGAGAAATAACCTACAGAAACAACGAAAACAGCACTGGAATCATCTAGAGCTTTTTAGGTTAGATATATAATGCTGATGGCAATGTGACAGTTAGTGATAGATAGTCAGTCGGTCATAGATCATAGTTTCATAGAAAGTCGTAATAGCCCGAGAAATAAGTGTGAATATATGTGTATATAGTCGTGTAGTTATTGGTATAAATAAATAAGTGAAAATAAATCGAACCCAGTTTTAATATAAATGCCCGTTACAATATAGTACCTATAGATACCTCTTGCGGCCACTGGAGCTTGATTTTTTATAAATAATCTGCTTCTATGAAAAACTTAACATAGATTTCAGTAAAGAGCGGATAAGCAAAGAGAAAGTGTAACAAGTTTCATAGTACAAATTCCAGACTGTACCAGGATCAGAGTTATGAACTGTGTATTATAGATCTTTGTATGAGAATTTAAAAAAAAAAAAAGTGAAGGCCTGTATTTTGTATTTTTTCAAATCAAACTTAACCCCTTGAATCAGAGCTCGTTAATTTATTTATTTATTTGTTCTTCTTGTTGATTCATATAATATGAGGAATGCTACGTTTTCGGCTATTAAAGTTAAAATTTACCCATAAATTGGAGAAGCCGACATCATACATTCGTGTAGCCATGATTTGATAGAGCTAACCAGTCGTATTTAATGTCTGCACAGATGAAGCATGCCATGAATATTATTTTATGTGTCTGTTGGAGCTCATACAAAGCATCTAATTTTTAGATGAATGTTCCCAGATTCAAGACATAATTAGCCGGAAAAAGTATTCCTGGGCAATTGCAGGAAATATTTGAAGAGCTTTTCCTGTATTTTTTCAATAATATCAAGAGAGTGAAGACCCCAAGTAGTAATATTACCATGCAAACAATTTACTACAACATTATTAAGAAACTGCAACAGGGCTTTCCAGTGAATTTACTAAAATTCTGGAGCATGTTTAGAGTACAAACGTTTTGTTGGAACTTAATTAATGAAGATTTGGTCATTTCCCTGAAAATTGAAGGTAAAACTTTTTCTAAATAATTTTCTTCAATTCAGTAGGACAGAAAAAAGTTGACCTGTGGTATTGGTTCCTTCTCAACGAGGAGACAGGGACTGTTTATGGATAGGACGGATATTCTTTATACCTATGGCCTATAAAAAACTCAAGCAACATTCATTGGATTGCAAAGGGAGGAACTTTGATTAAAATTCATATGCCCTGAAAAATGTTTTTTCACTAGTATAAGGTTCGGGTATGACTCTTTTGCAGATTATGTACCTACCTACGTATAACTCAATTGTTGCTCAAATTTTTAATTACGTGAGACTCTCGTAGTAAAACCAAAACATAATTATAATTGTGCCATTTCACAAATGCATTGTTTGTGCCGAATACATTGTGTTTGGGCTGCAACAAAGCCCAGCGCGGATCCTGACAAAAGCAGTCAGGTAGAGGTATATAGTAAATAGCATTGCTGGCAGCACAATCGAGCCAAGTCTGAAAAGTTTTAACGATGTATTCTGAATTAATAACTTGTTGAAGTATATATATATACATATATATATATATATATACTGAAACGATCAATATGTAACAATACATCTGTGTGCCACTGTATAATGTGTATGTATACTTTGTTCTGTAAAGGACACGCCTGCTGCCAGATTGAGAGACTTTTGAAGTACCTATAGGTAAGTTGATAGAGCAGCCCACCATGTATAAATATTTTAAAGCTTGTATTTATTAAGACTTGCTGCTCGTTAAGGAGAATTTCATGCGATGAAATGCTTAAAGGTTTAACTTACCATTTAAATAAAAACAATCTTGACACGTTTTTAATGGATTTCATTTTTTGCTTTGTTTTTTCAGTTTCAGAATCAAACATCTAAGCTACTTCTGCTTATTTAACTTTTTTATAAATTCATGACTCGGATTCAACCTCAGGGTTTCACTATTATCAAATATATGTCTTTTTATTGTATAGCAGCAAATATTTTTTGTACTACTTCATCATTAGTCAAGTCTATCTATATGGCAGTTCCTAAGTTGAGTTTATGGATTGCAAAATAAAACTCGTTGGTAAGTAATTTACTTACCGTTTATAGAAGAAGCCTGTTTAAAATTAGAATTATTATACATGTTTGATAACAGAACTGAAGAACTGACAATTAATGCATATCATCTCAGCTTTCAGTTTATATTTCTTTCTAATTATATAAATTTATTCGCATGTTTATATAATGATGAGTGAGTATTTAACAATTATTAAAATATAACTGAGAATCATTGTTATGGGTATTATTATTTCCTTCTACTGGAAGAATATGCCTCTGTATCTACAGCAGATAGAATTTTCTCCCTGGTCTACAGTAACCAGATTTAGAGATCAACGTAAGCTTTGTAGTTTTCAAATGCGAAAAAAAAATATATGGAAAAATGCTGATTATCAACCTCTCTATGTTTTATTGAAAGGTGGCAAAAAATGTTTGGTCGCAATTTGTTTTTATAAAATCGAATAAATCTAGAACAGACTTCCAAAATGGAGGAGCTAAGTACCTATACAATTTCAGTGTTTTTTTTTGATACAACGATTCAATAGAAACCTTATGGATGATCAATTGCCTTAATAAAAGAGTTTGATTATTTCAATCAAATTGCCTATAGAGGCAACAGTTTAGAGCGACATAGCCGCAGTTAGGTACCTACATACCAAATCTTATCTTATGGTCCGCAGTTGTAGCTTATTAGTAGGAAGTTTAATTATTAGCAATACAAATACACCTGTAAGCTGATTGATTTGTGTCATAAGTGTAAGATAAGTAGTAAGTGTTCTGCCAAAATAATTATTTTATTCTAGAGATATTTCCTACAGGTGCTCATTAAAAATTTTGCTCTCCCTAATACCTTAATAGGAACTTCGCAAAGGATTTACTGTTAACTAATACGGGCAGTAAGTTCCACTGCTATAACCCAAAGTTCTCTTAAAGTCAATTTGACATTTGCTTAATATCCCATGTCGATGTCATTCACGTTTCCGTTCGTTATTAGAGCAAAATTAATTTATCTATCGTTTTTGTACATCTTGCAGTGGGCTGCAATAATATTGAGAATAAAGCTTATATCCTGTATCTTCAGAATGAAAAGTTAAGGTGGATTGGAGTAGAAAATCGGCAGATATTGCGTTTTATTTATCTGCAAACGTGATGGTTTCCAAAAACCGTGGCTTTGCTATAACAAATCCTAGGTATATCCAGTTCAAAATTTCAGAGTTTATTGTGCTCATTTTGTCGAAGGAGAAAAATTGAGCTTAGGTATATTCTCACATTATTTTCTGACGAAGCACGGGTGTTGAAAATAGTCTGTAATTTACGAGAAATAATTGAAATGTGTCTAAATTTAATGAGAGAGAAAATGAAATCGGCAATCAGAGAGTAAATGGATTATAGAGAGGCCACTCTTCGTTATAAATAATATTTTCCACAAATAATGGATTACACTGCGCCGTCTATGATTTTTGCGGAATACTATCTCCGCAGGGTACGACCGGCGGTAAATTTACATCACATACATACAAACATGATGTAGAGATGACAGATGACAGAAAAGGGGATTAACGAAATAATAAAACAAAGATTTTTGAATATGTATTTATTGAATATATAACGTAAAAATATTTATTATTCATTTGTATGATAGCTTCTTGAATATGCCTAATGTCTATATGGACCATATAGTAGATAGGTTAACTTAAAAAATAATTAAAAAGCTGGGTCTGCGTCGGACCAGACGGTGGAAGTTCTTCTTTGGCTATTCGCGCACACACACACAGACAGGACATATATAAATGAAATATAAGACATTTTTCTGATATTCAATATATTTCTCTTCAAAATATTATTATGAATGAATGTATTTAAACCTATATATTATTATCATTATCAGTAATTTCTTCTCAATCTTGTAATCACACACAGACAGGCAGCTGAAAATCAATCCCATAGGAGGTATTACCCTTACGTATTTGTTTACCAAGTTTGGTGTCGATCGGTCAAGTATTTTTCGAGATATAGTGTTAATTGACAGACTGACAGACAGTCAGATAGCTGAAAATTAATCTTATAGGAGGTATTACCCTTACGTTTTTGTGTAACAACTTTGGTGTTAATCGGTTAAGTATTTTCCGAGTTATAGTGTTGACAGACAGACAGACAGGATGATCAAAACAATAACTACCTCAAAGCATTTATATTCAAGATATTAACTACATATCATGATTTACTTCTATGAAATTTTGTGTTGAAACATTTTTTGAGGCACTAATGACACAACGTTTTAATTTTAAGTAAGGTGGGCATATATCGGCTTACCACACACCAGTCGCCACTGGACTTTTCTCGAAATCCTTTGTCGGCATCCTAGTGAGCACATGCGTCGCACTCTTTGTCGGCGGCCGCTCTAGAGATGGCTCGCCCATAAGCATCAAAAGGACGCCGCCACTTTGTGGCCCAATGCCGGTGTCTGTACCCCATGCACTTTACTATAGGTATACAATATTTATTTGGACCAATCAAAATGGCATTTGATTTGATGGTTATTCCATCTGTTTCGATAAGATGATATGATCTTATGCTTTAGAATTTTAGAAGATTCCTATCTGAAATTCATTGGGGTTTCTCGCAGGTCTCAGAGATGGCGCTAATTTTACAAGGAAAAGTATACTCAATCAGACTTCCATCCCTCTGTTGGCAATAATATTATAAAAACTAAACTGTATTTAAACAAAAAATAGTGTACAGTTGTGAGACGTGACATATGTTAAGAAAGTAACGTGTAGGTACATATAAATAGAAAGACAAAGAACAGAGATACCTTCAGAAATTCTTAAGTTCTGTCACAACGCGATTCTTATTCTCAGTAGGTAGGCTCTCTCGGACCCCATATTTTCTGATAAATAAATTTACTTTTTACGAATAATCATTAGATCTTTTAAAGTGAATGGAATCAAATGTCAAGCAAGTGTCAAAATAACTTTGAAAGAATTTTGAGTTACTACGGTGGCGAAAATACTGCATGTAGTACTTTCTTCGTTGCCAGTAGTATTACTCGATTTTCTAATTTGGACCAAAAATCAACCCCCAGAATCAAAATTCATTTAATCACATTATAGATCTGTTTTGCGGTTACCTTAGGTAAAATTTTCTTCGTTCTGCAGATTTTGAGAGAATAGGTTGTGATATACGAACAGACAGACATACAACAGATAAGGGCTCCGTTGTTTCATACTGATGCACAGAGTCCTTAAATCGTTCAAAACATTGATAATATAAATGAAAAATACAAAATAATATTAATTTTATTGGTATACTGGTAATTGTAAAGATTTGCAGTTGCAGTTAGATTAATAACTTTTGGTACCAACTTCGCAAGTACCAGCACCAATAGAATTATAATTATTTTGTTTTTTTTTTCAGTGCACCAATGAATAACTTGGGCCCAATTTTTTGGAAAAAATATTTATTTTACAATTTTGAGTGTAACATTAGTCACGAAAATCGTTGAACTTTCACTAACACCAAAGAAAATAGTACTTATCCTATTACCCACGTATATTATTTGCTTGTTCCTGTCATTATTTAGAGATCTCAAAACATCGCGGCGGAAATACGCATAAGTATTTTAGATTTTATCATTTTACCACTGTTGTAACTCGATAATCGTAACTCTAAGGGAAAAAATGTTCATTGAAAATGTTGCTACAAATAATCTGGTCTTTCAAGTAAGTCCCTCAGATTTTCAATGTTCGAAAGACATAGCACATAGCAAAAATATACATATTTGTGATTTTATGATGGCTGTAACTCGAAAACCGTAACTCTTTTGAAAAAATGTTCAATTTAAACTTTCCGGATATATTCCTGTCTTTAATTATGCCACTTTAGATTTTCGATAAAAATTGCCCCCTTCATCCCTTTCGGGGGCGTTTTTTGAAGGGAAGGTGATTTCGGATTTGAGTTTTACAAACATGAGACCATTTCTCAAATCTCCTCTTCCAAATGAATCAAAAATCATCAAAATCGGAATACGTTTACTATATAAAACGCGCGCACGAACCAAAAAAAGCAGACATTCGAATTGTATACCTCCGCCGTTTGGCTTCGTCGGTCAAAAAGCGCTCATTAAATAGGGAAAAAAAATTATCGTATTACCGCAGCGCGTCTATATTTTTTTGTTTACGGTATTATTCTAGACTTTGGTTCTCATATTGATAGGGGTATTGTCAATGTGTTCACAGAAAATGGATCCATATAGGTACCTAAGGAGCACATACCACGTAATCTGCACATTAAAAACATAAGGTTTCTAAATGGAAATTGTATCTAGAAGTCATGATACGTTTCAGCTAAAAATATGGAACTGGCCTTCAGATATCGGTTGACAGTCGAGTCTGTATCACTATCAGGAAACTATACCAGAATTTTATAAACCTACCAGTAATAAAAATGATTAATAATTGAAATATTTTGCACACAGATTTAATTTTTGTACAACTGTCAAAAAAACTTGACATTTCTGCATCTCTATTGATGCGTAAATGTTTACTTTTTTTCACTGCCAGAATAATTCACAAAATAAATATGAAATATTACTTTTTGAAGTTTTTTTAACAGAGTCAATGATTTATTATCATAAAACAATTTCATTTATTGGAATAATAACTGATAGTAAAGTTTGTACAATTACTACCAACATAAATTTCCGAAGATGTATTCAGAAATGTCAAGTTTTTTTTGACACTTGTACAAAAAATATTGTTTGTATTTCGAGTATAAAATTCGTGTTTTCATGGCACGCCAAAAATTTTACGCACTTAATACAAAAATAACTATTTTATTCTACTATTGTTATTGCAAGCGTTTCTTGGCCTTCGTTTAATTGTAATTTGATAACCACAAAAGGCTTTGTATTCGAATGTAATCACGATTTCATCGTATTGTATGTACAAAGAAGAATTCTCCGTAGTACACAGTGTATCTGTTATTTGAAGTTGCGCCAGGTGATTATTCATTATCTTCTAGAAAAAAATGCAACAACAAAAGTGGTAAACTATTATAATGGCATTAGATGATTTGCAAAGCCTTGACTGAATGCTATTTAATGAATATAACCGTTTCTAATAGGTGAATAACAGTTGATTGATGTTTTGAACAGAATTGTCTTCGAATAAGTGATTTTGACTTGATTGAATAATTCTATAAATTATTACATGCTAGAAAATCTATAGCAAAATATTTTTTCGCAAAAATAGGATCGAGTTTATTAAATGGTGCACTGCAAAGTTTAAAATACGATTAATTCTATTGGTGCTGGTAATTTTGAACTGGTGCGGTGGTGGTTTGAGTAATTGGAAGACTTTTGGTACCAACATTAAAAGTACCAGCACTAATAGAATTAACTATAAGAATATTAAATTTTTCAGTCGGTCCTATTTTTTATGAAAAATATTTATCGCACATTTTTGAGTGTTTCATTAGTCATGCAAATTGATGAACCTTCACTTATAGTATAATGATTAAAGAATATGGCGGTAACAATATTGTAAGTACTACTCCCCCCTCCATCCCTCCGGGAGCGGTTTTGGGGGGGAGATATGTTGATTTTTTTAACGTGGTACCATTTCGCAACTCTTCTATTTCCAAAGAATAAAGTATCTTACAAATCGGTGCTCTATGCAAATGGCACCGACTTACATAAAAAAGCAAAAATACAGTTGAATTTTAGACCTTCTCCTTTTTGAGGTCTGACAAAAATCAAATTACTACTATTATGAATATCTAGGGCTTTTGAGGATGCAATACAATTAGTTAGGCTGCTGTTAGTGCCTTTCCCATTGCTCATTTCCCCTAATCGATTTTGAAAGTATTTTATCTTATTCATGTATCCGTCGAATTTTCCACATGGCAGTCATGATAACCATTAAAAGAATATTACTCGTCATATTGAGCAGTAGGCAAGATGTCGCGATGCAAATGTGATTAAGCTCTTCTACCCCCGTATACGGCCATTGACGCAACATGAAACGAGGCAGTGGCAGGACACACTGGGTTTTTGTAAGGGCGACTTTTACGTTTTCTTCATTTTTCAACTACTCAAGATAGAGAAAGTTTGAGGATCGGTTAAAGAGCACACTAGGTACCTAAACTCTATTGGCATTGATTTTTTCACTACTTAACAATCAGTAACAATAAGTTAAAGTTAATATATTGTTTACTTGTGAAACCCGACAGACGTTCAGCAGCAGAGAAATATCGCGGCGAGTAACAACAAAGTGTATAGCATTATAATATTTTCAATAATCAAACACCCAGATTTGAGAATTTCTATGATGATTTATTAAATGGTGTAGAAATGAATGCAATGCAGTGCTTCATGAAAAATTACACATGAATACTGATTGTTATACTTATCAGTCTAACGGTGTCTGATCACGACATTTCATTGACTGTCGCCCATATAATCTGCGCCACTCCATAGTGACTCGCACATCACACATCACATCAAACTGCTTTCCAAATTTTATGTTATAGATCCGGTAGTTACAGCTGTGAGCTGATTAGTTATTCAACCAACTTCTTTACATGATATTAAAACGATTGCAATTTAAAACTCTTTCTTCGGTAATTCATAAGAATCTGTAGTTTGGTGATATATAAATGTCTGTAGTTAGTTAATTTGACTAGTTTTTTTTTTAGATTATGCCGCAAGTTTTATTTTCACTTTCCTACCGTGTAAGTAAAGGACCTACCTATTATATAAGTAAAATTTTCGGTATTCAGTATATAACCTAATAGATTTTAAGGTTTTATAGCCTCTCAGGTCCATAAAATGTACCTATAGGTACCTATTATCAGCTATTGGGTTCGCGTGTGTCTCTGTTTGTTGCAATATTATTTCACAAATTAATAAGTCGTTTGTTTTGATTTCTATTTTGTTCTGCAGCAAATAGCTGCTGCGCAATAACGGACAAAAACAGCTCTAATGATTTGTTGAATCTTGCCTCAAGTAGGTAATCTCCTGGAAATCCTCTATCCTCTCAAGGTACCTACAACTCTAGAGAAAAGCACGAATCAAGGTATGGCAACTGAGATCTCATATATTTACATTTTGGCAAAAGTAGTGGTCTTTCGAACAAATTATATTATGGAAAAAAGTAGCTAATGGTGGAACGAGTCAATCAAACAATGGTTTCAATTAAAATTTTCGACCACTAGTGTATTCTCCATTGCAAATATCAGTTAATCAAAAAGCACTGTTGATCCAGAATAATCGGTGATAGAATAGGTTTTTTGCTTCTTTAATGCTGCAGTTTACAAAATTAGAAGAAAACGAATAGCTTGCGTGGAATTTTTATAGAAATGGTAGGGAAACTATGTGAGTGGACTAACCAGATATTTATCAGTGTAATTCGTGAGCCTTAATGTAGACTACGTCGACGTTCATGTCCCTTGTACTCTCTTCTTCACATAATAGCTGCAAACATATTGCTTAATTCCAAGCCGGTTGCTTCACTGAATGGTCGCGCGCGTTCCTACTCAGTGTCCCCGCGATTTTGGGGTTCTAAGTACCCGCTAATAGCACTTCTCCCCATTACAGCTCTGATTTATGACTAACTACTTTGTGAAAATATTATTTCCGCTACTATGAACGCTCTGCTAACTCCCTTCCTTTCTTCTTTGCCCGAAATTGGACTGTGATAGATCTGCTACCTTGTTATAATTAATTGGAAAGTTTATTAATTAAATGTTGGTTTGTGTACAATGTTATGGAATCTCTTCTCTGTGCATGCAAATAATTCAATACTTATATAAGAAAAGGCGAGAGACATTGCAATTTAGTACCTCTTGTCTGTATTTCTCAAGAAATAACTTACTTGAAACAACTAGATGACATACTTCGATCACATTGGTTATATTCCTTCTATCACTAAAAATGGCCAAATACGACTCCAGTTCCCGTGGGTATGGTTCCGTATTTAGGATATTCTCATAGGTTTAGCTGTAAACTGTATTTTGTATTTATTTTCTACAATACTACTCTCAGTAGTTCCGGAGCTATGGGAGAAAACCGGTAAATTTTTTTCTTCGGTATATTTTCAAGCATTTTTTTAATATTGAATAAATTATTAAAATTAATTCATCTATTGATAATAATTATTATAACATATTATGATGTACTAGATAACAACTCAAATTTGCGTTACAAGATCCACCTCGATATAAGAATTTGTTTACTTACGAATTTACGCCATACCATCGTGATGCGGACACTCAACTTTGTACCAAACTTTGTCTATTTTCGTTTAGATGTTTCGGTGAAAATGATCTGTGAAAGAGGGACAGACAGACATCAGAATGAGAAGTCATCCACTGTGTCATTGGACGTACGGCGCCCTAAATATGTTATAATCATTAATTCATATATCATGGACATGTTAGGGGTATAGAATGATTTCAAGATTCTACTAGAAGAATATTCATACCTAAGCAGGTCATCGAGAAATCTTATTCCTGTTTTCATAACAGTTTATGATGCATTTTCATGAAAACTGTTAAGAATTTATTTTTTTTATAATGCCTAGTCATCCTTATTTTCTAGAGGTATCCATTTCTCCAAAGAAATCAAAATGATTTTATATAAATTATAATTACCGACTAAACTTGAATACGTACATTTATCACTCAGCAATTTTCAAAACTCACTCCCCATTATCTTAATAATTGTAGTTTCTTTTTTTTATAATCATCAAGTCTCCAGCACTCGGCGTTTAATGAACAGAGAAAAAAAGACGACTACTTGAGTTGTAGAGTTCAAAAGATGAGTACATAATAACATAATTGGAGACCCTTCTTAAGATAATCTCCCATTTTAATTCGACAGCGCTTCAACATCTAATTACAACTTTGCTTTTGGTGTCTGAATAAATATCACTAAACAATGTTGAACAATGAATTTATAGAAGTAGGGGTAGATGGCTTCTCGGCACATTTCTATCATAGTAATAAACGGCGTTGTTAGATGGGATTTAGCGATAGCTTGAGGGAAACTTTGAGATCTTAATGGGGACTGTTGAACGAATTTTATTTTGTGACTCAAAATCTGCTGTATTTTTCCAGGCATAGACTACAACTTAGAAGAGTACATTCAATCATACTCGCGGGATTTGTACAAAGGTAACGTAGTGGAAAGAATTTTGAAGTTGTGTCGTTGGAGTTTGTTATTGTAGGCACCAACTCCAAAAGAACCAGCACCAATAGAATTAATATTATTTTGTATTTTTCAGTGCAACAACTAATAAAGTCGGTCCAATTTTTTGTAAAAAATATTAATTGAAAATCAATTTCTCTTAATTCATGGTGTGTTTGAATATGATAAGGATGAAATTAGCTCGAGTACGATAACTAGGGCGCCGTGATTTGACAAGGAATATTGATAAAACACCCTAATATAAGATGGAAATCAAGAGTACCGATCTTCGAGTTTTCGGTTAGTTTTCGAGATATTGGCCATTTTTGTCCCGACAAACTTACGAGAGGTAGGTATAGAAAAGAAGTTGAACTTACCAGAAATCACTTATGTTTATTTCCAATTCCGCTGCATGTTGTCTTTAATATTTATTAGGCTTTACTTCGCTAGGTTTGTGTTTTGGTAACAAGTTTGTTTCCCTAATATTTGGCAATAACCAAATCATAGCTAAAACAGCCCGAAAGTACACTAGGCTTTTTCTGCTTAGGGTAAGGGAAATCATGATTGCAATATTTTTGGATTATATACATGTAGGTATTTCACGATAACGGAGCTCACAGTATTTTGCTTGCACTTCGAGTGTAAACAGCTAACTATGGTTAGGTTTTACAGACAAAACTTTCTAGAATATCCTCAATTAAATTAAATACTCAAAATCAAGAGTACCAATTTTCGAGTTTTCTCTTAATTTCCGAGATATTGACCCGGGAACATGGAGCGAATAGGGGTAGTTATCTAGTAAATATTTAGGAAACAAACCTGTTACGAAAACACAAACCTAGCCAACAACAGTCTAATAATATTGAAGACACCTTGCAGTGAAATTATAAATAAACATAAAATGTTAGTTTAAAATGTAGTTGTTTACCAAATATTAAGGAAACAAACTTGTTACGAAAACATCAACCTGACCAGCCACAGTCTAATAAACAACCAGCCAACAACAGCAATTCAGCTGCATGTTGTCTTTAATATTTATTAGATATTAAAGACAACATGCAGCGGAATTGGAAATAAACATGAGTGATTTCTGGTAACCACGACTTCTTTTATATACAAGTTTGTCGGGACAGAAAAGGCCAATATCTCGAAAGCTAAGCGAAAACTCGAAAATTGGTAGGTACTCTTGATTTTCGTCTTATATGTATTATCAGAATCCGTCGTCAAATCATAGGCGTACTCTCTCCATGAAATTTCTTATGTTTTATGCATTTCGCAACAGAAGATTTTTTTATTTACAAATTACTGCTTAGTAAGTGCTCATCATTTAACACTGTTTTTGCTTTTGGAGTTTTTTTTCTTCTCAACAGTTCCAGTACGTTCAAATCGTTCAATTTTTTAAATTTTTTTCCACTTGGATGTCTTCTATCGGGATATTTATGAGCATATTGTAACGGGAATTTATATTAAAACTGGGTTCGATTTATTTTCACTTATTCATTTATACCAATAACTACACGACAATAATCACATTTATATTCACACTTATTCCTTGGACTATATACTTCTTACTACTGTCTGATCTATGACCGATTGTGATCTATGACTGACTAACTATCACTAACTAACTGGTCATTGCCATCAACCTTATATATCTAACCTAAAAAGCTCTAGACCTATATAGACCTTATTCTCGTTGCCTCTGATGTCTCCCGTGTTTTCCGGAATGTGCATTGTGTGTGTAGTTTATTATTCGGGTAAGTCTTCACGTTACAATATATTCGTTGGGCCAATAAACAGTTTTGAAAATATTCATATTCTTGAATATGACTTAAGAGTTCAAAATAACAGACTACTTTTAATTTAATATTTTCCAAAAATTAAATTACAGTGGTATTATGCAATATTGTGAATGTGGGGGTCACGATGGCTGAGTGGGCTAAGGCGCTGGAAGTGCGTTCGTAGCTTGCAACAGCTCATCGTGGGCGCGTGTTCGAATCCCGCCTGAGCCATGGTTGTTTGTAAACTGGACCCGTGCACAGGTATCCTGTATACCTCTTCGGAAGTGTATTCCAGATATTAAAAAAGGTAGATATTGCCCAAACAGTTTTTGAATTTATTCAGTGGTGAAAGGGGTATTTGCCCTCGCAGTAGTTGTTGGCATAGTTAGACGTCAAATTTGAAGCTTAAATTTAATTTTGAGTAATTTTCAATTGATTATTTTATAAGAAATCCTATCTTAGATCTCAGCCACTTCTATACCGATGTTGACTGTTTTCTATAGGTACAATCAGATATATCTACCTATATTTCATTTAAAATTTTATGCGCGTGTTAAAAGGTAAGCGAGCACCTTTCCATATAGACCTTCTACGATCACAAAAAGCTCTGTAAAGTCGAGTTTGCAAAGAGCTATGTGAATGCTATTAAAAAAATCTACAAAGGAAGTACGTCATACACTGTCAAACGTAAATAATATGTTTCACATGAGATTCGCAATTTTCCATTTACTTTGATTGTGTTTCGGAGAAATCTAAAGAACATGGCTTCGGCTTTTGTATGCGACTTACTTATGCTCGCGAATCAAAGAAATTAGATTTTTGCTGAAAGGTCTATATATAATAAGAGTGCTCATATTATATTTTCTCTTTTTCAATGGAAATATTAAGCGTTTCAGCGATTTGTGCCTTACATATGACTTCTTTTATGAATGTGCCTTTTTGTGCCTGGCTGGGATCTGATCTTTTATATAGAAAATACCACCTTGACAGCGACAGGAACGTCATAAATCCATACAACGTAAAAGATGAATGGGAATTGATAATGTCAAACATAAGCGGCGTTATGACGTAACTTTATTTATCCATTAAGAAATTATGCATCTTTCTGTACAGATTTCCAATGAAAAAAATGTACCTGCGGTTGGATTCTAAAGTCAAATAAAAAACGTGAAGAAAACATTCATTTACATTAAATTGTTATAGAGAGAATAATAAGAGTACCTTGTAATATTTGTAATAAAATCACCCTCCTGTATGGATCAGAAACCTGGAGAATTGAAAATAGACACAAGAAAAGAGTTGAGTCAGTTGAGATGGATGCAATTAGGAGATCTATGTGCAAGAGAAAGAATAAGAAATGATATCATAAAACAACGGATGGAAATAGAAGGCACGATAACGCAGGATATCGAAAAAAAGCAGCGTACGTGGTACGGACACGTGGAAAGAATGTCAAATGCCCGATGGCCTAAGAGAATACTCCATTGGCGACCAATATGCAGAAGAAAACGAGGAAAGCCAAAACTAGAGTGGCAGAAAATCATGCATAAATGCATGAGTGAGAGAAATCTAACAACTCAAGACTGTGAAGATCGGAGAGGCTGGAAATTAGGTGTCGGACAACGTCGAAAGACGTTCTAAACCGACCTATATATATACTAGTAGTGTCTATGGCAATCATTATCTAAAACAATATGAAGGAACAAGCTTCAATTACAGTTTTCGAGTCTTTTCTCTACTCTTGGCACTTGTAAGGTAGGTCAAAATAAATTTGATTATTATATTTTGAAACTTCACATTAACATTGAAATGTTACTGATTTATTAAATAAAGATATTGCAAAACCTTCATAATCTTCCTAAGATCATCATCATCCTTAGTGTACCATTGAATTTGAGATCATGGTTTTATTTCAATTCTTTGAAATTACACACCTAATATTAAATTATCACTTGTCATTTTGACAAGCCAAAATATTTTCTAACAACACTAGAATAAGTAAATGCTGTAGACTGAGCTCATTTAATGAACACAACATTAAATGCTGCCTAGATGTTCATCAAAATATTTTAGAGACAAAAATAAATTCAAATTATAAAAAAATTGCGTCTTTTATTTTATTCATTTTAATCGTGTGAAATTTTCGGTATCGAGATCTTTACAAATGTTGACATTTCAGAGTTTTCTAAGTCTAATAAACATATTTTCAGCCATTGGTCTGTCTGTCCGTCCGTCTGTCTGTGACAGCATTATCTCGAGAACGGATCGGTGCATTTTGTTGCTTTCTTTTTTATTTTGTTTGGTACCAATATTACTCGCCGGTGGCACTGAATGAGCATCCTGTATACACTGGGTGTTGAGCTATAGCCAAAAAACGTGATTTGCTCAAGACTATAGCGCGAAAACGGCTCTAAGGATTTTGATTAAACTTGCCTAAATTATTCTTCTGAGAGCTCTTTACCACCCACACATAGCGCCATCTCTGAGAAAAAGGACAAAAAAAGTTATGTTTGAATAAAATTCCAAATTTTCCACATGTTTCTTCAGATTCTGGCTAAAAAATGTTACATGACCTTTGTTGTTTGTCTTGACATGTCGAAAAAAATGAGTGGTAGCACGATTTGACAAGAGAGTTTTACTTTACTACCGCTATTATCCAGTGCCGGTTTTAGCACTACCAGCGCTCTGGGCAAGATTTCTACGGGCGCTCCCTAACGACAATTCAAACCCATATGAAAAAATCGATGGCCTGTAGTCAGCGGAAAGGTAAATTTCTCAAAATTCATTGAAGTGAAATTTGAACAACTTTTTCATTGGTATACCTACATGTCAATACAAATAAATTGCTGTATGTATCATAGCCTTGCGGTTAGAGGTTTTTGTTTTGGCTGTTGAATATAAAGCGTTCCCCTTCAAGCCAGAATCTTTTATCAATAAATATACTATATATATTTTTTAATCAGGATCTATAGTAAGATCTTCAGGAAATGTACAATTACATCAAATTTATATTGAGTGTTCATATATTATCAATATTTCTTTTTTTTAATAATTTTTATTTTTTTTACCTGTGCATTTTATGAAAAATTGCTTCATACAAAAGTTGTAGGTACTGAGTATATCTATAACCCAAAATTATCAATGCTCCGGAGCCATATTTTTGAAGCGCTCGAATCAGTTTCGCGTTTCGCATGCGAAGGTCGCATGCCGTCTTTTTTTATTCGCTATATCGTAAGAAAGAGACGGCACACGAAAATACGGCTCTTGATCAAACGCATTCAACACTTTTTTTTTTGGTTTTGCTACTGGGCCTTCACAAAGCCGGATTGAACGCTGTGTTCCATTCTAGTGTTGCCAACAACGATTTTTCTGAACATTTTGGAAATTTAAGAGTTAAGTAAGCCTGGCTCACTCAAAGATCAAGGGAAAATAAAGGGGCGCCTGTGGAGGTATACAATTCGACTGTGTGCTGTTTTTTTTTTTTTTGGTTTGTGCGCGCCTTTCATATAGTAAACGTACTCCGATTTTGATGATTTTTGATTTATTTGAAAGAGGAGGCTTGAGAAATGGTCCCATATTCATAAAAACGGGAATCCGACATCTCGTTCCCTCCGAAAACCGCCCCCGAAGGGGGTGGAGGGGCAAATTTTGTCGAAAATTGAAAATCTGCGTTGATATAATTACAGATAGGACAATATCCGGAAACGTTTAAATGGAACATTTTTTCAAAAGAGTAACGGTTTTCGACATAGAGACATTTTAAATTCTCAAATATACCTATTTTCGCTATGTGGAGAGGGCGATTTCTGTCGAAAATTGAAAATCTGTTTGCAGTACATGAAAGACATAATTATTTGTAGCAACATTTATACTGAACATTTTTCCCTTAGAGTTACGGTTTTCGAGTAAAATCGTTGTTAAAATGGTAACAACTAAAATATTCAAGCGTATTTCCGCAGCGATGTTCTGAGATCTCAATAATAACAACTACAAGCAAGGAATATACGTGGGTAATAGAATAAGTACTATCTTCATTGGTATCAGTGAACGTTCAACGATTTTCGTGACTAATGTTACACTCAAAAGTGTGAAATAAATATTTTTTACAAAAAATTGGACCGACTTTATTAGTTGGTGCACTGAAAAGTATAAAATAATATTAATTCTATTGGGGCTGGTACTTGTGAAGTTGGTGCCAAAAGTTACCAATCTACCTGCAACTGCACAACTTCAAAAGTAACAGCACCAATAGAATTAATATTATTTTATACTTTTCAGTGCACCAACTAATAAAGTCGGTCCAATTTTTTGTAAAAAATATTTATTGGATTAAAATCTTTTCTTTGCGAATACTGATAGGTAGGTATCAATTTGATTTTTAAGCGTTATAATTTTAATAGCACGCTTTGGCAGCCTAACAACCGGAAGTAATAAATGTACGCATAGGCTGATCCCAACAATTATTTCCATGAAATAAGATGCTGCAAAAGATAGCATGTTATCATTTATTATAGTTTATAGATGTGGAAAAGTGGGGGAGAAAGAAACCCCAATATGGCCGCTAGAGAAATTCGGGAGTGAATATTCAAAATTAATGTATTTTATAATTAGAGATTTTTCAATGAATAACTTGGTCAAGTACAAGTAGGGCTCGCATGGGAAGAGTTCCGTAGGTACTGATAATTTTGGTTTGCGTTTTCCCGTAAACTTTGACTAAGGGCCTTTATTCTGTATTCTGAGTTTTCCTTAATATCTTCTAAGCCGTTATGATAATGAAACAAAATATATTTGAATCACTCATTACAAGTCCTTTCATTGGATATATCTCATGATCTCATGAAACATTCGAAGAATTGTAGGTTTTAATTTTCTAATCGGTTCTACCTACAAATTAACCCCCAGTATCAGAAATATCTTGTTCACATATTTACAGGCTGAATCAGGAGGAAATGGAATTATTGTTACGTTATGTCTAGGAAGCCAAAATAAGCAAAATAAACTCATATGTTCAGGTCCGATTTGTATTTGCACCAGAGATATACCTAGTATGTTTCACGAATGGTGGCGATGGTATGTAATCATTAACGAGCTACGTACTGCTATACTTCTCATTGCATCTCATTATCATGGAATTATCTATTCGTTTGTCGATGTAAGCTACGAAATCAGTATTATAAGCTTATCTCCTTCAATAACATGTTAGGGCGATGCTCGTATGTCCGAAGGCAATGCAATCTTTATTTCATAGGCGTCACAAAGTCCTAGTGACATTTCAGAGAATTCAGATGAATAAATTTATATTTTATAGCTGAAGCAGTGTTTCAAATTGTTATTTGGACATTCTGACAATCTTATAAAATTTTTAAGACACTTGCCTTCTCTATGTTTCAAATTGTCATTTGGGACAAGTTTATCAAAGTTAACTTCATTAACGTTTTTTTTTGTTGAGTATTTTTTTTGCTTTTAAATTACAACTAATCAAATTATCTCTGGAACAAATGTTTTGACTATGTGAGTTTATTTTGCTTATTTTGACTTTCAAGACATATGCAATATTTCCATTTCCTCTTAAATCACCCTGTATACCTATGTCCATGTTGCGGTCACCTAAGTGTATCATTTCCAAATTTCAACTATCCCGTTCTATAGATTAGGACAAACCAGACATACAGGCAGACAGAGTCATCTTAAAATGGTTGAAACCCTAAAAATTATTTGAAAATGTCTTCCTATTCTAAGATAACCCATAGTGGTTATAGATTTACTAGACCGCTGAATAGTGGTATAGGTTATACACGTAAAGATACGTAAACAAGCGCTCTACCTGTATCCTATACCACTGACGTGACAGTCAGGACATACAATGGCGGGCGGCGATAATACTCATCTTTACAGCGCTCTCTCATCTACTTTTACAAAGGGAATTAACTCTTACCACTATAGGTACAGTAGGTATCTAACTATTTAGAGTTCCAACAAAAAACTTATAATCAATTCTACAATTCTAGTTTCATTTATATTTATTTGGACTTTCCAATCTATTTGGTACTTAAGTTGTTCCAATTCACTTGCTATGTTTATTTTCTATACCTACCTACCCCTGCTGTTCTTTGCTGAAAAAGCTTTATCTCTATCACAATCTGAAATCTTTCAATCTCTCATTATTATAATCAGATTGATATGGTTAAATAAATATATTTGACGTATACCAAATTATCATGTTCCAATAATAATTATTGTTGAGAAATGTTAACAGACATTGAAACGCCTCCTTATTATATTGTCCGCACATAGGCAGTCTCTTGCCACCACTCATTCGTTTTAATTGAATTGAGTGTTATGAAAGCGGCTTTGGAGGTAGCATGCCTGACAGATTTTCAGGAACTAAATGTTTATTTTAGTACAAGGGCTGGAAAATAGTTTTGTTTTTATAAATGAAGGGTGTGTCTACTGATAGTTGTGATTGCGAGTTTTGCGCTTGTTAATAAATACTAGTGTTCGCCCAGTGGTCGAAATCCGACCGTAATTCATTATTTTTTAAATTCAAACGTTATTGATTTTTTTTTGTCAAATATATAATAATTACCTAATTCCTAACAATACATATGATATTTAAAATTTAATGTTAGTAACAGTTCAAGAAACACAATGACAGCGAGCTATTTATTTTATAATAGGTACAATGCATTGTAATGTTTCGACTTAACGCCGATAATATTACTTTACCTTTATGACAAAATGAAGAGAATCAGATTCGAAATGTTTTGCATCGCAATACTTGCGTTGTAAATACATTAATCCACTATCAAAAGTAATAATGTTTCTTGAGATGACATTGAGTGCGCATTTAAATGTAGGTATCCCTCAAAATAATTACACAATTCACAATATTTAAATTTGCTTTTGACCAAGGTTGTCATTCACGAATAAAACAATCTGAGAGCCCTGATTCGTTGACTTCACATTACAATTATTCTATTTTTGTTATTTAATTTAATTTAAAATATTAACGGATAATACATCATAATTTTAACTGTGTGCCAAATCTCATACTCCTCCGTGCACGTTTTATACCTTAAAAATCGTATACAATCACGTATTAATATATATAAGTATTCTTTTATATAGATCAAACTTTATTAGTTGGTGCGCTAAAAAATTAGAAATAATATATTCTATTGACACTGGCAATTTTGAAGTTGTGCTGTTGATGGCCGACAGAAAAAAACGCATTTTTTCCTTAGTTTGATGAAAATCAGCGTACGTTGAAGGAAAAATTAAGTTTTGTTAACGATGTTTCTACTTAATTGAAAATCCTCATTCATGGCTAGTGAACTAAAAAGAGAATTTGAAAAATCCTGTCGATCCGAAGTTTTTCTTGAAAATCCGCCGCAGCGAATCATCTGGAAATGCCCAATCGTGGATATAAAGGAACCACATTTGGAGGAGAGATTCAAATTGGTAGCTAGACAGCTGTGGGCGGAAGACTAAAACCAGCGACTTATTAATCTAAGGGGTCAACTGTAGAAGTAAAGCAATTACTTGCGCACAAGTTAGTATTCTAAATTGTAATCGGTGTGAGTATTTATTTAATTGGTTGAATAAATTTAAATTATTTCACCCATTATTTGCTGCCAAACTGACGAGCCGAGTCACGCTGGAATACTAAGTAGAATATTCTTGTTTTTGCATGGTTTATCTTATTTGTAGTAATTGTTGACATTTATTTTATATCGTAATGTTCTTTGTTCAATTGTGAATATAAATTCACATACACATTGATTAATAAAGTCTATTTATTTAACAATATCTGGGCGACCGAGCTTTGCTCGGGTGTTGGGTAACACAGAATTTAGAGTAGGGCTATAAGAGTTACTAAGGATATTTAAACTTATTAAAAAATGTGCATATCTCTGGTTAAAATGTATTGCGATCGGTAAATACTGCTTTTATTGTACACATATTGGTAAGTTATAGATTTCGAGATAAATATGAATGTGTAATATGAATTATAAATATACCAAAACTCAGCTGTATCAACCCCCAAACACTATACATAGGTACTGAAACTTTTATCTGCGGAGCCGTACATACGAATTTTCATCGAAATCGGTAGACCAGATTCCGAGGTAATATATATATATATATATATATATATATATATATATATATATATATATATATATATATATTGCATTGCTCGTTAAATATAATTAGATAACGAAAATTAACAATTCACACACACGTACTACAATTTATATACACTACCGTTCCCTACTAACTAACTATTTACAATTATATCGCAATATTTATTTCACCTGTTGACACTTTCAAAACTGACTGATTTGCCGCGCTCCGCGCTGTAGCAGCCGTATTTAAATATATCGAATAATACGTCAAGTTGTTCCTCGAAAGCTCCCGACGTATATCGACTGCACTAGATGCGGGTAAAATATACTTCTGGTGCCATCTAGGTGTTTCCTCAACGAGCTAGCAGCTCGTGTTCTCCGTTCCATAGAAGAGAGTCAGAGAAGGTCACATCGCGCAGTGGCGCTGGTCTGGGTAACATTACATTGCCCCATTCTTAAACGTTATCTTCCGGGCCATGTCTATGCCATTTTCTTGCTTAGTTTAGAAAAGTACTCTTTACCAGCGACATCGTCCCCAGGTTTACTGCTGATCTTGAGATCGCAGGAAAGTCGCAATTCTCGCCTAAATACAATACAATTTGGAGTCTGTCCAGTAATGTCGTGGACTGCAGAGCGATAAGCAAACAGGAATAGATGAAGCCAGCTGATCTCTTTGGTATTCAGAGACAACCTTGGAGAGATATCGGCTTACAGTCCTATTCATTCTCTCAATCATGCCGTCTGACTGAGTATGCAAGGCCGTTGTACTTGCCTTTCGCATCTCCAGGGTCTTGCAAAGGTTCTGGAATAGTGCAGACAAAGTTTCTCCCTTGGTCAGAGTGTAGCTCAAGCGGTACCCCGAAGCGGCATATCCAATCCTTGACCAAAGCATTAGCTACTGTTATGGCTTCCTGGTTTGGCAATGCCTATGCTTCTACCCACTTGCTGAAGTAGTCCATTGCCACAACGATGTATTTGTTCCCAGCTTCACTCTTGCTACATCTATCACGATTCTCTCGAATGGACTTCCAACATTGTGCTGGCGCATAGGCGCTTTTGAACGTCTTTGTGGTCCATTGCTAGCTGCACAGACTGCATATTTACTGCACCAGTTGTGCACGTCCTCCTTGCAGTTGACCCAATAAAATCACTCACGGTGTTTCTCCAAGGTCTGAGCTACGCCTAAATGACCTCCACAGGTCTCACCGTGCCTATTTAATGGAATCCAAGAGTACATTTATGCCGAAATATTGGAGATATTTTTATCAGATTATAAAAGGATCATAGAATAGAATGCCGATTTGGAAACAATTATCAAGAAGAATTTTTTTTAATTTTAGACACGACAGGGCTAATGTTTCTTCTAGAAAAGTAAATTTCGAAAGAAAGAATGATAATATTCACAGGTGAATATTCGCTGCTAAGCCTCTTGATTTCTCGTTGCAACCAAAATGGTTAAGATTAACTGGAAAACATGGAATTTTGGGAATGTGCCAAGATAATCGGCGTCTAGCTCTCTGACTATGAAATCCTTGGAACCGATCAAAATCATATTCCCTCCTCTGGTGTTTTGTCAGTATTATCGAGTTATAACCCCCCCATATTATGTCCGACTGTCTAAACAACACTGATTTGTGTATGGGGCTGTTTGATTCGACAAAGATCTTGATATACGAAAAGTTTGCCTTTAATTATCGAAAATATTCAACTGTATATGGCGTTCGATAATAGATTTATCGATAAACACAATAGGGTTTTGGTCATTAGATACATTGAATGTTAATTTGAAGGTTTAATAATTAGATTTTAGTTCTGAATGCATGAAAATCATTTCCATTCTCAGTCTATTTATAGATATCTAAGATAGGAGGTGATTTTTATATTCAATGATGTGATTACTCGAAATTCCGTAGTTATATTTTAACACCACCAAACAACCAACCAAAAAAATACCAAACTCTTGTTTGAGATACCCTGTATTTTCGTTCTTGCCATCGATGCGAGTGCTCTAACTACTTAAACTCCATCAATAGCATGTCCAATAATCTGTAAAATTCTATTTTTGTCGTTTTCCTTTTATATACCTTCGCTATATCCTACATTTAGCCCATTCATATAAAAAGTAGCATTTTCCCAATAACCATCCCTCGATGTCCATGATGTCACTCAGCTAGAGACCGTATGTATCTTTTGTAAGGTCGACTTCATTACAAATGGACCTTTTATATGCTGGTCAATCTCATCTGAAAACGATCCGACTGCAAGAAAATGGGATTTTCCTCTTTTTGTCCATGATCCTGCTCCCCATTCTCGAGCGCTCTGGATAATCTTTGCCAGCTTCATTCTACAAGGTGGACATTTTCTTTCCAAGACTTCTACATCGTTTTTTTTTCTTTATCATATCAGTGACATTATTGTCTGGTAATAATTATATCCTTACTATTCTCTAAATTTGATTGAAAGAAGCGTTGTTCTCTGTTATAGGTACATATAATAGGTACGTGTAGGACTTGTCTATTTTTTCCATGAATATAAAATTAAAATGAAAAACCAATTGCAATATATTAATGTAAAGATTGATAACATTTGATGTACTCTATTTAAAAAATTTTCAATTAATCCTTTTTATAACTATTCCGTGTTCGTCGGAAATTGATTGAAGTTCTCCAGACAATGACAATAGACGATGATTGAAGAAATGAACCAATTATATATTGAGGTCAATAAGTAATTGTTTCTCATAGTACCTTCTACAAAATAATGAGACATTTCCATATGTAGTTATTTGTAAAAATATATACCAATACCTACTATAAAAATTGTAAGCCTTTTGATGAGCGTATAGAGAGAGCTTGACCAAAATATTCAAACAATGTCAAATTGAGAATTTCAGAATCACGCCTCAAAATTTGTAATTCAAATAAATTATAACAACATTTGTTTCTATGACATCAGTTTATTGTTGTTAGTTTGTTTCAATATTGCTTAATAAAATATTTTTGCTTATTTTAGCTGAATAAACAAACACAATCTGTCAAATTTTACAGCACACATAGAACGAATTTTGTTATGACCGTTTGACATGTATTCCAGTAAAAATATATTTCTAGATATAGAAAAAAATCAACCTCTCATATAGGTACATCCTACAACGTAAATATTTTATTTAAGATACAATACATAAATACAATAAAAATGTATCAGTGAATGGCAGTGAGTTTGAAGAAATCCCAGTTTTCAGGAAAAATATACTTGGGTTCAATTTATGTTTACTGACTTATATTTACTTCTAATATACTGCAGCTCCTTAATTATTTATCGTCTCGATCCTAAACATCGTAACCATGTCATGCTGGAAATGACAGCCAGTGAAGAAGAATAATCAGTATGACACCATTCCTGAAAATTCTTTTTTGTTTTGAAACAACATATTATCTGTGTGTCTCGGAAGATGACTTCAATCATACTTCTTGCAATTTTCCAACCCAGTTTATCCAACATAGATTCTATCCTTGATATGTTCAACATCTTTAAATCATAATTTAGGAAATGATTTTGGATGCTCCTCAACGAATGTCAGAACCATATAAAAATAGGCGTTTTGTCTGCTAGGCGTAGACATTTTCTCAACCGCAGTTGCTGAGCTGGCCTCCTACACATCGGCTTTTAAAACTGGAGTGATTCCTCAAACCATGCAAATATCCTCATGTACCAAATGGGCGATGGAAATATCGGTTGACGGACTGCAAACAATTTGCTGAGCCCCGACCGTAATTCCCAATCTAGTTGAAATATAGTCGTTGAAACCGGTATGATACTTTGGCTTACTCATTGTGCTATTTGATATATTTGCACATCTCCGTGTTTCCTTCTGCAATGACAAATTTCAAATTCCAAAGGTTACCTCATTCCTATTCTATTCATCTTTCCCGGATTTCGCAATATTTGTGATTGTGGATTATAGATACAAACCAAATATTCAAAATTATCAAACATCGTACCTACCGGTCTCTTATTTGATAACTGACAATTCACGATCAAGCAATAAAATTCTGACAATTAAATTGATATTTTTTACTCAATAAGCCACCAGGGGCAAATAACAATTGTAGACAATTGTACGTATACTATTTTTCAAGATCTAAGAAAGTGACCAGCCTGAAATTAATCTTATTTTTACATGAGGTGCTATAAAACAGCCTCTACCCTTATATTTATACATGACCCTAACAGGGTGGGAGTATGTATAAAATGTAATATATGTATTGATATATTGTGTATTATTTCGTAGATTTAAGATTAAAATTCAACAGTCCCATCATATTAAACTTTTAAACCCAACAATAATACAACAAGGTAAACCATATATACCCTGCATTAAAATCAAATTAAGGAAATTTCCAGGTATTATAATATAATAGTACGGCCCTGCTCAATGCCCTCCTCATAAGTAGCAATAAATTTACGACTTTTAGGTCTTATCAAATTTTAAATAAGTTTCGGTAGCAGGCACTTTCTTAGATCGTGAAAAATACATACTATAGCTACTAGTCACAGTCCCTCTGACCTCTCATGTTTCGACCTTGTAGAAGTGACTGCTCATTGATCGATTCATCCTCCCTACTATCTAACGAGAATCTATTCTGGCACAAAGTTCTTGTAATGAGTGCAAATTTTAAGCAACAGTTGCAGTGAATGCACAAGTTATCAACTCTTAGGTAACTAATTAGCGTCATGACAATAAATAGTCACAACAAATAATGCAGAATAAGGATTTTCTGGACACTTTTTATTGATAACTGTAGCAGACCCACAGACCAGGTCTGAAATCATGGTCTACCAAAGACCAGATATGTAGGTATCTACAGTCAACACACACACACAGCTGCCTAGTTTTCAGTGAGCAAATGAGTTGTGTACCTACATGTGAAATACTTTGAATACGTGACCAAACATTTAACGACCATACCGGATATTCATCTACCATAGCAGATTTGGTTTGTGGCTTACCAGATTGTTCAGAAAATCCTTCCATGTATTGGCCCCTATGAACTTACAACAGGGACAGTAACATGAATAAAAAAATTGGTTGACAATAATTTTTATGTATTAAACTAATCTTCAAAATATTTATAACTCACCAAAGTTTCATTGCAATCGGATGAACGATGGGTACAGGAATGCAAAACTAACAAAGAATCCAAAGGATAGAAATTCATTTTTTTCACAGCATTGTTGCCTGGGAAACAACTGCCATAGTCCAACGTTGACTTATATAGTCGAATATTGGATATATTTGAATTGGTGGTAATCAGGTCTCTGGTCCAATTAAAAAAATACTATTTTTTGAACTTTGTAATGTAAGTTATGAGCGTTCTGCGCTTTATGCGCTGAAATATTGACCACTTAAATTTATCTATTTTGGGTACTTTTTCGGTGTTGGAGAATCAATTTGAAATTTTTCCACTATATTATACCGTTACAATGAGTATTTATTATTTTTCTAAATTTATGAGAACGCCTAAATTATAGGTATAGGTATTATATAATAAAGAGGTGTAGGTATGTTTGATATAATTATTATTATTTCTATTTGAATACGAGAATAACGTAGGACGACGACGTGACCCTATGTGCCGTGTATTTTCGAATCATATAAAACTGACACCCTTCCAAGCGCGGCTAACCACAAAAGAAAATAAACTATCGAATCGTCGATAAATCATCAAGTTCGACAGCGCATCGAATCGAATCGAAGTACGTTAATATATACATGCATACACTGTTTGAATATAGTATTAGTTTAGTTTTGTGCTAGATGCGTTTTTTCAATACTTTCTCATGATCGCTCATATGATGTTTGAAAGGAATAAGGTACATCAACAAAAGAAACGCATATTTTCGATCATATTGTCGGTCTTTGCAGCATGATTATCAGAACGCCTTTGAACGTGATATCCTTTGAAGGAATTCTAATTTTCGTAAATTTAATGTTGAGATATTGTTTGGTCTAATCTCAAATAATCTTTTTTTTATTCAATTAATACTGGAAAACCCCATTAACAGTTCCAAAATAACACAATTTATATATAAGGTTATGAAAATAGAAAAATAAGCAAACTAAAATAAAATATTGCAGAACTTAACTTGTGTATTAAATACAAAATAGAAAAAACTAAAAATTCATTCTGTTGAATTGTCTCTTGTATTCACCTACATTTAAACAAAAAATGGTCATTAACAATTCTAGAGTATCTATCTATAGGTAAGTACATAATACCATAATTTGTACGATAGAAAGAAATATAAAAACATCTCAAATTCTATCTTCTGTGTCTAGTGGCTATTTCGTCAATTGTACGATTGACAATACCATAGAGAAAAATGAGTCCAGCAATTTTTTTTCGATCTGACAATGACCGCAATTGAAGTTGATTCTCTATTGTGGAATAATCGTCATCTTCAATCACTACATCCAATTTAGGTAGATATATGCACAAAATCGGAGAAATTTATGTTGAACACTCTTCACCGTATAACTATGAACAGCATGGTATGGAGGCCAAACAACTGCACCATACTCTGGTTTCGACCATATCATATTAAATGCCTCTAATTATATGCACTGAGAGTTGCTTACAATTTCGTAATACAAAACCTAACAATTTGAAAGCTTGCACTGAAGCCTTATTTATGTGATCAACAAAAGTTTTTTTGATCTTACTGACATATTTCAAATTTTCTCCTTTGATTGAATATGAAGTAGGTATCAAATTTTCTTTTTTTCTTTAAAGGAACTAATGTGACAGCATTTGGATATGTTCAAGATATATCCATGATCTACTGTTTTGTACAATCAGGGAAATAATTAAGCTTTTTATTGAGATGATACTAAGCATTTGCAGAGTAGGAAATCCTTTTAGTAAAAATCACGTTTACCTACCTATACTTGACCTTGTCGCATTGTATAGGCACCTACCTATACTTCAAATAAGCTCTGTGAAGTTGGTACCATCAATTAGGGCATTTGATTTTTAACCATAACATAATTAGGAGCGATTAAGAATTAAGGTGCTAAAAAAGGAGCTGATACACCGTAATTGATATGCAGAAATGCTGTAGTAAGTGAAAATATAACGCTATCATAACATGATCGAATAATAAATATATGTATAGCCTCCAGCTGACATTAATAATACATTAATAATATAAACTGTTGCAAATTTGTGAAAATAAATATATAGAAAATCTACAACAAAGAACTTTGAGCGTTAATTAGATACTTTATAGGTGCCAGAGGTGCTGTAACTCAAGATAAATATTTTTCAAAAAGTTAATATATTTGTGCTAGCTTTTCTTGACGTTAGCACAATATCATCAAATATTGAGAAGGCATGAAATACTTTCATCATACTTACAATTAATCGTTAGTTGGGAGCTTTGCAGTAATCAAAAATCAAATATGTGATGAAACTTGTTGCCTTCGACTGCATACTAAAGACTGATAATTTAAAAGCATTTACCTACAAATTTTCAATGGAAAAAATATCGAAAAACTTGAATTTGTGGTGCCTTATTTATTTATTAATTTACCGTATGGCATTGAGAAACAACAAAATCAACTTGGTGCTAATAAATTGACAATTGACACATCATCAATGAATATTATTGCAACGTTCCTAATTAGCACCTTCCACGATAACATTGTGCTTAGCATTGTGTGAAGTTATCACAGCAATTTTGAATACTATCTACATATCTTCAAAATTTTATTAGCAACTAACTTTTGAGTATGGCACCTTTAACACCGATATTTTTTTGTTATACTTATTTGAATAAAATATTCGGCACTTGACGGTGCTTGTTTCACAGTGCTTCCTTTCAAAAATTTCGAAGGAAGCATTATTTTATTGCCTATTCTATGAAGTTCAGCCTTCTGGTGAATACAAGCCTTTGGTTTTTTTAACTGCTCGATTTTCTTCAACAAAATTTAAGAACCATATTTTTCTCTATTGACGCCACTGATATGTACACTATTCCAATTTTACCGTATATCCTCTTACAAGTGATGTAACAACGATACAAGAGCATCTGTGATTCTACAAATATACAGGGTGACTCTTTAATATTCCGAAAAAATCCAGTGTTGGAGTCCTTGGATGAAAATCATCAACTAATATTCTAAGACATCTCCTAAAGATTCATGTAGGTAAACAAATTGCTCTAAATGATTACCTATAACAACGGTAGGTATATATACCTACTTCAATAGTGCAAAGCATTGATTTGTGGACAAGTTAAAAAAATTCTGGTGTATACTTTCAGACGATGCAATAATGTGATTTCTTAATTCTTTGATATTTTCAACTGGCATAGCATAAATCAGATGTTTCAAATGGCCCCGCAGGACAAAAATATAAGGAGTTCAAGTCTAGGGACCGCGGAGGGAGGCCAGGGCTATTTTTTTGGTATACATCCAAGGCATCCAAGCTTATTCACAAGATTATCACCCTCTATATAGCAACAGCACCCCTCACAGGCAATGTCCGAATAGAAGTGGATGACTCCGACACGACGAGCAAAATCTCGGGGTGCGATTGAAGCGCGGCCACAAAGTGGCCTATTACCACCTGGAGTTCACGGCAGCAACTACTCCAGAGGCTACAATTACATACCAAACAATAGCGATAGAGTGTGATGGTGTGCTATTGAATGGAGGCGATTCTCTTGGATTCAATTCCGTTAGAATTGATCACGACGTGTGGGCAATGGGCCACCACACACTATTGTCGAATCGCGCAGTAGGCAGCTACTGCGTCTACTCATTTCCAAAAGAACTCCATCTCATTCTATGATATTATATCTATGTACAGCTAGCGCTGTGTCATTCTGCATTAATTTTACGGAATTAAAATTTCCAATCAAACTTTCAATACGAACTTAATTTGTTATATGTATTTCCATTCTCACGTTATCATTCCTTTATTAACATTCTTGTGTAGATTTATATTATATAAAATACGTATATAATGCCATTTGGCACACAAATAAAAATCGAAGTTTGTTATGCAGGTACTGATTTTTTAAGACTCTGCAAGACAGGTGCGTTATACAGGAACAAGGTAATGAGTAAAACTAGCGACTGTGAAAGATAAGATTAGCACTCCATATAATTTTTTGTTATACAAAATGATATGGCCAGATTCTAAAATGGTTTTTTGTTCTTAACTTTCGAAAGGTCCAATTGATCTGGATATTTGAAGATTCTTATAATGCTTTTCACAATAAATGGTTGACAACCTTTTTTTTTACCTGGAACGTTTCGCCAGAGGTCGGCCATAAACATGCAATAAACTGTCGGTCAGGGTCGGATCGTAATATAGCAGTATAATAACATATAAATATCTTTTTTTACGAAATAATTTACATGTTATAGCTATTGAGAATTCATATGTTACTCTAAAAACAATTAGAACGATTAACAAACAGAACTAAGTACCTATAGAATAGCATTATGTAGCATACATGTAGGTATATGTGTATATAAATTCAACTAGTAGATTTTGCGGGATATGTATTATTTTTTTAGGATATTTCATGTCATTCATGTCATTAAATATATCATAATAAACATACAGTGTGTGTAAGATTACTTGTTTCCTAATACACCAGGCAGTGTATGAGTCAATACATATATTGGGGAAAATACTATAGAAGGTATGTGTTCGCTTAATTTAAAATTATAAATAGATCTATAGTATTTTTTGATTTAAAAAAGTAAACTTATTTAAATTCGATCAAATGATTCGTTTGGGAGATATTTGTCATCTTATTTATGCATTGCAGGGGAGTTTCAAGGAGAGAATTGTTATTTTCGATCTTGTAGTTTATTTTCACTTACACCCTTTTAATAATGGTTAATGCAAGAAATCGATCTGTATTAAATTAATGAAATGTTAAATATTTCCCAAACTGCTCATTTTATCGAATTAAAATAAGTTTCGGTACCTACCTTTCCGTTAGCTAAAGGTCTGGGGAAGTTTTTTGCATCCTTGCAGAAATTTGGGATCATCAACCTACGGAATGAATCTGTACCTGTTTTTATAGCAATACTATAGATTTATTTATTATTATAAAATAAGCAACCACATACTTCCCTAAGAATTAAAACTATTTTAAAATTCAATAACTCGGAAACCAGACCCTGTCTAAAAAAAAATTATATGAAGTGCTAATATAATTTTCGCTCGCTCTATAGGTTCCCGACATTTTTCCTATTAGTTGCGGGACACCCTGTGTACGATCGAGATAAGGGTTACTGCGATATTTGATTTCGGTCCATTTTATGTTAGGGCGCAAGCTATCTTACACACTGCTGCGATAATAACGACGTGACATAAGTAGGACGTTACTCTGGTGGGGTGCATGCGATAATATCGACCGATATAACGCACCTATCTGCGAACGCTTTTTAACAAAAATGATGAGTGATATAAAAATATTTATCCATGTTACACATGCGTTGGTATGGGGACACTCACAAACACAACTAAGTTTTCAATTATGGAACGATTTGAATCAGTTGATTATCTATTCATCATTTGAAATATAACATATAGTGCTTGAAGTAATAGGGATTTTCATTTTTTTATGTGACGACTCCCTACTGGTACGGACATACCGAAGATACGTGGATGTGTGCGGTGGAGGTCTCGGTCGCGGTAGCCTCATCGATGTCGAAACAAACTTATATTTTCTTCTGAGATTGTACATACCAAGGATGTTTCATCCCTTCACCTTCGCTGCCTATCATTGCGGTTTACAGAGATGTCGATGCCAGAACAAAATAGTTAGTTTTGCTTCGCGATCGAGCTGTTCATCGTATGGTAAATTGTACGTTTACTGGTGCTTATCAAACCACGTGACATTCGTCTGAGATGCGGATGTCACTACCAGCTCGTCTTCGGTTAAAATCGAGTTTGTATGATAGTTATTATAATTGCAACATTCAGTTTTCGTTTCTATGTTGTCATAAATATACTAAAATTTATCCAGACTCATTCTAATATAAGCATAAAATCTGACTGAGTGTTGTTTTTTAAGCTCTTTAATTAGATGATGGTGTTGATATTGCCTTTCTTATTTATAGGATGAGCCGAAAACTGGCCATTTGAAGAATTTAAAATGTTCCAGCACTTTTCACTGAAGACATACTGTCGTCACTACTGTTGCGTCTATACATAATTTTATAATTGAAAAAAGCAAACATTCCCAAAATACGTAAAGAACAAAGAAAATAAAAGTGAAGTCTATATAATATTAATAAATCTATGTAAATACTAGGTTAGTTTTTCTTTCCCAGGCAGTATAATCACTAAAGAGATAAAATAAAGGGGCTAGTCCGTATATGTTGGAGACACATCTCTTACAAGATATCAATTTCCCTTGCCCTTAAATATAAACATAATAAAATAAATAATAGGATAGGTATATGAATATTTTTTAAATTGTTGAATATTTTAGGCAAGGGAAATCTCCATCTTAAATGTGACATACTTAAATGACAGAGACAATGTAGATATTTACTCTCTATTGAAACTTAAATTCTTCTTACAAATTCTACATTAATATGGTGTATTTTGGCACTCTTATAGTATAGGTTATGTAACTAATATCCTGAAAACAAATACATACTTATCGATTTCAGTTACCGTCGTGACTGAATTGGTTGGTACCTATAAGAAATGGAAATTCTCGTCACCTCTGTCAAGTTGGCCTCCTAATTTTGGAAAAATAAACTTTCTCCAACGTACATCGTTTGTTTCTCGTTTGTTATTGTTTGTTAGATGAAAATTTTCGTTTGTTAGTTGCTGTTTTTTTTTTGTTATTAACAATTGAAATTCTCGACGTCAAGTTGGCGCCACTTTCGAAATATGTAGGTATTTCGTTTTGCGAAAAAAACTTTAATTTTTCGAAAATGGGGCCAACTTGACTTCGAAAATTTCATTTGTTAATAGCAAAAAAAAGAACTAACAAACGAAATGTTTCATCTAACAAACAAATGATTTACGTTGAAAAAAGTTTATTTTTCGAAAATCAGGGGGCTAACTTGACAGGGGTATTCGCGTCCATACCCAGGTAGCATGTTTAGAAAGTCAAGCTAAAAATAACCTGTCACCTGTTTCATGGAAACTATAACTGATACATTCAATATTTTTATATTATTATGTAAACTAATATCTTGGCTGAAACATGTATTTTTAGTTATTTTTTTTAATTGTAACTTATAACTTTATAACGTCTGTTACCTTACCTCCCGTTGTTGTAAAGTAACTTTTAAGTATTTATCCAATAAAAAAGTAAAAATGTAGTACCTATTAAATTTATTGGGAGATTACATTTGATTGTGAAATCGGCCCCTAGTGTGTAATCAATTCTTGTTACAAATTTGGTTATTGAATGCAAATATATTTGAATGGAGCAGCGTATGGAGACATATGTGAATCATTACCATTGAAGTGCATCATAATATCATTTAAAAACATAAGTACTTATATGCCTAAAGTGTATTTTGTGGTGATAGATGTTTTTGATGAGTATAAATTATAGATTCCTTTAATAATTGAGGAAAATCTATTCTTGGTACAGTTGTAGTCGGTAAATTTGATTCATATGTATTAAGGATATTGCAGTAAACATGGGTGGATGAAGAACTTTATTATTATTTAGATATTATTGATTAAAACTAAATAAACAAATATTAAATGTTTATAAAAAAAGATAATTCAGAACTGAAACACAACTCATATAAATATTTTATTAATTGAAATATTCCAATTTTCTGCAATCTTCCTATTTAAACCATTAAAAACGATGTACCTCATCCAGAAAACTTTCGGCTGTGTCAATGATACAACCAAATACTTTTTTACTTTTATTTGCAACACCATTCCATTCTATATTCTATAAAATATATCTTTTTTCATATTTTTCACTTGGCCATCTTTGGGGAATGAAGGGGGCAGATTGGACGAATATTCTCGACAGCAATTTTATTTCTATAAATAGATGTACTTCGAAAAATGTATTATTCAATTCTATTGCTGTTCCCATTTTCCTGCAAAGTATTTCGAACCGTTGAACTTACAGAAGATTTGCCTTTCATTTATCATAGTCTTTCTTCCATTAAAAATTCATTATACGAATGTTGTCTGCTCAAACAAACTTATTTCATTATGTGTATACTCAAGTTGTCTTGTATCAATAATATAATATGTGTATTGTAATGTGTGTGAATTGTAATTAAGAATAACTTTATCATAATGGTGTCAAAGAAATTCGATCAACATGTCGGTAACTAGAAAGAGCAGAGAGACTATAACAGAAATTTAATTTTCAGACGGCTGTTTCTACTGTGTGAATATGTTGGAGATTTTCAGGGACGTATTGCTGACTAATAAATACAATGTGCCTTAAATTGTTTATGGATATATGGTTATCAAAAATATAGAAATAGAAATAGGAAAACTGTTAAACGGGGGAATGTTTGAGATTTTATTGGTTACTATAAATGAAAATTACATCTTTCTTGGTTTATTGAATGTGTATTTTGAAAAATCTCATATCACGTATTTTAGAAACAGTCTTAAAGTATATAGAACATTTGAATCAGTTGATATTGTTAGAGCAAATTTCTACGTAGAATACGTTTATGTCGGTAAATTATCATCAACTATGTTTTTTTATATGGACACTATATTGGCAAAAATTAAATTGGAGCACCTTTTCTCTTTTTGACCATCTTCTCAAACGGAGGAGGTATACAATTCGACTGTTTGCTTTTTTGGTTCGAACGCGTCTTTCGCATAGTAGTAGAAGATTGATGCGAATTGATCCTATATTAGACAAATTTAAAATTGAACATTTCCTTCCCCCAAAAAAATGCCCCGATGAGAGTAGAGGGGGCAATTTTTTTGGAAAATCGAAATTATGTCCGGCAATATTTAAATTGGACATTTTTCAAAGAAAATTACGGTATCCGAGTACAGTACATATTAGTAAATTCTCAAATATGTGTGTTTCTGATATGTTTAAAAATCTCTGTGTACATGTGAACGTTCAATAGTTTAATTCGTTTTATTTCGGTTTTTAATTCTGTATTTGAGCGTGCCTAACATAAACATATATATATATATATATATATATATATATATATATATATATATATATAATCTAAATCTAAATCTAGGTATCGATCGGTAGGTACACTACAAATTGAAAGGGAATGGAACTAATGCCTGATTTCTGAGGTTGACAGTTAAAAGCTCTTTATTATCGACCCATTAAAGCTATCCATTTGAAAAACTTAGTTTAACTTTTGCTGTTATTCAGAATACGCGATTGACGCTTCGATTACTATCGAACCGTTAAGCATTTCATTATTTTACCACTAGATGGCTTTTGTCAAAATATAAACTTAATTTCCTGGATAAGCTATAAATGCAATATCTCTCTTACAATAAATAAAATAAAGAATAATATAAACCCAACTCGAAAACTATTCTCAGAACAGAAGAGCAATAGATTTATATCCATGATGATTTGAAGAAGGAAAAAAAAAAGTTACATTATAGACAGCAGTAATTTCCTTATAACGGCAACAAGGGTTGACTCGAAAAGATATATATATATATATATATATATATATATATATATATAAAATTCTTTGGATTATGCCAAGCTTTCGAGAATGTTTATTCTCTTCGTCGGGGCAAAATTAGTGAATTTACATAAAATTAACCACAAACAGGAAAGATTTCATAGTCATCAATGAAATCTTTCCTGTTTGTGGTTAATTTTATGTAAATTCACGAATTTTGCCCCGACGAAGAGAATATATATATATATATATATATATATATATATATATATATATATGTTGGGCGCTAAGTTTTGACAGTTTAAAAGACCAAATCCTGAAGTTAAAACCATTATCGCCCTTTGATCGTTTTCAAATGTCCACAGCTAGCTTTGGTCAATTACAAAACCACCAAAGCTTGAATTAACGGTCATTTTAAATGGAGTCTGGATAAAAGTGAATAGTTTATGTAATTTCGCGTGTGTTATAAGGGGGAGGGGATGGGTTTCTGTAGTTACTGCACAGCATTGTCAGGTGAGGCGCGTGTGTTTGTCAAAGCATTGCGTTGAAGGTGGTTTCAGGTGTATTACATTATTTCTTAAGATGACTGTCGTAAGTGAAGAAGCATTTAAGTTAACATTAGATGCCTTATCGAAAAAAGCAAATCGAGTGATACATTTTCTCATTTCTATCAGTTGGAAACATCACCATGATTCCTTAAAAAAATTTATCTAAGAAATGAATTTTTAGTAGCAGACCAAAACTTCATCTAAATCAAAGATGTCCCAGAAAATAGAACCGCGTCTACTGTAGACTCTCAGTCGAAGCAAGGGTTTTGTGAAGTGCGGGTGTAGAAATAACCGCGGAAACAAGACATGCAATCGTTTTAATAAAGGCGTAAAATGCATCTCAAAATGTCATTCAAGTTGCAGGAATAAATAACCAACCATTCAATTAAGTTAAGCTTATATGCCGTTCATATTTTTACTCTTTCATTAGTAACAGTTGTTCCATTCTGTGTTTTTTTTTATTTCTTATTAAAACAATCTAGCTTAATTAGATCCCTGCGCTCTATTCATAGTATAGTTATTTAATCTGGTTGTAACTGTGTGTTTGTCTAAAAATATACTTTTTGTAACGATTTACCTGTTTCTATAACGATTCTATGACTATGGCTAAGCGATCCTAAAAATTTTAATTATAGATTATTGCAAATTACTTTTCATGTATGTTTTTAATATTATGTAATTCTCTTGGCTTCTCTGTTAAGATAACTACAAATGATGGCTACGAGATCTTTCCTGTTTTTAGCTAATAAGTATATTCAAAATTCACGACTTTTGCCCTGAAGACGAGAATAAACATTCTCGATAGCTAGGCTTAAATCAAAGAATTTCATTAATTATATGACTGCATCCCCGAACTAATGCTAGTAGCAAAATGGCGGCTAACTCTCTCATTCACTAAATTTCATCAAGAATATTTTTGAATTATAGATGTACCTATCTTTTGTTTTAAGGATTTTTCCTTGAAACTGATTTAATTTTTTATTTGGATTTTATGGATACCAAAATTGGGGACGGGATAAGTTTCTATGTTGGTAATACTGAAGTGACAATAAAAACACATTCTAATCATTGTTATTTATTCTTTTTTCATATTATATAACCTAGTATCGTTTACAGCATTGATTCTAATATTTATCGAGAGTATGATAACAAGTTATACAGAGTAGAATAGTTTATTTAATATCAGATACGTCTAAAACAACATAACAATGAAGACTGTATTGCAAAAGTCTCAGGATGTAAAAAAATAAATAAATATGTATTCCCCCATCGAAACATTGTAGTCTCGCATATTATTTTCAATTATTCATGAAGGCTTGAAACTAGGTGGAGGATTGAGTATATTCAGAATTAAAGAATCTAATACATGAAAAGACTTATCCTGATAGAGTAATACAATTCACTTAATCACTAAAAACTAGAAACATAGATATACAGACTAATAATACTTTTATTTACAAATTTTACACGGTATCTCTGATTTTACTGAAACACTTGAAAATATTACTTTGCATTTTTTATGTTAAATGTATAGGTGAGTATTGAAAAAAAATAGAATAATAATTATTTAATTCATTTTCTATATCTGATTTCGGGCTAAGCTATACGTTATATTAAGAAAATACGAAAAAAGTTTTTTAGAAAATGTTAGCTCTTTTCAGTGACTTCATCAGTGTTTTTTTAAATAACACCTTATATATTTTTGCATTTTCATATACTCACTTTTATAACAATTAAATGAAATAGGATTTAATGTGTATGTCATTAATTGTGGTTTTGTAAATAATAAATAAAATAATAACATTATAAGAGTACTAAATATTTAATAGTTAATGGAAAACTAATTTTATCACAAAAAATTCAGCGCTTTAACATAACAGGAAATATTAACTGAAAATTTTAAAAACCACATGTCGCACACACCCCAAACCCTATACCTATCATTTAAATTATTGTAAAAATCTGAGAATTTAAAAATATATTTTTATTATATATTTAACTGTTGAAAAAATCACAGATGACGTTTTATTTCAAAAATTAACATAGCTGGTGAATGAAAGTACGTCACTGAAAAGTGCTAGCGTTCTAAACAAAATCTTTTTGTTCAGATTTATTTTCAATATAACGTATAGTTTAGCGGGAAATAAGGTATTTCCAGACTTTATAGCCATCCTTTATAACCCAATATTCAATGACCAATAACAATTTTAAAGAAATATTTAAACGTAATTTCTCTAAGTTATAAACGGGTTACCGAAATTAAATTTTCTAGGTGGAGAACTGAAAACGAAAAACATAGAAATAAAAACATTAGGTGTTATGAATATTTTCACGATTATAGACTTTTTGTGGGAAGTAACCACAGAACCAAAGCTAGCGTTACGTAAAGCCAAGTGACAAATTAATCTAGTGTATTTACCATATGTACAAAAAGTAATGACATTTCATTATATTTGAATTGATTGAATATAATTTTTCTAAGATGCATTCAGTTTTTTCTAAGGGAAAATGAATATCAAACACAAATTTCATATCATCAATCATATGAAATGGGTGAAAATGTTGGTGATATTTACCATTCTCTATATATCTGTTTTTTTCTAAAATCTATCTACGATGCAATAGAATTTACCTATACACAGTACTAATCAAATAATGCGTGTCTAATTCGTTCAGAGATTCGCTAGGATCCACTATAAATATAGTAATATACACACACGGACAATGCACCTACATTATATTTTATTTTATATCACTAATCACGTTCACATTCTATCTGGTCAAAAAATAACTGTGAGCGGCCTCCGAAATTCACTGCCAGGTGGACCTTGAGTTGGATATTGGCCAGCATACTGGGCCATCGGTAATAACCCAGAGGGACTCTGTTGTATAGCGTTGGCCGGATAGTAGCCGGGTAATCCACCAGGTGAAGCTCCGGCCGAGGAAGTGGTTGTTGAGCTGGAGCTGGAAGCTCCTTCGAGCCTTTCAGCACTGGGCTTTGTGTCAGGTGAGTCCGATGACCTGGGCGAGCTCATCGACACTTGGCTCTGTTGTTGCTGTTGCTGTTGTTGCTGCTGCTGTTGTTGCTGTTGCTGTGCCTGCTGCGACTGTTCCGAGTACATTTTGCTAATATCGAGAGCCGGATACGATCTCGAAGAATCCGGGTTGTATTTGTTGGCGTCCATGTACATTTTGGATGATTCAAAATATGCCTTTGTAAGAGCCGAAGTGGAGTCCAAGTAGCCACGTTCCAGATAACTTTTTGATGTGGAGTCCATGTACTTGGGATCCGAGTACATCGACATGGCCAAGGTGGAGGGAGGCATGTAAGGAGAGCGGTATTTGTCTGCCTCCATGGAATACTTCATGGCGTCCATGGAGCTGACCACCTGAAAACAAAAAAAAACACTCAGTCAGTTTCGAGGTAGGTATAAGGAGAAAACATTTCCATCTTAATAATTATGATTTTGAATAGATTTTTGGTGACTAAAGAGGAGAAATTTATCAATATATTTCTTTAAAAATGGCCAGTTAGACATTTTCAATCTCCACACCATATTAGATAACTTGCTAAATGGAAATTTATCAAAATGGAACCGATTTAGAATCGGAATATTTCCCATATATATATATATATATATATATATATATATATATATATATATATATATATATATATATATATATATATATATATAGACGCATATTTATTTGTATTATGACTACAAGTTTTGAGAAGGAAATTGATTGTTGTTTTTGCCATAGGGTTATATGGAATGTTTTTCTTTTAGAAAAACGTGAATGGGTAGTGATATTGACTCCGAACCAATTTTAAAGTTGATTTCTCATCCATTAATGTGATGTATAATTTTGCATAACAGATACCTTAAAGGATTCAATGTGTAAATCTTGAGCAATACTCAAAATTCTATGTTCTTAACAACAAAATATTCATAAAATTAATTATTTATTGACCTCAAATAAGTAAGAAAACAAAGACCGCGTTTTTAGTAGAAAAACTTATTATACTTAACTTAGAAAGTACTATCTATTACAGGGTACGCTTTTGTTTCGGCCAACATAAAAAACAAAGTTGATTTCTAGGAAATGAGATATCACATTATAATATATAATATCAAAAACGCCATTTTTTGAGCTATGAAAGTTGCCTCGAAGAAATACTTTTTGTTTTTTGCTGGCTCTTCTGGTAACCTCGGGAAAAGGAAGGAAAGGGAAAAGGCTATCAAATTGCTCAACTTTTTTTCTTATTTAACCGAATTCGTATCAACCGTTTTGTAGATACTAACGCTATGCCATCCTTATGTTTGACACACTTTATTCAGTTTATTGGCCATTCTTATTAAATGTCGTCTCGTATTTTCGGTTTTCGTAATTTTTAGTCAAAAACATAAGTTTTCACTTCACAAAATTTCAGCTCTCAGACAACCATGAGTTTATTATTAATTGAGATCTATAGCAGCTTATTTATCTTCATGTTTTTTGTCAGGCAGTAAATAGATACCTACCTATATATTTATTGTGTAATATTCATGGACCAAGGCCATGGGTATACCATTCAATAGTTGAAAAGTAAACATCGCCTTTCACTTTCTACATTACAAACTCCCTCATAGATATGTGAGCTTATCTCGACTCAGCCTTTGCAAGTAAATGTACATGGACATAATGTAATTTGGATTAGCGCTGGGTAGCTACCTAGCTATATTATAAATATGAATATACTTGGATATCGTAAACTTAAGCGAACCGATAAACTCTTTTGTTTATTATCATATTCATATTTATATGCAGTATTCAGTGGCGATCAAATTTGATATTTATCGGTCCACATTTTTTTAAGTTTGTGTTCGAACCACCTTTGTTGTTGCCTGGCGTAGGTGTCGAACACACAAGAAGCCATTTCGATTTTATATTAACAAACAACACTCTTGGGTGTTTTACAATTATTAAATTCAGCTTCCCACGAATAGGCTACAGCTTAATATTATGTTTTTAATGCTTTTATCGATTCAATCGTGGATTCAATCTCGTGTTTTATTTACTAAAGAAACAAATATTTTATACAAAAAATTGTACGCATTTTATTAGTTGGTGCACTGAAAAATTGATAAATATTTTTTACAATAAATTGTACCGATGTTATCAGTTGGTGCATTCAAAGGTGGAAAATAATATTAATTCTACTGGTGCTGGTACTTTTTGACCGACGAACCCCGGACCAAAGATTAGATGTACTTAATCTTTGCTTGAACGGAGAAGGTATACAATTCGACTGTCTGTTTTTTTGCTTCGTGCGCGCGTTGTATATAGCAAACGTACACCGATTCTGATGATTTTTGATTCATTTGAACCACGAGACTGGAAAAATAATCCCATATTCATAAAAACGCACATCAGAAGTCTCCTCTCTTAAATGAATCAAAAATCATCAAAATCGGAGGACAAAAAAGCAGACAGTCGAATCGTATACCTCATCCGTTTGGGTTCGTCGGGCAAAAATTAGGTTAATTCTATTGGTGCTGGCAATTTTGTAGTAGTGCAGTTGTGAGTAAGTAGAAGACTTATAAATTGAAAGTCAACTCTCTATCATTTGTCTGATATACCTACAAATTACTGTAGGCTTATAAGGCACAGAATAAATAATTTATTCTGTGGGTAAGGTATCTCAGTATTGTGCGCCACCTGATGTTACCCAAAACTTCGTTTAATACCATCTTTATATTTTCTTGACATTCGATGTTGAAGTCATTGTAGACATTCGTCTACATAGAACTCAATCTTCTGTAGTTTGAGTTCACTGTTCTTTGATGATTTGTTGCTCTATTCTATGAAGGTTAAGTTTTGTTATGCTAAATTTTTGGGTAAAATCAGGTGGCTTAATCACTGTATGCCAAAGATAGTTTTTAGCTTATAGTGCTGATATCAATTAATTAAACAGATATTTTTTTATTTAGCCAATCATTCATACTGTCTTTTATAAGCTATATGTCTCTCGACAATTTGCCTAGAATGTATTTATAATATTTTGTATTTCAACAACTATTAAAATTCAGAAATCATTCTTACCACAAACCTGGCTCTGGAAGGGATTTCAATTGCCTTAACCCATTAAGCCACCATTACCCCATTATTTTAATTTAATAGATAATATAATTTCAAATGATCTTGAATTTCAAGAGCCTTTGATGACCTGTCCATATAACACGTATTTCTAATGTGTTTCTTGAGTATATTCGTTCAAACATACTAATACAGCTGAAACCCAACAGTGCACAAAGTTATAGTCATTCTTAGTTTTTGTGAAAAATTATTTATCTAACGTTTACTTAGTTCGAGTTTTACATTTTTTTCTAAACTCAAGTGGCCAATGATGAGACAATATTGCAAAAAAATCCCATAGTGAAGACAATGGCGTAACACAATTTTTTAAGCGGTGTTACTGGAGAGGAAATATTTGAATATTTCCGAAAGCTGTTGAAAAAATGAAAAAAAACAACGGTTTGGCAGTCAAGAAAATCATAGTTACAAAGACATTAAACAAACTATTCCAAATTTGATGACAATACACTAGAAACTGGCAGAAAATAAAGGCATTACATATATGTCTATGTGGATGGTGTACTAAAGCCAAGTCAGTCAGGTGTGTTTCGGTCGTTTCTGAAAGCCTTATATTTGGTTCAGGGCCACGAACAGACTGAATTAAATGAAATGACAATTTACCAACATTTTACCAACAGTAATAATGAATCTCAAAAAGTGCCTTTCGGATCCGGCAATGAGCTGTAGATCGCGTATATTTGTGAAATGACGCGTTTCACAAATATATGCGAGATGTCGCCAACACTTCAGGGAGTAAAGGGCAGTTCAAGTAGAATAACTCAAATTTCATTTGCTCATTCGCCAACAAAGTATAACATTGAATTTGTTTAGGCACATTTATGTAGAATTGTTTTATAATATGGCAGCTAGCTCGCCTGTCACCTCCGCCAATGCTCTCATCAATTGATCAAGAGACTGAGTTGTTATTCAAATTAAAGTCGAGGGTGTAGGGAGGGGCTCCCTGTGTACTGAAGAGAAGGTATATAAGGCGTGATCTGCGTCGTATATATGGAGAAGTGTGTAGCTCTGTCACCGGGATACGCGGACAAAGATTATTAAATCAGGATTAGCGGTCTGTTGGTGACTGCCGTTCGTGACATACACAAATTCCTCTTACCAAACCAAAATCGAATTGAAATCGTTAGGGGATTTGATTTAATGATTTTGTCATCATTGAGCTTCGAGTATTCAGAGCATAGAGATTATAATGACTGAGATCAGGCATACATTGTTTGAGTGTTTGTTATGATGAGAAGTGACCAAATTTTGAATGGGATAAAGAAATCTTAAATTTAACTCAAATGATTTCATGAATAAATCTTATGTACTAAGGGAGAATAAGTGATCTTGTAACTGACGAGTTATTGTCATATTGCCGAAGAAAATATGTTTGATGTCTTTCAGCGTTATACTTTTCTTTTCTTAAATTTCGGTTAAGCTATAAAGCAGTTGTATTCATCGTAAATATTTAAAGAAATATTTTTACAAAAAATTAGACCGACGTTATTAGTTGGTGCACTTAAAAATACGAAATAATAATAATTCTATTGTTGCTGTTACTTTTGAAGTTGTGCAGTTACAATTTAATAGATAGGTAACGTTTGCCAACGATTTTACAACTACCAGCAATCTTGCACATACATAGTGCTCTAACTCGGACACCGTTGAAGTTATCGAAAAATGTATTTTCTCTACATAATAAGTATATCAAACCTACCTTCACTCTCATCTCATTTAAAACTGTCTATTTTATGTTTGTATATATGAACAATATTTTGGCTTAGGTGTGAATTAAATTAGTCTTAACAAAATGTTGTTGTGTTTTCTTTAACAGTGATAATTGCGACTACCTGATTTCTTGTTTGGTCTTTTAATAACTATAGATGATGACCGTGCATTATAAGGTAATTCAGTCTGAAAACATTGTACGTTTTTCAAGCCTTCACATAGTTCGAATTTGTTTAAGGGTATTTTGGGATTGACCATAAAAATAACGCAGTGAAACAAACAACTTTTGAAAACTAGGACCGACTTCATGAGCTGATGCACTAGAAGTAATATAATGTAATACCAATACGATGTGTAAAGATTATAAGTGTTTTGAAGTAGATACCAAGAGATGATTTTCAGCAATAGAAAACTCTTGAGAAGTTCAAAATTCTCACAGAATGTATTGTTATTTTTGATCGACGACCCAAACGGAGCTAGGAGTTATATAATTCCACTGTTTGTCTGCATGTTTTTTTGGCTGTTTGCGCCTTTTAAATTAAATAAACGTGCTATAATTTTTACTATTCTTTTTCATTTGATAGAGGACAACTGAGAGTTGGTCCCATTGAACTTCTCCTTCCCCCAATAACTTCTCCAAAAAGAGACCATATCTGGCAACGTTTAAAATGGACATCTCAAAAAATGGTTTCCGAATTACACATGGGGTAAAGTCTGAAATATGTGTTATTCCGCTATGTGGCATTTTTTTTCGAAATTAAAGAAGATATTTATATTGGGCATTTTGAGTATAAGCAACATATTACCAACATTGGTGAACTATTGCAGCTACTACTAACTGCACAAGTTTTTTTTTAGATTATCGATGAATCAATGACGTAAAATTGTATTTTTTTACACAAAACTTGGCCGACGTTATTAGTTGGTGCACTGAAAAATACAAAATAATATTAATTCTATTGGTGCTTGTTGTGCAGTTGCAGTTAGATCGAGAACTTTTGGCACCAACTTCACAAGTACCAGCACGAATAGAATTAATATTATTTTGTATTTTTCAATGCACCAACTAATAACGACGGTCTAATTTGTTGTAAAAAATATTTATTTCATTCTTTTGAGTGTAACATTATTCGTTTAACGTTCACTTACACCATTACCCATGTATATTCTTTGCTTGTACTTGTTATTATTCTGAAATCCAAAAACCTCGACGCGGAAATACCCATATTTTAGACTTTACCACCGCTGTAACTCGAAAACCGTAACTCTATGGAAAAAATGTTCAATATGAATGTTGCTACAAATAATCTGGTCTTTAATTTTGTTGCCTCAGATTTTCAATTTTCGAAAGAAATTGCCCCTTCCCCCTCTATTTTTTTAAATGAATCAAAAATCATCACAATCAGAGTACGTTTAGGTACTATATAAAGCGCGCACACAAATTTAAAAAAGCAGACAGTCGAATCGTATGACAAAACGTGATGAAAATTATACCTATACCTAGTATAAATATATGCCTAAAAATAAATGTACATGTTATTATTGTCTAGATGGTGTTGGTAAAGAATCCAATAAATAAATAGATTAATAAAGTCAAATAAGTGAAATTGTTATACCCGTTCGATATTTTACAGTCATCAAATTTATCTGTTACTAAATTACTAAAGTATATAATAATTGATTATTAGGTTATTTTTTTATTGTTCGCAAAACAATCACATGTTCGTAGACATTTTTCTTATTAATGTCAAATTCTTTGACTGATGAATATAACAATCAAGTGACATACCAAGCTACTTGTGACGTAATGCAACTGTTTCTATTAATAGACTAGACATATAATCAAATGAATGAACAATTTGCATAACTTTAGCTACTGTAACAACCTTATCTGAATCGAAACAACAAACTCAATTTAATTTACATCTAAACGCAGTTAAGCAATTAGCTACACAGCAAAATTCAAGTTCATAAATCAAAGTGCTCGTGTGTTTTGGCTTATAACAGAGTTTACCGGAACAACTGGCTCATCAACCATTTAAATCGAAACGTTCTATACAACACACCCACCACAAAATGTGTTCAGAAGTATATAGTTATATATATATATATAGCTATATAACAGCAACAACATACCAATTCGCAAATTTTATTTCGCTCATTTTAATTCAACGGTGGTAAATTGTGATGATTTATGGATCATCGTCGAGCTACATACGGAGACCAAAAGTGGCAGCACCGTCGTATCCTCCTCTCTGGCAAGCTGAAAATTCCTCACCTTATATATACAATGAGAACCGGGTGTAATATGTTATATGGCGCATTGTGTGTTCGAGTGTAGCAAAGCAGCGCGCACCTTGCAGGACGAAGCGCAAGAATCGCTCGTATATCATACGAGGACAAAAGGACTCTAACGATTCAAACAAACCCCCTGCGTTACGCGTCTCTATTTTATATGCGCACTGTGCAGGAATTTTTGAGGACTGTGCCATACGGAGCAGCAGTGTCCTTTTGTATATAGATATGTACGAATAACCAAAATATTATATATACATCATGATGAATCACCATATAAGTTTATAAGATTGCTTTTAACGAAAGAAAATCAGATGAATTGCAAGTAATATGTTTTATTGAGACAAAAGACTACGGCAACGGAAAGTAGTACTTATTCGATTTTTTTGAATACCTATCCCAATATTGTTCTCATATTATTTGTAAGAGATTTGTAGGCTTAATTAATTGGATCTTAAAATTCACGAATTTATTTGGCTCGACGTCGATGACATATTTATTATGAGAGTTTGGTTCATACGGAGACAGGATATCGTCCATAGATCTTCTCATTTTCAGGGCATCTTATTTTCTCTATGATAATGAATGTTTCCTCTCTTTACAGAATCAATAGTTTCATTAATGTATGCTTTTAAATTCATATTTTTGTCTTTAAGATCATTACTTCCAAAAACATGGAACATTTTGGAAATTATCTTGATAATTAGAGTGCATAGCTTGGAAACTATTTTTTTATCTAATAATAAATCCAATAATCAAGTATATGATGTATGTTGTATTTTCTAAATAAAATAACGGATGAAGGCACGCTGCGATGACAGACGTGTGAGGTGATGCAAACTTAAGTGATCTAGTTGCACCTGGACAAGTAAAGTCAACGAACCATAAGTACGCGAGCTCGCTCGCTCGTTCGTCATCCACTATAGGTCAGTGTTTGTTTATATTCTAGATCAAGAGCAGAAATAATTGATTAATGTTAACAGATGTCGCCTTGTTCACTTGCGGGTCGCGTACAAAAAAAATCACATTGAAGGATACAGTATATAGTCTATTATCTGGACTAGTTGTTCGTAGGCCATTCGGACAAATGAATAAATGAAGAGAACCGATTTTTGTATTACTATTCTAGAAGAATAACCTACTTCACTCGTGTATCGCGTAGAGGTATCCTTAAGGTACTTAACTTTTCATATGGGAATCTTTCTGGGGTTCATACATAAGTAACGTGTTTATTCAAATCAACAAAAAACAAATTAAACTCAGATTAAACAGACATGTATTCATACATAGGTACATATTTATTAACGTACGAATATATATTTTTATACGCAGCAGCGTAACTATATAACTTAAGCAAAGTTTTCCCACTGAAATCATTATCATTAAGAATAGGAGATACTTCAACACACACTACGCGAGTCTATCGATAACTTTGATAAAGTGGTAAGTGAAAAATATTCTAAGAATAGAGATATCTATCATTCGTTTAAAATTATAAGTTATCTATTGTGTAATTCTCTATTCTGTTGTGATTTTGATGGTTAAGCTGAGTTTTCGCCATCAGTTTTATTCCTTCAATGTCAGTAACAGATCTTTTGGGAAAAATCTTATTCATTACACACAATTAAGATTACCTATATTTCAAATGAATGTTCGCAAATTGAAATAAACACGCTACAGTACCAGATAGCAGATAGCAATAAGAAATCTCTTATTTACAAGATTGATTAACAAACACGTTGATCATGTCGTTTATTTCAACAATGTTGCCAAGTCTACTCTAGGCTTGTTCAATCACCCTGTAGATGTTCACACTCTGCCCGCTTGACCACATCTATATATATGCACCTGGACACACTTTGGCTAATGGCTAATGGACTGTATCCTCCTCGACTCGCATTATATGACTAGGCATTTTCATATTACACCGAAAATTCACTCGGCATTTCTCACACTCCGTTAGTTACACTAAAAAACAAACTGTCCATATAACGCTCTGGGGGATTTATATAAATCGACTCATCGATTTGTTATCCCTTTGTGTAAGGAGACATCAATTTTAGAGCTGAGCTCCGTGCAAGTTGCAGAATCATTGTCAAAAATCGATATAGCTATTTACTTGATAATCACTGATGAACAGTGCCAGGATTCTTACAAAGGGCTTAAGAGCTCTGCTTGCATAGTAATGATTTAAGTTTCGCAAACTAATTTTGGAAATAACTTGTTACAAAGTAGTCGCGTGTAATCGCTTCTCAGAGTGTAAAACAACGATTGTTGATAGTTTCGGAACATGTCCACTGATGTTTATTTCAATTATCAGTCAGCATCAATTACATGTATATTTGCATAAATTAGAACTTTGCTTAGCTGAAAGTGATGCTGGCTTTGAAATTTGTAATGAAACAAAAACATGATTTTTAATATAGGTAGGTACCAAAGCTCACCATTTCACCAACCTGTCAGATGGGGGATGAATGCAATTTGAATGTGTGTTTTTTTATGTTCATTCGTGCGTTTCACTTAGTAAATGGGCTAAAATTTTGATATTTATTTTCATTTGAAATAGTTCCATATTAAAAACAATCAAATCCAATATTTCCTTCCAGCCATAAACTTTTCCCAAAGATGGTGTCAGGAGCAATTTTTTCGAAAATCAAAAGAATGATACGGCAAAATTGAAGTAATGACTATATTAGGAAATATTTAAATATGCTATTTTTCAACAAATCTAATTACCGAGTTACAGCAGTAGGAAACTCTGAAATATGTTTGTTACCGCTATGTTTTGAAACCTCTGAATACTTATAAGTGAACTTTAAATAAATAATAATTAGAGGAATATTTTTTGACACAAGATTCTTAATAGTGCTCAAACTTGAATTTTAAGAGTTAAGGTCGAATTTCGATCACTGGCAGTCTCGTTAATATTATTTGGTATTTTTCAGTGCCCCAGCTAATAAAGTCGGTACTAGTTTTTGTTACTTTTTTTATAGTTTTTACCACAAGACCTTATGCAATTTTATGACTGATCACACTAAGACTCAATTCACACTATACTACTTCTTTATCGGAATGATTTATCGGGACAAAAAGTCGGCCAAAGCAACTCGCATTTATCCGTTATATATTTTACAATATTTACTTTATAAAAGTTTGACAATTGAACATTTTACCTATAAAATGATATTGACATTTATAATACTTAAGTACCTACTACTTCTTTTCGAAATAAAATATCTTTCATGGACAAAAACTTATATTTACTTATTATTTTATTGTGCGAGATATTCGCATAGAGGATCTAGTTTATATTTATTAGCTCTTGCCCAAATTGAGACTTTGCTTGTTATAACCCCAGTTGACCTTGGAAATAAATTTAACTCCTATTTTGATACTTTATGATTTATTAGAAACTACAATAAAATAAGGGTGTTCCGTTCCAATTTTTACTCTTACTTTAGCTCAAATTACATGATTAATTTTATTAAAAAATTCAACTGAATTTCGATTAGCCGTATTCTTAATGAACATTTAGTGACTTTCTTAAATAGTCTAGATAACATGAAAGGTAACAGTTAACCTGTAATACGTCAATTGAAACTGACATGGAACTCTGGAAACGGTTAATTTCATATTTTAAGTTATTATAACTATCTTATCCGCTTTAAGCTTAATGCAAAGTATTAGGTATTTATAGCTAGGTCTAGATTATATATTCGACTGTTTGTCTGCATGGTTTTTTTATGGATGATCGCGCCTTTCAAATAGTAAAAGTGCTCCGATTTTCATAATTCATTTTTCATTTGCTAGAGGACTATTGAGAGCTGGACCCATTAAAAAAGATAGCATTCATTCTCCTCATAAACTTTGCGGGAGGGGATTGGAGGGGGCATTTTTTTTTTAATCGGATATTTCAGACAACAAAATTAAAGAAGAGACCATATCCGGCAACGTTAAAATTGGACATTTTTCAAAAAAATCATAGGTTTCCGACTTACAGCAGTGGTAAAGTTTGAAATATATGTGTCTCCGCTATGTGGTGGGGCATTTTTTTCGAAAAATTGAAAATATGAGACGGCTAAATCAAAAAAGAGTTTATAAGTAGGAACATTAAATTGGACATTTAAAAAAATACGGTGCCCTAGTTAGAGCAGGGATAAACTATGAAATATGTAAATTTTCGCGATATTTTGAAATCTCTGAATAATAAGTATAAGCAACGTATTATTTTCTTTGGTGAACGCTGAATGATTTTGATGACTAATGTTACACTAATAAATATTGTTTACTGTAAATTAGACCAACTTCGTTAGTTGGTGCACCAAAAAATACAAAATAAATATTTTTACTAAAAATTTCACCGAATTTATTAGTTGGTGCACTGAAAAATACAAAATAATATTAATTCTATTGGTACATTGGTACCTACTGGTAATGTTGAAGTTATGCAGTTGTTGAAGGTGAAGTTATGCAATTTGAAAACTTCTGGCACCAACTTCAAATGTATCAGAACTAACAGAATTAATATTATTTTGTATTTTTTCGTACACCAAATAATAAAGTCGGTACAAATTTTGACAGACTTCAAAAAAAGGTGGAGGTATACAATTCGGTTGCATGTGCTTTTTTATTATGTATGGCTGTTCACGCGTTTCGCATAGTAAACGTGCTCCAATTTTGATAATTTTTGATTCATTTAAAAGAGGAGAATTGATAAGTCGTCCCATTTTTACAAAAACTCACATACGAGATCTCCATCCCTCCAATAACCACCTCCGAGCCCCGAAGGGGGTGGAGGGGTCAATTTTTCATAAAAATTGAAAATTTGAGAACATTAAAGATGCGACTATATCAGTCAAAGGAGTTACCGTTTTCGCTTTACAGTAGTGGTAAGTCCGACATATGAGAATTTCCAAAGCAATGTTTTGAAAGCTCTAAATAACAGCAAGTCAAGCGAAGAATATATATGGCTAATAGAATAAGTACTATCTTCTCAGGTATTAGTGAGGGTTCAACGATTTTCATGACTAACGTTACACTCAAAAGTGTGAAATAAATATTTTTCACAGAAAATTGGACCGACTTTATTAGTTGATGCATAAAAAATACAAAATAATCTTATTTCTATAGTTGCTGGTACATCTGGACTTGGTGCCTAGCGCCTACAACAACTAACTAGTCCAAACTCCAAAAGTACCAGCACCTATAGAATTAATATTATTTTGTATTTTTCAGTGCATCAACTAATAAAGTCAGTCCAATTTTTTTGTGAAAAATATTTATTCGTTAAAAATATTTCTTATTGTAAACGTACAGAAGACGTGTTTGGAATCTTGAGATGTGAATAATTGCATAATTATTCTGGAATGTATTAAATGCATAAATTTTAGGTAATACGTTTATCTTACCTGTGCAGGGGCAGTTAAACCTGCAGACATTGCTGCTGCAGATTGTTGAGCTGCTGCGGCTGCTGCAGCCATCGATGCAGCGCTCAAAGAACCATATGCTGCTGAAGGATTGTAATAAGAGGCCATTGATTGACTCATGCTGCTCGCTGCCATTCCTGCAAAGATAAACGAAATTTTAGAAAAGAACTCTTGCAACTCAGCGCGTTAGAAGTAAGTCATAAGGTGTGGAATATAAATTTAATACTTTTGCTCCTAATTTAGTCGTTGCAATGTTTCAGCCATTATTCATTTCTTAATTGGATTCCTCACAAAGAAAGATAAGCAGTGGCAAGGATACATTCAATGCAAAATTCATGTTGTAGTCACCACCGAGAATTAACATCATTTTGTCTAAGCGCTCAGTTTAAACATATTAACCACTGCATCTTACTTATCATGAAAAAGATTTTGTGAGAAATAGGCCTAGGCCGTCATGACTAAAAGAAGCACAGCACTATTTTTCAAAGGAGGCATATTTGTTACATTTATTACTATTACAGCAAATAACTTCTATCATGTAAAGGAACGTCGTAAACAGAATCTCTTAGCAGATATTATAGATTCATAGTGATTTAGATGTGCGAAAGGATGTGGCGGCTGATATAGTTCGAAAGCAGAAAATGAAAGGGAGGGAAAATATTCTGAAACTATTTCAGTTGAATACTTGACGCTCTCACCGAGAATCTAAGTAACTCAATCCCATTTTGCGAAAATTGTACTCCTAATACAAGTACGGAACTTCGTACCGAACGGGCTATAAAAGATATCGTATTTTTTTTTCGGAAATAATATAGATTCCTGCGATGATAATAATTGGTTTCCATTTGATAACTGGATTCAGCAAAGCAGATATCGCCAGTTTCGCATAAGGTTTTTTTTTAATTCAAATTAAGAATGCCTGCCTATATTTATTGTCTATTGCCAATATTTACAGTTTATTGAAAAAGACAAAACTTGACTTGAATATCTGGTATACCGTTTTGCTATTAGGTATATATGTATCCCATCTTAGATTTCTTCGTAATTGGTGATTTGAAGATTTATTGGTTGACAACCATTTCAAAACAATCGTTTAAGATACCACACTCTGCTATTTTTACCATTCTCTCCGGAAAATGTTATTAAACTACTGTAGAATTAGTATTGACAAAAAACAGTTGCGGAAAACTACGTTTACTTATATTTCAAATAAAAATGTTTATACAAAAGCAAGGAGTAGATATATTCCTGGCGACTGAACTTCAGCCGTATGACCTCCATGGTTTCCAATCGGCTTTATAAACAAAGTAAAGTCAAAGTTTTATTAGAATCAAAATTTTATAGTTTCATCTTACGGATATTTGATTGATATCTTCCATGGCGCGTGCCTCAAAAATATCGATTTCTACCATGCGATTCATATTTTGGTGTATCAGAATAATAATATTTGAATGGCTGTTTAGTTAACAACTGGGCGTTATTTTCATTACGGTGCCACGCATATATATACTGAAAGAAAACTCCCGACGGTGCGTGTCTTGTTATTTACGACCTCCAGGTATAATATATGCAATACACGCGAGTTCATGGACTTAAAATACAAACGCTGAAATATTATTTGATGAGATCCCACCTTCCAGATACACAAGCTCTTAAGTAATCCTGAATAATAATAAGACCAAATGTGTCCTATACCTATCCTGTACATTATAATGTGATCGTATCCAGTTTTTCACTGCATTTATATACATATACACATATATACATATATAAGGTGCGCCAGTCGTTATAAATTATCTCCAGTTCCTGCAGAGGAGGAAGGAACATCAAATGGTTTGCCTTTTTTCATTTGTGCAAGTATTTCTCTGGAAAATGTTTCTAAGTTAGGTACTTTGATTAGTAACATGAGAAACCCTCATGTTTCATTGGATATTGTTTAATTTTTAGAATTTGTAAGGTGATCAAATATGAGAAGAATGTGCCCTTGAACTTTTGTTTGTGCACATTGTATGTATGTACAATGCAATTTCTCATTATTTTGAATGATTTGAAGAATACTTCGACAAGAGTGTAATGTATCACACAATCGTAACCGGGAAAACACTTCACCTGTACATTATATTATTAAGTATTGAGCGATGAAGCCTTTTCCACACGTTACACTATACAAGGTTATTGTGTGATAATAGTATTTATATTATATGTTACATAACATATTGTGAAACTAATTATTTGTTTTGTAGTTGAGGAGTTAATCAATCAATCGCCAGTTTCTAATTATTATCTTCACTTTGACATTGGCTAATTAATTTTCAAACGGTTTGTTCTATTATTTATATAGATATATTGTCGCTGCGTAATACACACTATGTACTGTGGGTACTATATACGGTCAAAGATAAGGTTGGGATATCATTAGGATCTCCATAGCGGTAATAAATATGGGTTCGGTTAAATGGGGAAGTTGATCAATTTGATGATCTTGTAAATCAATAGGTCATGATGACAAAAAATTTCATTTCCACCTTTACAAAATGGTGTTCACAATATTGTCAAGCGACGTTTCATTTTCTAGAAATGACAATCAAAAATTTGATGCGCTGAAATAAAATCGCACCAAGTACCTATTGTATAGCTCTTCCTTCATAACAACAATGTAGGTAACACATAATATGCTTATTTTCAGTATTTTATCTATAAATGCCCTTTTTGTATTTTCTAACGACTTCCCAACGGAGGAGGTAGTACCTACCCATATAGTCGTAATTCGACGTGTGATTTTTTGTTCGTAGTCGCGCTGCGTATAGAAATCGTAGGCACTCCGATTTTGATGTTTTTTTTTTATTTGAAAGAAGAGAGTTGAGAAATGGCCCCGTGTTAAACACATTTAACATTCAGCATCTCTTTCCTCCAAAGAACTGTCGCAGAAAAGAGCGACAGGTTCATTTTTTTTTCGAAATTTGAAAATTTGAGACGGCCAAATTAAATAAACGACCATGACCAGCAACATTTAAAACAGCTTAGTTTCATTAATACCGGTCTATCACCGTAAGCTTTCCATGTAAATAGTTGAAATTTCGAAGGGGAAAGTCCAAAGTACTTATTAATATTTGGAATATAAGACCTCTTCTGATAATTGTACAGGGTGATTGAAACAGCCCAACCAATTTCATCTGAACCCAATAGCTTGCCTATGTTATATTGGTATTAGCATCCCTTATTCCTGAATTTCACTGATTGTAAGATATTTGGATAGCTATGCGATTGGCTCTGAAAAGAAATATCACCCAATGCCATTACTTATTTAGCAAAGTTATTTTGCTGTAAAATAATATAGCTCGCAGTTTTAATATAAGCAAGTATAATCCCTGCCAAGTTATCCCCCTGATTTTCGGAAAATAAACTTTTTTCAACGTAAATGTTTGTTTATCGTTTGTTATTGTTTATTAGATGAAACATTTCGTTTGTTAGTTCCTTTTTACTTCCATCAATAAGGGAAGTATTGTATTCACATAAAAAATCGACCACGAGATTTTTTGCTGATATTTACGTTTTGGGGTTCCAAGATCACGAAAATCATGGTATCTCAAGCCCGTCGGTCTGTATGTCTGCCTGAAGTCTGTCTGTAGTCTCTTGGTGTTGTAGCTCAATAACGGCTTAATCTAGGACAACGAATTTTGGTATGCATATTGAACGACTACCAGCGACGCAATATAAGGGTTTTCGTTAATCATATATACAGGGTGTCCAAAATATTAAGTGTCAATATAAGAACGGTAGAAGCGACGAGGTTGTTTCCATCTCGAAGCGGGGTGGTTTGTCGAGAGAAGTCATAGGCAAAGGCTTTTACCAATTTTTTTTGTTATCAACAATTGAAATTCTCGATGTCAAGTTGTCCCCACTACGAAAAATGAAAGTTTTTTCGCAAATCGACAGTTTTGAATTCGCTTCTGTTTGTTAGATTGATCTTGGTGTTTGTTAGATCTTGATTAAATCATTACAGCAATTTTTATTTCGGTTGCTAAGCACGCGCATGCGCCTTGATATGGCATAAAACAACCTGCACTCACATGGACGTCTATTACGGTTATATGCAACCAAGTATCAGGTCACAGAACACGAGTTGTGAATATCGCTGAAATATTTTATGTCATTTACTGAATTTAGGAGTAGGAAATGACAGCTGACAACAACAAGAAATCGAATCGAAAATATGTCGAAGTTATGATTAATGTTAAAATAATGTGGAAATGAATATATATCAATGTGCACATTCAAATATAATTAATAGATGAATTGTTGATATGAAGTGTTAACACAAAATGTACATACTGACGAATTTATGACGACAATAATGTATGATTGAAAATTCATTGTTAATAAAACTTTAATAGGTACATTTTTGCGAATATTCACTTGCACCTAATGTTTTTTCCGGAAATATAAAAAGTATAATTTTACAAATGATATATGAAAATCAATTGAAAACGAAAAACAGAAATCGTGGAATTCAAGTAACTTTATTTTCAGGATTTTTAATTGTTGACGACAATTTTTGTATATATCAGTGCCTGAGGGCAGATTCCCAAGCAGGCCGATGCTTTTGGTTTCAAATAGTTGTAATGTTTTAGTGATTAATCTTTCTATAGCAATATACTATGAAATGAGAAGTATCGTATCTAATTGCTCGGTACAATCAGAAATAGTTTAAAAAAAACTAAAAAAACGCGCTTTAATAGCAAACCAAACTAAAAAACGTGGGGATGTTCATTGATACCTATAAACATTTTATGTTGAGAGATACTGATATAAGTACCTTGAGTCATTATAAAATTAACTTAGAAAGCACCGCATGCTTTTTACCTTAAAATGATATCTTATTTATTTTCAAATTTTTAGTTTGGTTTGCTATTAAAGCGTGGTTTTTAAAGTTTTTTAAACTATTATTTATTTTTTAATTTATAGTACGTTTTGCTATTAATGCAATGCACGAATGTAGGAAGTGGAATATAAACAATCATAGTCATAGAGGTATACGAGGACGGTATGGAACCCTCCACCAAATAGTCCCAATCTTAAGCTCAATCGCAAATCCTCCAACACACAATCATATCGAAAATTCCACAAAAATCCATCCATAAAGCTCCGAGAGGTATAGGTATGATACCCTTCATCAAAAAGTCCTACTCGAACGTACATAACTATAAGTATGAAACCTCCAAAAGCTCCCAACCCACATACAGATAGAAAGATCCACGAAAATTCATCCAGAGATCAAAAACACCCATAGGTATAGAACCCTCCACCGGAGTTCCACTAGCACTTACACACCATCACATATCATACCAACTCAATTGCATATCAAAAATTCCCCGAGAATCCATCCATCCATCCATCAAGGAGTCCCACTGGCACATACACAACATGAAATTATTGTATTGTCATCGGTCCTTAAGTACCTAAAGTTTCAAGTCGATTAAGTGGGTGAAAATCGTGTCCAAAGATTCCGTTACATACATACCAAGCTAATAAAAGCGTGTTAATGAAACATATTATTCTTTCTTTTATCGCCTCCTACGGAGCTTAGAGTTAAATATTATTGCAAGTCCATGGCAAATTCTCTCTAATATCAAGTTGAGCAGCCAAAATAAAAATTGCTGTAAATATTAAGGTAAATAGAATCTAACAAACGAAAAATGGCTTGCTCTTGTTCATTTAATCAATAACACAGTAAAAATAAACCCAACGGAATGTAAATTAATTGTACCCACAGGTTCAAGTTATTGACACGTGAAATACAAACTGAATCATAAAATGGTTAAATAATAATTATTCTTATTTATTTTAATTACACTCTCGGGAAGCCAAATTCCATTGTTGGTACTTAATATATGAACCTATATCAATATTTGATATTATCAGAAGAGTATTTTTTTGAGATTGGAATGATTCGCGATCTTTTTTTAAAGCTATCGTTAGGTTGACAAGAAAATAAAATAAATGATGTAGAATATTTCTACGTTTCCTCATCCCATCATCGATATGAAATCGGAAAAATAATGAAAATAATTTTTTTAAAGCTTGATTTATCATTCATAATGCCTACAAACTCTTTGTTAGAAGAATAACAAATATATTTTATGAAAATGCAATATTTTATTCGACAATTATTAATAAAAGAATCCGTATAAATGCTATTTTGAAAGATGTTGAGGTTTTGTAGAAATCCATTGAGAAAAACACAACGAGTTATAATAAAGAGCTATTATGTCTCTATTATAAATGGTCAACATTGGTTTCATTTAATTCATTTACTTCTAACCGTTCTATAATACCTATTATTTTGGGTTGATTTGAGTATATTAACTTGCTTATATGGAAATTTAACAGCAAAAATCACTTTACAGCAATAACAATAACTTTGTTAAATACTTAAATAATAACACAAGGTGCCATTCAAATATTGCGTTTCACAGCCTTTCGCGTAACTAGCTGAACTATTATTTGACATGTCCAATGCTAATATCAAATCGAAAGAGAAATAAAAAGTTGATAGTTTATCATGAAAAAATACAGGCATTATGTTTAAAATAAGCGGGTTATTGGGATATAATGAAATTGGTTACGCTATTTTAAACAACACAATTTTCAGTTCTCTCATATTGCAAATATCAAGATATATTTTAGACCTTCAATTTCAACTATTTTTGTGAAAAACTGGATATAGATCGGGATAATGTACCTATATTTTGTGAGAAATTCATGAAACATGACTTTAATTTAAAAGTATAATTCAAAAATGAAATAGAAAGTAGCTTTTTGCATTTGAAATTTGTGAGCTAATGTAGACTTCCGGTTGGAAATTGTGAGAAACCTAGGTAGGTAAGTATATTTTCAAAGTACCTAATAACTTTTTTGTTTTTCTCGAAAAGTCAAACTCTACGTGTTACGTACACAATGTATTATCTCTATAATAATCGAAATAATAAAAATGTTATAACCAGAAAACAATTAGATAAATATCAATAATTTTTGAAGAAAAAAGAACGAAATTATAAAAAAGCACATTCGAAATTAATTTTTATAATTGTCCTGTTGAAATCAGATAAACGAAACTCTTATTTAATGGAAGCTTAATATCTCAACAGGTAAATAGTAATTGATTGGAATTTGTCTGTCTTTTATATATATACAATCGTTTGTCGGCACATAAAAGAATCGACATCTTAAATGTCGATTTTCACAAAGTCGTTAAAATCTCTCGACAATTCCTCTACTCTCTAATTGGACAATAACATTAACACTGAAGCGATACATTTTTGTCGATGCTCCTGGTGGCAATTAAAAGTTTATACACCAAACGGTTTTATAACTTTTAATTACATCGAAATCGACAATAACGCTATAAATATGAAAGGCATCATCTGTATCGTATGTACGCGTAGATGAGAGCTGTCAGCTTTTTGCACCACGCTATGAATTTATAATTTGCCTGGAGATGTGATACGAAAGCCATTTTTAGGAAAATCTCCTCATTTTTGAACGACGAACTCCAAACGGAGGAGGTATACAATTCGACTGTGTGCATTTTTTTTTTGGTTTGTGCGCGCCTTTCATGTAGTAATTGTACTCCGATTTTGATGATTTTTGATTCATTTGAAAGAGGAGGCTTGAGAAATGGTCCCATATTCATAAAAACGGGAATCGACATCTCGTTCCCACCGAAAACCGCCCCGAAGGGGGTGGGGGGGCAAATTTTCTCGAAAATTGAAAATCTGCGGTGGTATAATTAAAGATAGGACAATATCCGGAAGCTTTAAATTGAACATTTTTTCAAAAGAGTAACGGCTTTCGAGATAAGGGCATTTTAAATTCTCAAATATACCTATTTTCGCTATGTGGAGAGGGCCATTTCTGTCGAAAATTGAAAATCTGTTAGCTGTACATGAAAGACGTAATTATTTGTAGTAACATTTATAATGACCATTTTATCCTTAGAGTTACGGTTTTCGAGTTAAATCCATGTTTAAATGGTAACAACTAAAATATTCAAGCGTATTTCCGCAGCGATTTACTGAGATCTCAATAATAACAACTACAAGCAAAGAATATACGTGGGTAATGGGATAAGTACTATCTTCATTGGTATTAGTGAATGTTTAACGATTTTCGTGACTAATGTTACACTCAAAAGAGCGAAATAAATATTTTTTACAAAAAATTGGACCGACGTTATCAGTTAGTGCACTGAAAAGTATAAAATAATATTAAATCTATTGGGGCTGGTACTTGTGAAGTTGGTGCCAAAAGTTATCAATCTACCTGCATCTGCACAACTTCAAAAGTAACAGCCCCAATAGAATTAATATTATTTTATACTGTTCAGTGCACTAACTGATAAGGTCGGTCCAATTTTTTGTCAAAAATATGTATTGTCATTTAGTATTAGAAACGAATGCAAAGGTAGGTATATTTACATGTCGCATACGGATTATTGAATGTAGTCTAAATAATTATAGAATTATATTTTTATTCACAGTTCTGTATTTTTCACAATTCTCCATTGCTTTTGATATTTCGAGAATAAATGTTGCTTCCTTAGACTATGATTGACATAGTTTCAAATCTTACAATAATTATCAATCAGAAATCAACTATGGTATGATACATCAAAATTTTGACGTTGGTAAAATCCATTTGATTGGACTTACCTACCTATATGTAACGTTTTCATTGACGGACTTCTCGAGAGAAGGAGTTATACAATAATTGGACTGTATGTTTTTTAGATAAATTTCTTATGACAATATTAATTTTTAAACACGATAGAGGTCGTATTTACAAAGGTATCAAATTCAAATTGCTATAAGAATCGATCGTATAAATATCTCAATCAAGTTTGGTCACAGGCATGTTCGGAAGAGTAGTTTTAAATTGGCGGTCGTTCAATGTTTTGAAAAAACCTCAGAATGTAGCCATCAAAATTTTTTTTTGCTTATAGATATAATTTGCGCCTACAACTTTTGTTTGAAGTATTTCTCCCTAAAAGTGAAGAAATAATAAAAATTAATTTGCCTATCCGCTGGCTATGAGCCATCGGAATTTATTATGTATGTAACCTTGTTTCGGCATAGTAAATGTCAACCAATTTTGTTGATTCTTTTTGCATTTGAAACAGGATGCCTCAGATATAGCCTCGTGTTCAGGTTTTCAGGGTTTGATCAAGATTATCCCTTTGAATAATACGAAAAAAATCTTTTGCCTAGCCTTGGACCATCATTTGTTAAAACATTTGTACTTGAAATTTCCTGATAAATTGTATTGTACCTATTAGTTAGGGCTCTAAAGATCGAATTCATTTTAGAAACACCTGGCTCTAAACTGAAATATTTAAATGGTAATTTTGTTTTAATGACGACTACTGTGAAGATTTTAGTTTGATAGTTGACTGATCCGCGGCTTCATCAACATATATCGTCTGGATTGTGAGCTACATTTTAAACTGGATCCGTGTTAGGTTTACCGGTTTTCAACAGATGTTTATGTTTGAGATGTCTCTGATTTCACTAATATATTCTACGCATATTTTAGTTCATTTTGAAGGATGTTAGTGTTTAATAGAATGCAAGGATGATTACTTATATAGTATTTGGTATTAAAAAAATACTTCCAAATCGAAAATTTCACACCATTTTTCCCTTTTTTATTATCAAATCATTGAAAATAGCCTCAGTTTTATTAAAAACTATGGTAACATACATCTGTTTCTACAAACATTTGATTTTTAGGGCTTTTATAGAAAAAGCCGCTAGACTAGACCCTAATTTGATTCTATTCAAATTTGTTAATGACGATACCTACTTCGTTTGCTTCAGCAAAACAAAAAAATTATATTGCTTCAAAATCAGAACATTTCGATCATTTATCATAAATTACTTACTATCTTCAACTTCAACCGGTGCTTCGTAAGAAAATATTGTTGGAATATACTTAGGCTTTGATTTTTTTGTCACCGAAAAAATGAAGTCTACAAACTCTGTAGTTTTGAAATAGATATAGAATATAAACTCAGTATCTACCGAAGCACAACTCCAGTCCACGTTAGCTTTTATTTTTTGATAAGACGTAAAGCCACGAGAGAAAAATTCACTTTGCACTTATAACTAATAAGAAGTTTGTAGTGAATGACATCGACATCGGATGTCAACAAATGTCAAAATGACTTCGAAAGAATTTTGGTTTACAGCGGTTCTACTTAGTAGATTCTACTTCACTAGCCTATACCTAGGAGGTGTTCGCTGTTCGCCATATATTTCACAGATAAATAAATAAATTCCTGTCACATTTAATTACCATTGCCATAAATATCGTGAGCGCACGAAAGGACAAGTCGAAAACAATTATAAATTCACGTGGCCATATTTATTTATTTATGGGTTCAAACTGTTTTGCATGCGTACATGAAATACCACCATAAATTTCATGTAATATTTGAAAAGAAATTTAGGCAAGATGTTACGTTAAATAACAACTTTAATAAACGAAGATGACAAGTATGGACAGAACACGCTAAGTAGACAGATACTTTACGGCCTTACAGTTCCAACTAGCGATGTCTGCGAAACAGAAGAAAGTTTATTCAAATTTCTCAGATTAAGTTCATAACGTTTGTACTTATTATCAGGCGTGTCGTTTTATATATAAAACCCACTACTGTATCTCATTCGGTTGGTGTTCCATAAAAGTCTTTTCGAGTTAGATTGTCGAAGATGTATATAAATATATACCTATATACTACTGGCTTCTCAAAAGCATACCTCATTAACATATTTATTTGTTCTCGGTGTTAACAAACATGTTCTTTGTGTAATATACACTCTAGATAGGTGCTTGAAGAAAATATTCATGCTAATGTAGCATATTTATTTATGTGAGGTTGGAATAGGTTCATAAACCGATACATAGGTATTATACCTGAAATACTTCATAAATTGTTTTTATATTAATTTATTTGAATTCGATTATCAAGACTTAAACTCATTTCTCATTTGAGCATTGATTAAAGGGTAAGAAAACCTTGGGACGCGAATTGGAAATTTGATATTGTAGAAACTCATTAGATACGATAATTGCGTCGTTTTGGAAACTTTTTATGTGTGAGCTTGACCATACAGATAAAATACACTTTGGTATAGTCGATGTCTTCTGGCAAGTCTTAACCCGCGTTTGGGACCATGTCTCGCTGCAGGCTATTTTGGGCATAGAGTATAGTGGGAAGCCTATAGATATGCGTTGTCCCGAAATAGAGAAACATAAATGAAGTTATGTTCTTTATTTTTTTATGAAAGAAGTTCCTTGACGTGGCTTGCCTTACTTTAAAGCAGCGCTAATGAAGCATACGAGAAAAATATGTAAGACGAAAACACATATGGCAAAACAGGAAAGAATGACAGATGAAATCCTTTATCTCTTGGAAAAATTAATAATTTTTAAAGACAAATTCGATATTACAAGATCAAATACGAAACAAAATCAGAGAGAAAGAATGTTTTTATAAAAAAAAAACTATAACAAAAAGTTGACAGCAGATGTTTATTAACATGACATGGTTAAAGAATTAAAGATCATAGACAAAAAGATTACATTGAACACACGGAAGTAGATGAAATTCCGTAAATAACAAAGGAAAAAAAAATTCATGAACTTGATAAACTGAACCATAACCAACCTAGTGAAAGAATGAAGCAAAGCAACTATTTAGGTAGGTACTCTTTACAACTAAAATCTTGACAACTCATGAAATAAAAATCCGAAGTATTATTCAACAGAAACCTTAGCTTAAATCTATGTTCTATGACATGGAATCATGGACGCTAAGGAAGGATAAAGTGAAGAAAATAGTGTAACGTGAAGACTTCCCCGAATAAAGATACCAACACACACTCACAAATGTCACAAACATCCAGAAACATGGAAGAACACTCTGGAGCCCCGGAAGCACCTCGATTACTCTCGAAGGAATATATTGGGAAATACTTCCAGAACAATATATTAGAAAGGACGAGAAGCTTCGAGACAGGAGGTTAAGTGGATGTAAACACACGGACCACGGATATAGTTAGTTAGTGATATATAGTCAGTCATAGATCACATAGTCAGTAGAAAGTCGTATATAGTCCAAGAAATAAGTGCAAATATAAATGTGTATATAGTCGTGTAGTTATTGGTGTAAATAAATAAGTTAAAATAAATCAAACCCAGTTTTAATATAAATTAACGTTACAATAGAAGCTTTTGAGCTCTGGGCATATAGTAGCATAATACGAGAATCACAAATGTCGAGATGTTTAGACGAATGAAAATGAGAAGGAAGTTGTACGGACTGTTGAGTAGAAAACTGCTCTACACAATATGAGATAAGGCAAATATCAATTACTTCAACTTATAATGGAAAGAAAAATTATTGGAAGTGTTTTAGGGGGAGAAGCCATTGTGGTTAAAAAATTGCGCGAATGGTTCAACACCACCAACACCAATCTGTTCAGAACAGCAGTCTCGAAAATAAGCATAGCCTTGATAATTGTCAACCTTCGGAAATGAGACGGCACCTAAAGAAGAAGAAGCAGAAATAGAGATTCAAATATACAAGCATCCATTCAAGCATCGTGCCTAGCTGGTTATATAACCTTAATACTAGATCTCTAATTAATATAGATTTCCATCTAGTAACATACAGTACCCAAACCGCACTTTATTTAAATTTCTAATACAAAACCAATTCAGGGACGCCATCGGTATTTTCCACCTTATAATGTTACATGTTATTGCTGCTACAACAGTGTTACCTGGAACTTGTCTACAGATTCAGAGACTGCTTGACGTATGCGCACTACGATTATTGACGGCTAATCCATGTGTACTATCGCTCAAGGCGCAACATTAGGAAGGGCAAACAATCCAGCCCATCATCATCTATTGCATTATACCTGTTATATATTTAAGGATTTTATAAGAAAACAGAATTGAAGATCACTCTAGTATCAGCCGGTCTGACCGTCTGTCAAGGATTACTGTCTCCCAAGAAACTTAGCTGACTGCATCATGAACGTAGGTACAGCATAAATAAACGATTTCTGATTAATGGAGTTAATTTTGTGGATCCAACAAGGAAATTGAAAAAAAAATTCTTGAGGCTTACATTTACTATGCAAAGGTTGTGTACTTACCTAGATAAAAAATAAAAACCTTCTGACGCAATATATACCTCCTTTGCTCTGGCGAAGTCGAACAAAAATATTATTTGCGATCGATACACCAGTATATATCAAAATTTTCAGAATGATCTTATGGATTTCAATGATATCACTGACCTTGACTCACCATGTATATTCAGCTTTTTTAATGTTAATATTAACTCAAGTTCATTATGTATCTGACATAATACAAAGAATAATGTTATAAAAGTGAGTTACAATTAAATATGTTATGCATATGATAAATGTTCAATTAATTATAATGAAGTTTTCAATAAAAGTGTTTAGAATTATAATTATGACATGAATCAGTGATTTCATATATTATGTATATGTAAATTTAGATAGCTGCATTGTAATCATTTAATAATTTGTGTTCGGTTATTGACAAATATATAATTTATATAGGGTGTAAAAAAGTGACAAAGGAATATATTTCAATATGATGTAGGTATGACTTGTAGTTATATATTAAGTATATGAAAAATCAAGCATTTCTTTAGAACTAGCAGTGATATCTCTTTATTAAACATTTCACTTGATATTTAGGTATACAATTGAAACAAAGTGTTTAAGTGGTTCTTTTTAGCGTAGAAAGCTTTAAATTATGCCACTTGAAGAAGCTATAGCATAAATTGTTTCAAACTAATAAAATATTTTTCACCAAAAGTATAACCGACTTTTTTGTTGGTGCTCTGAAAAATTTCAAAATATAGTTTATTCTTTTGGTGCTGGCAATTTTGAGTCGGTGCAGTTGTGAGTAAATAACTTCAAACGTACTAACATCAATAAAATTAACCTCATTAGAAATTTTCCAATGTACTAACCAAAAGGTCTGTTCTAAATACAAAATGATAAATTTGAAATTGTGTTTTAGGGTGATTTGCATGAAAGGAAATGTAGATACTTACTTCCAATTTCCAATACCATTAAAGCGTATCAAGAGAGAAGAGTAGGACCAATATCATTAGAATCATGACCATGACATATATCTTCTTGATGGCCAGGAATTTTAAATATGCACCTATACACTTTAGGGCGGCGTGAATATCTTAGCGGGTTACTTTAAGTTTGGACGCGCAGGTGTCTCTCGATAATGATTGAAGGAACTACCGACATAATATGAAGTATAATTGTTTTTCATAAAAATGAATATACAGAAGTACAGAAAATATACATATTTGATATTAAGATATGAATCCTAAAATATAATCCGGGCGTGTCTTATTTATCATAAATATCAAGTTAAAACACTATTTTTGTCTGGAAAGTTGCAGGGTAGGTATGTAGTAAACGTACTCAGATTTTGATGATTTTTTGCTCATTTGGAAGAGGAGACTTGAGAAATTGTCCCATATTCGTACAAACTCAAATCCAAAATCTTATTCCGTCCGAAAACCGCTTCCGAAGGGGGTGGAGTTGGGAAATTTTCTCGAAAATGGAAAATTCGAGATGGCAGAATTACAGATAGGCCAATATCCGGAAATGTAAATTGAAAATTTTTTCAAGAGACTTACGGTTTTCGAGTTACCTACTGCGGTGGTAAATTGGTTAAATCTAAAATTCTTATGCGTATTTCCGGCACGATGTTCTGAGATTTCTCCATAATAACAAGTACAAGCAAAGAATATACATGGGTAAAAGGATAAGTACTATCTTCTTTTGTAATAGTGAACGTTCAACGATTTTCGTGACTAATGTTACACTCAAAAGTGTGAAATAAATATTCTTTTACAAATAATTGGACCGACGTTATTAGTTGGTGCACTGAAAAGTACGAAATAATATTAATTCTATTGGGGCTGGTACAAAAGTTATCAATCTAACTGCAAATGCACAACTTCAAAAGTAACAGCACCAATAGAATTAATATTATTCTATACTTTTCAGTGCACCAAATAATAACGTCAGTCCAATTTTTTGTAAAAAATATTTATTTTCCTTATTCTTAAAAACATACTTTGTTGTAAATAACCTTAAATTCATTTTTAAACTGCTCGAACTGCATGTAATTAGAATTATTTTCTACAAATTAATTCTATAGATTTTTTCTCCGATGATTCGTTCGGGCTCATATGTATTGGATGAATATAGATAGACATAGTTTGTCCCCGTAAAACACATAGGTGAGAAAGTCACTAAATTCTAGAGATGTCTAATACTGTGAAGGTACCTACTAAGAACATAAGTGCCATCCGTTCTTTACCTGTCTGTTTACGTAGTATTTATGCGAAATGTTGAAAATGGTATGTATAATTAGTCATGAATCGATACTGATAAATGTGAAAATAGTAGGGGAATAAGGTCCAAAATCGTTTATGGATTCAAGCAAAAAGAGGAACGATATTGAGTTAATGTAGCTGATTTGAGGTTTATGGCTGAAGTCGCGAAAACTACAAGGTCTACAAGTATTAGGTATAAATATTTTTAACAAAAAATACCAATAGAATTATACCTATTATTTCGTATTTTTCAGTGCACCAACTGATATCGTCGGTCAAATTTTTTTTATATTTATTTCACACTTTCGAGTGTAACGTAAGTATTTTAGGTTTAATCATTTTACCACCGCTTAACTCGAAAACCGTAACTCTAAGGAAAAAATGTTCATTATAAATATTGCTAAAAATATTATTGTCTTTCATGCGGTACCCAAAGATTTTAATATTCCGAAAGAAATCACCCCTTCTACACATAGATATGTGAGATTTTAACATGAATATAACTCGAAAACCGAAACTCTTTTAAAAAAATGTTCAATTTAAATATTTCCAGGTATTGTCCAAGTATTGTCCGAGAACGTTTACGAAATACAACGGGCGAAAAAAACTAAAAAAAACAGACAGTTGAATTGTATATGTACCTCGTCCGTTCGGGGTTGGTCGGTCAAAAAGAATGATAGCCGCCTATTTGAAGAGGGATGAGCAATCTAGCAGCTGATGCACCTTTCAGTTTCAAAACTCATTGCTTTATGTGTGGTTTTCCTATAACACCTGTATCAATGGGATCCACCGAGCTTTATAACAACATTTGAAAAAGCCGAATCATTAACACGGCTACCAAACATATCTGGTATTAAAGGAGTAGGTCGAATGTAGCCAGACAGGCAACGCTGTGAATAATATAATTATAATATTATAGGAGGAGCATTTCTAAAAATGGCTGATAACTAACAAACTAACAAACTTTAGGTCATACGTGATGTCTCTTGTGAAGCTTATGTCTTTGATACCTATAGTTTCTTAAACCTAACTAGAATTTAGTGAGTTTATCAGCAAGGCTAACATAAAATTAACCATATTTGTCATACACAGTTTAAAAAGGTTTCGTTCGAAGTCCCATCAGAAACAATAATTGTTAACGGTCAGGATTCTGCGCAGTGGCCCAAGCGCGTCTGAAGATAAGCAAACAGCTGTTCCAAGTCAACATTCTAACAGTTTACAAACTATAAGAACGGTTCGCGTTTCTTCTGACTATTCGTTAGGGACATGTGCAGTGTGGTTAGAGGAGACCTCTTTGTCTTCAATGTATTTATATCATAGATAAATAAGGAATTTATTTGAATCTAACCCAGCATTGTGGTTGAATATGTGTATATTATATATAAATATTCCTTTCAAAATAAAAGTTTGAAAAGTTTCATTGAGATAAATTCACTTGCTTATGTGTGTTTGTGGTTATTTTATAATAGTTTGATCATGTTATGAAATTATTTACCATGGGTAATTAAATTGAATTCTCAGTTCGATTTCGAGCTGTTTATGGTATATTTATTAATGAAAGAAGAGTGACTCGACAATATTTCTCGGAACAATGTATTATTAATTTCAGAGTGCCTCCATTAGCTTCTCTCACCTTTACAATAATTATTATATACTACGTGACGTAAATAGTTTTGTTTTAACATGTACTTAAATATTAAACTCAATAGAATACCAAGACAAAAGCAAATTTTTGAGGTTACATGTAAACCCAAATTCTCGAAAGTTCTCTATTCCAACTACTGTCAACATTTGTAAGATAGACAATTATCTGACAGGCATGCTCACTGATAGCTACTTGCAATAACTGTTGAAAATCGGTTCCGGATTTGTTGTTGGAACGAAGCCAAAGTGTAAAACTGTTTGTCCATATGAATTACAAGGCACCAATGGGGGTTTTACGTCGACAGCCTAAATTCACCAAATTTCCAGAAGCCTGTGGGACCATCTCGATTAATGAAACTTGTAGGAAGTTATATTAAATTTCAATTTCGACCGACTTCGCCAGAACCAAGGAGGTATACAATTCATTTTTCATATGTATAATTGCTGTTAAAATTAAATTCTAGCATCTCCTTCCCCTGAAACAGCCTCCAGATTGGGTGGAGTTTAAAATTTTTCGAAATTAAAAAAAATTAGGGCCAGATTTATAAAGAACATTCAAACTGTCGGTTAGTCAACCACTGGTTAAAGCAAAATCTACCGTTAAAATATTTGAGAAAAGTGTCAGTTGATGTCATTTCAGCCTTAGGTTGAAGATTTATAATAAAGAAAGTCACGGTTGACCCTCGGTTGAGTTTCAACTTCAAGCGGACATTATAAAACCGGGCAAGACTAAATTTTTAGCAACTATTAAATTTTACATATTTTTTAAAATCAACGGTTTCCGAACTACTTTTCTTAAAAAAATATATTTGTACATCTGTCAAAAAACTTGACATTTCTGCATTTCTATTGATGCGTAAATGTTTACTTTTTTCACTGCCAAAATAATTAACAAAATAAGTCAAGTGAAGCTTGAACAATTACTTCAACATAAATTTCCGAAGATGATCCATGTTGCTGCTGATCAGAAACGTTAGATATTTCTTGAAGAGTTGATTCCAGAGATATTTTAATATTTTTGGAAGAAGATGGACAATCGATATTTTGTTAGAAATCTCAATTTTGAAATTGATAGTTTTGAGTTATAAGCGAAGTTTTTTGAGATGTGAGAGTTTATACCATTTTAGATTATTTTCGGTGGTGCTTATAGAAATTTTATAAGCCAAATACAGATCCGGATTCGGAACCATACCCACCAAAAAAAAACAGATAAAATAGAATAACTCAAAACTACTCCATAACTTTCCCGCGAGAATCCTCTCCAATACATTGACTTTATTAATGAATAATAATTAAAATAGAGATTTATGCAGATTATTTTTTTATGAGCGTAGGAAATACATACCTAGTATCAACCTATTTTTGCTTTCTTGGATTACTATGAACGAATTTGAATGTAATGATTTAATCATCAGTATTTCTGTAAGCGTCTTTAAGATTGGCTAGCTTTGATTTATTTCTTCTCAATTATTAAAACTTTCAAACAATTATAACATAATTAATGAAAAGGTATATTCTGATGTTCTTGATGAGGTTATTAAACTACTTCTTCATATAATAATTACGATGAGATATTATTTATGTAATAGGAAATTTATATTAATGGACCTGAGCTATAATAATATATAGAAAATTTGACAGTATTTCACAATCTTCTGCTTTTTTATATGGAAATAAAACGCGCATTTAAAGAATGACACAGCGACTTCACCTGTCAATCACATCTCATTTGCTTCTTAGAGATTTGTCAGTTGAGATTATCCCTAACATGGTGATTAATAATTTGTAGGGTTACATGTATCTTTAGGTAGTAGGTATGTATACACACTGTCTATATAATATGTGCATGTCTATATAGCGAAGACAGAAATACCTCTAAGTGACAGATGTACACGTATAATTTACCTTTTGAAATGTATGATTACGTTCACGTTAAAAATGATGACTTTATTCTTATTATAAGAATGGACGGTTTGAAGCGTTACCTGCGTTTAGTATTTATAACGTGTTATATGATTAATACCTTTTTTGTTGTTTAGATCACACTGATTATTATTAATGGTCGCTCTCTGTCTCTCTCACTCTGTCACTCTTTGGTGAAGGCTTACGTTGGCAGCCTACAGGGTGGTCCGATGTTATAGCTGTATATGACATGTACTTTGCATAAGACATGAAACATGTTTCTAATCATTCATTAATGCTGAAGAGATCTTGACATTGGGTAGGTATATTTTTCTTTGAATAATTTTATCGACATATGTTTGTGACGTTCCGAAACATAATGCGAATAAAGTTTGTAACATATATACGCCTATTAGATTCATTCATAATCTCAGTATAATAAATATAGCAAATATATTCACCTCAATTCAATGAGACATACTAGGTAGGGGTACACATTTTTGGAAAAGCTCTTAAGAGAAACCTGATTTTCATAGGCACCTGAAGAAAACGAGAAGAGAAAAAGCCAGGTGTGTATTTTGGTAACTTGTGTTTAAACATGTATCTGTATAAATAGTCCTATTGAAAAACAAACGAATAAATAGTTTAAAATTCGTTCCATCCAGCAGTTTAATGATCGTCATAAAACCATTGTCAAACTGTATTGATCATTTTACGCGCATGTGCAGCGTTCACACCGTTATTGAACGACACATGGATGGAATGAATCTTTCTACTCATGGCCATGTATATACCGAAATGACCGTTTCAAAATGATCACAAAGTTGCTTGAAACGCCGGCGGAATCTTTCGTGAACGGTAAAATTTTGATTGAAACACGTTTTCTCGGCTACGCATGACCGTGATCATTCACGTGAACTATTCGCACGAGGCATGGAACAAACCTAATGACTCGTTACGGAATCGACAATCATCTTTATGTTTGCTTAAACGGTTTATTTTATGATACTGAAAAATATAAAATAAGATTTGACAGAGACTGACAGACAGAGAGATGGGCAAGCACCACACCAGAGTTATCTGAGGGTTCATATGATCTAGAATATAAATTATTATATGAATATACAGTGTGTTCATACAGTATGGAAACGCTTCAATATCTTCTAAAATATGGAATTATAGAGAAAAAGCTCTGACAGGTTGATTTTTGATTCAGATTTTGTCCTTTTTTATGCAAACACCATTAGTTCAACTCCGTTATGACGTTATGACGTCATTTTTTAAAATGGGAAAGCCATAATTTTATATCATGAACGGAAAACTGGCAATTTTCTGAGTACAAAAATACCATCTCATATTTCTTCATTTTAATACTCATGTGTTTCGTATTTTTGAACCCAAAAAATGCCAGCTCTCCATTTATGATATAAAATTATGGCCTTCTCATTTTAAAAAAATAATGATGACATCATAATTTGGAAAGTGGAGGGGATAAAATGATGCTGTTTGCATTAAAAAGTAGAAAATCAAAATCAAAAATCGACTTGTCAGAGCTTTTTCTTTATATGTTAATATTTTAGAAGCTATTGAAGCACTGTATAATATTCAGAGTCATCAAACGTTCTATAATAATTTTGGAAGAAAATTGTACGCTCTGGTGAAATGTTCTGAATATACCTACGTGAATATATATTTTGGGAAAAATAATCATTCATATATTGAGACGCCACTGCTACCATTCTCGTTCAAAACTCCGGGAATATAAATGTCGACAACGTTTTGTATAACAACTTATAAACATAATCAGACAAACCTCGTAGAGAAAACATTAAAATTCAAATCCTAACATATCGTCGACGTTAAATCACCTGTAACGTGATCGGTAACGATGTTAAATCGACACAAAAAGAAACTGTGTGATTCATGAAGAGAACGCTGGGTTCTCTTATTATTTATAGAAATTTATTGGACAGGGCCGGGTTCAATATTTATTCAATTGTCAGCTTGGGCCGATCGCCTTCTACGTTTTTTTGCAGATCATGGAGGAAATAAAGTGGTGCTATCAATTATAACAGGTTATGATAATATTCACTGCAGAATATCAAACGGTTATTGAAGTAGTCTTTTAATTCGGCTTCAACTTTACTCACAATTATGTACGCTTGAAATTCGGACTTAGTATATTAATAATTTTTATCTATATAAATAATAAATCTGTCGAGGGTTGTCTTCTTGTTCGGTACTAGTTGACACATAGTGGATGGATGGATTTTGATGAGTCTGGTCGTATTGATAGCTTATATCCTAATTCACAATCTAGGATAATTTATATCCCAGAGAATATAAGACTTATTATAAGAAAACACAAAACGAACTCTAAAAAGTAAATCTGTAGAATCGTAGGTACTGGTACTTAATTGTGCCGTTGTAGTTTGTTGTTCTAATACTCTAAAAATACCAGCACCAATAGAATTAATATTATTTTGTACTTTTCAATGCACTAACTATTAAAGTCGGTCCAATTTTTTTGTAAAATAACATTTATTTCACACTTTTGACTTTAACATTAGTCATTAAAATTGTTGAACGTTCACTAATACCAAAGAAAATAGTACTTATCATATTACCCATGGATGGGTTGTACTTTTTATTATTCAGAAATTTCAAAACATCGCGGCGCAGATATGTTTACATATTTCAGACTTTACCTAACTCGAAACCCGTAACTCTTTTGAAAAAATGGTCAATATACATGTCACTACCTACATATTATAATCTCTTCTTTAATTTGGCTTCCTCATATTTTCAATTTTCGAAAATAAGAATACCCCTTCCACATAGCGGAAAAACACTTATCACATATTTCAGACTTTACCTACCATTGCTGAAACTCGAAAACCATGACTGTTTTGTAAAAATGTTCAATTTAAACGTTTCCGGATATGGTCCCCTTTCTAATTTTCGATTCTCGGAAATAATTGCCCCTTCCACATAGTTGAAACATAATTCTGCCGTCTCGGATTTTAAATGTTTGGGAAAAATTTGACCCCACCACCCCCTTTGGGGGAAGTTTTTAAGGGAAAGGGCATAACTATTATTGTTTTTTTTAAATGGGACCAATTCTCAATACTCCTCTCTCAAATAAAAAAAAATCATCAAAATCGGAGCAGGTTTACTATGCAAAAGGCGGCAAAGGCGCGAACATCCTTAAAAAAAACATACAGACACACAGTCGACCTATACCGCCGCCGTTTGGGTTCGTCGGTCAAAAAAGGAATGAACGTGAATATTCAGAAATTGTGATATGACAGAGACGTGGCTGTTGGTATCGCAGATATTTGTTGACGTATACCCTAAGTACCTAAATGATGATTCAAAATAACTTTACTGGATTCAAAGATATGCATAATAAATTCCAGCAATATTAATAAATACAGAACAAAATAAATGTGTGACTCCTTGCAACTCATGCTTGTAAAAATATCGTCACAAAAGATAAATGATCGTTTCTGTGGTTTCGGGCAGCAGGATAAAAAAAAAAGATAATTTGAGGCCTCTATAACCCGAGAAGTCCGCACGCAGCAGGAAAGGTGTGAGGAATTTGGTACCCACAAGCATACACAACGGACTGACCATTGAGGTAAGAGGGGGGTAGAAGGTCATCATTTCATCAGTAATGCTGAATTAAATTTGCTTTGACAGCGTATAGCACACACCTTGCAGTTTTATGACCGCCATATGTTCTGATCGCTTAAACATATCGAAAACGATATAACGTTGACTGGTTTTGGATGTCGATTTTTTGTGTTTGTTATTTTTTCAGTTGTTGGTTTATTAATGTGGAACAATTAATTTGGGCAGGTAGTTTCACGTTGCAATGAATCCAGTAGTTTTTATTTCTTTTAAGTGGTATTGAATTCGAGTCTGGAATTGTTTAACAATATTTCCTGGTACATTCTGTGATATTTGCTAGAAACAGTGAAATATTTTTTTTTTAATTATGAGTAGCAGCGAGAAAATCATCTCCACTTCTCCAACTACAGCTCTGTAGTGGTTCAGTAGATAAAGTTTATAGACCATGGTTCAATAGTACCCGGAATAGAGTACTTTTCTTTTATTATTTTTCTTGATAAAGATTCTCATTTTATATAAAGTTATTCCAAAAAAAACTGGACTTATGAACAATTTGTCTGATGACCTATGTCATTAGCCCACAAAAAAGTATTAACTTTTCTGATGTTGACAGGAAAAAAAAGAAAAACTAAATTTTGAGAATTGAATAGAAAATCAAGAATTTTTATGAGTTTAACAACAATTCAGATTATAAAAATCCGTTGTTTTGGCTCTCTATGTGTAAACCAAATCCACTTTTCGAACATTGATGGGATAATCGGACATATTTTCCCTACTATCTTTTGGGTAACTAATTTTTATCCTCACAATAAATACCTTTCGAGTCACAATAATGTCAACAAATTAAAAATTATAAATCTAATCTGCATTCTATGCTCCACATTTTCGTTTAGCCTCCTTATTTGCAAAAATACCTAATTTTGTCTTGAGCTTTACATGTTAGGTTTCTGTATCTAAACGAGACGTTTCTAGAGTTCTGTACATCTGATGAATAAAGGAAACCCCATAAAATCAATTTGGTGTCTGTGAATATCGTCCTGTTGGTCTGACAGAACCTACTTTTTTTAAATCTACCAAGCCTGTTTCCCTATCGTACTATATAACTCGCCCGCTCCTGACTCAACTAGCCAGCTAGGCTTAATGTAATCGACCATTTACCTTAGTACTCTGGTACAATTCTCAGCATTATCGTACAAGAAAAATCTCCAAAAGAGCAGCGCATTCTTAATGATACTTGTAGATTATTTACAAAAAAATAAATTCAATTAGCAAACAAGCACTTACATAACTAACAAGTAGTTATGCAAAGAAGAAATGTGATTTCCTCCTTGCTTATCCATCACTCATTTGACAGGCGGTTTTACATCATAAAAAATAGCAGTTTTTTTTGTTCATTTCAACCGACACCTTCTCCGAATAACTATATAGGTACTACTCACTTCTATAACAATAGAATTACGAAACTGGGAGTGTTGGTAGGCACCTATATGATTGACTTATTAAAAGTTTAATTGTCCAGCTATTGTATGCTAGGAAGCTGTTTGAAATATGATAGCTTTAAATTTATTTTTCTTGTCTCTCTCTCTTTGACCGAGTGGAGACCGGGGCATTGTGTTCTCCATAATAAAAGTGTGCCATATAGTTGATGAACCGGAAGAAATAGTCAGCTACACCAAATGAATGTATACATAAGAGTGTTTATTATATAAGTAAGTGGTGATTTCATGAAAAATATTGAATGAAATAGTTGAGAACGTTTACAACAAGATAGGGCAATCTTTGTAAATTATTTGTTTAGCTAATATTTAGGTTCTGAAACCGTTTGCGTAGAGTCAAGAGATATAAAAAAAGAGCAGTACAACAACTCGACAGTTCAGTGTGGGAGTCCAACAAGTGTTCTATCAGCAAATCTATTACCTTCATGCGTAAACTTGTTGGGCTTCAAAATTCAAGTAGGTATTGATTTGTTGTGGTGCTCTCATTTACCTACATCTTTCTATATGATAAAATTATTCAGTTGGAATGTTCAAACATAATCAAGAAGGTAAGTTGCAACAGACAGAATCATGAGGTAGGTATACCATCATCTGAATGGTAAAGGTGAAAATTATTTTCATCAAACTCGTTGGTGACCTTGTTATATATTTTATAATATTGTGCAGTGTCAAGTTCTTTGAGAACATTTTTCAAAAAAATAACTTAAAACATATTTTATAAAAAAACGAATGCAAAGCACTCTTAGACAACCCTAACTGTGTGACATGTCTTGAAAACTAGCCCGAACAAGCTCAATATTTTCATTTAAACGACCAGAACGAGCGAGTACGGTGATTAAAGCAGCATTTTGTAGAAATGCGTTCACTAAACGTCGAATAAAATTATGTTTCAGTTGAAAGCTGATTGAATAAAATACTAAAAGAGCATTGATTTGAAATTATTTATATAATTTTTCGGAAACACAATTTCAAAATTTCTGAGCATTATTGTGGCGAATAGCAAAGTTTTGCATCTTTCTACATTCAAGATAAACTTTAGTTTTACAATTTTCAAGGAAATTGCAGAATTATATGAATATTTCATTAACTGGCTGTTTTGCTGGACACCATAGAAAAACCAAAAGCGATGGTTTATTTAAATTCATTCCTATATCCATAAATCCAGTTTCGGTTATTAAATTTCATTATTCCAAATCCAGTAATAATGTTGAAATTGAAATTCTGGGAATAACAGTAGGTATTAAAATTTTCGAAAGACTCCAAAATATTTTGATAATAAAGCTTTAGCATGATTTTCTGGAATATTTGAATAAGTAATCTAATTATCGAACGAACAAGGCACTTAATGATGGAAATTAGGTCGTATACTGACACTCCATGATTGCTTCCCTACCTCTAAAAATGAAAATACCTCCATTGTAGCTTTTTGTTTCAAAACGGGAATATAAATCTCCATAATTATAGGAAAATCCTCTGATATATTATCAAAATGCAAAAATTTCAGGATTACTGTTAAGCTATGAGGAATATATTTAAATTGTATTCGTTTGCACTTATCACGTCTTATATGGAATAAGATGCACATTTACTTTTACTTTAACATAACTAATTATATTTCACCATACTTGGAAGTTATTTTAGGTACTTATTGTGGCAACTATCTTGTTATATACCTACATTCTTTACACCTGATGACTTATGACTTAATTGATGATGATAATTACAACAAGAAAATATATAGGGGCCGATGCCATCAAGCACAAACAGTAGTGCTTAGTCATGGTCCGCTTGCATATTATAGAAAACGAGTTCGTTTCCTGTGTTGTATATATCTATATGTACATACAGGTATTATTTGGAAAGCAAATAACTTTTTTGTCCCTTTTTACTCGACGAACTTCCATCAATCTTCAAGGGGGATCTAAGGGCCTACTTCGCCTGCCGACATATTTCTTGATAATTAATCATAATGTGAAAAGTCATTATTCGTGCAAATTGATTAGGATGAACACTTCTGTGCATGCGGATCAAAGTCAATATCAACTTATTTGCAGCTTTGTCATGGTAAGGGCAATACAATAGCATAAAAGTAAATAAATTCTCATTATCCTGAGAATCTATCGTCTATTTTTTCCACAACCATACACAAAACTTTTGTTCTAATTATTATCTCTTTGTTGTATTGTTTGTCTTCATTGTCAAATAAGTGATGATGAATACCTATATTATTTCCAAAAAGATATCAGTTTTAATATATCTATCGAAGTAGGTACTCATGAGTATGATATCTGTATTATCCGTTGCAAAAATTGTTTATTCCTTTATTTTTTAAATGAGAGATACATTTATATGGTTCTACTCATCCAATGAAAGAGCACAACCTTCATAAAATCATTATTTTGTTTGTGTCTTATTTTCTCCAAATGAATAAAAAGATAAAAATTGGCTCCATCCTTATTACAGAGTGAAATGACCAAATTGAGGACTATAGTAAAGGAATTACTATAGTCTTTACCAAATCTCAAATGCAAACTCAGACACAAGTCTACCCGATACGCGATTGTATTGCTTAGATAGAAATGATGACGTTCCCTGCAATTCCGTACAAATAATTGAATGAAAATTTAATATTGAATACAGCTTATTTTACACACCCAATGAGCCATAGTGGCTGTTGACTTAGGTGATCAATAGGAAATCCACAAAAAGATCATTTTTAATTGCAGTTGTAAAAATTACTTGCGGAATATTACGTGATTTTAGGATGAGAAATGTTAAATATTAGGCACACACACCTTAAAGAATAGAATGGTCTTGATAAGGATCGATAAGTATGAGCTCTATTTCTTCTGATCACTCGATATTGATAATAAGAAAATTAAAAAAATTATTAAATGCACATACAAAAACAAACCTCTCAAGTTACCTCTATGCATGCCCAGATATAGGTATAATAAAATTGTATGTAGGTACTTTGCCTCCATTGCAATTGCTACAATTAGAATAATTTTTGGCTGACTACTTAGGTTTGAGTAGATTTCAATCAACACTAATAAGCGAATTTAATATTGGATATTTCCTATTCCTATATAAGTAGGTATCAATCAGTATTTTCAGGGGTCTATATTTTCCAATGATATATTATGATAATCATATCATACAGTTAGAGTAAATAAAGAGCAAACAGTATTTGATCATTATCTTACAAATATTATTTTATATTGCTGAAAATATGAAAAAAATATCCCGTCTGCAGAGTCATTCAAACATGCAATGTATTGTTTTATTAATAACTGAAATGTATACTGCCATTCAACAGATGCGTATTTAAAACTGGAAACTTTTCAAAATACGGCAAAAATGGCACATACGCGGAATTTAATTCTGAATCAAAATATTTTGATATGACTTTTTTGTAACGTTCATATTCATACAGTGAGCATTTTTATATGGCCTTTTGTTATACAAAATCACATATCCTTTCGCACGAGGCTTGAACAATGAATTTCGAATACATTTGGAAAAACTAAATTTCACTCTAACTGCGGGGTCATAAAAATAATGTAAATTTGAATTTCACGAGGTTATAAGATCGCAGTCGCATTTATGATTTTTTTTATCACGATATATTCAATCTATTCATTTCAGTCTGCCCTAATGTTCCATACTACATACTCGTCGATTATTTTTTATACCTTTAAAGTTTCTATTTTATTGTTACCTACTTGTCATTTGAAAATCAGTCATAAACAAAAACTTGCCACATGAAGAACACTCAAAGTTAGTAGTCTTCAACTTGCCAGTAGGAGAAGAAGTACGTTATCGGTACCTATCATTAAAAAAAACTATAATTTTGAAAAGTATATCTCCTACTAAGTCCGTAGAGTCAAATATACCCAATGTTTTTTCTGAAGATGCAGGTATTTTGGTCTCGGCTATTTCGAAAAAAACCATCAATAATAATGAGGTAAGTAGTAGTCGTTTCAGTTATTGATCGATTTGTTGTTAATTAAATGAATGGTCGAGTTGGAAAGTTCATACTCGTTAATATGACCCGGCCAAATCGGACATATACTTATGATCAAAAAATCTTTTGTTAATAAGCTTGGTCTAATCAATATGGTAGCGTTCGATAATTTGAGAACAAATTCCAGAAAATTAAGCAATATTTATTTGGGTACAGTTTAAAATACTTTTGTTTCATCCAAACGTTGGAGCTACCACTGTTCGCCTGAAAATGTTTAGAAAAAATCGTAGGTACCTACAAGATTGGAAAATTAAAAAAGTCTTAAGTAATTCAATGTATTTTATAAAATTTAATGTATCCTTATGTGTAAATGATTCATATCATCTAATTTGAATCGTTAATCTGCCAATATAAGAACAGTTAGTTTATGAGAATGAGATAAAATTAATAATTGTACCTATTTTCTTTGTTTGTTTTGGGATATCACATTTTCGCACTAATTTCCTGAATACAACAAAAATAGTTATAAAACAATTTATTGTGGGGCGCCTTATTTTAAATTGAGGCTAAAATTTATCATCATCTTCAAAAATATGAAGAGAATGCGAGAGCCACAGACCCAAGGTGAAACATTTTTTTACAAATAAATAGCAAGTGTAAGGAAGCTCCAAGAACGAACATCTAACTCGTAATTCCGATTTCTTGTAATTAACATCATGCAGTCAGCAGCAATACATATTTACAGATAATGAATTTACGAGCTTTACTCAATTGATGATCATGTAGGTAGTTTGAAAATAAGTTTTGCATACAAACATGAAGAGATAAATCTTTCTTGTCTATAATTCAAAATTTGAGGGGAAAGATAATTTTTGTCGACCCCAGGTAAAAATCAAGAGAAGGTTAATGCTGTCATTCTAATGGGCACATAAATATGAAACTACCTCATTTTACTGAAAAAGAAAGTGTTTAACTGCGGGTTGTTCTTGCGTGGAGAGAGTTTTGTGTGAGGATATCCTGTTAACTTTGAATAAAACCTTAAATTTTGAGCCCGTTCCCTTGATGTGTCACATAACTCGAGGGAAGATGTAATTTCATAAAGTTCGTAATAAATTGAGATATATAACATTCATGAAGGTATTGATTGGCCTATAGAACTGTGTTTTATTAACTTCATCACAATTGATCGGTAGATATCTAGCCGGTAGCAGATTAGAAGGATGAAGAAATAATAAGTTTTATGTAACAAATCATTTTCGACTAGTGACAGGCGCATTTTTTAAGATTCTTTCAGCCGCATTAATAAACAAAACTAGTTCGGTACAAGCTAGATCATACTAAAACTGTCAAGTATGATATCGAGCAAAAAACATTCGCAGTAGGAACTTTAAATAGGGAGCGTGTCTTTACCAGATTCAAGTAATAAGTGTTTGTCATTCCATTACCGAATGCGTTTATCCATTTGGTAGATAGATAGATACGTTCCAACACTTCGAACGATGACAATGGTACAGAGCTTCTAATAATTCTATTTATTATAAAATATTTTGGTAGACAAGTTGTACCACAGGTACCTACCATCTTTAGGTGAACCTATTATCACTATAAGTATTATGCGATATAATTTACATAAAATCATTCGCTTTTGTGATTCTCATTTTTTGTTATAAAAGAACCAAAAAGTACTTATATCATTATGAAAACATACACACTAACCTGCTCTCAATGCATCCATGGGAACAGAGGGATATGGTATCGAATATGGATATCCTTCTTTTCTGAGGGTCTTCGGCTTACGTCTCGGCCGGTATTTGTAATCTGGATGCTCTTTCATGTGCATGGCTCTCAGTCGTTTAGCTTCGTCGATGAAAGGTCTTTTCTCGTCTTCTGTAAGTAGCTTCCATTCAGCACCTGTAAAAGGAATTGACTTGAATGTATCATTTCAATAATAACGTTTCCTATTGCCACAAAATCACTATATAAGATTCATAGAGGTTTTGTATGATTATGACAATGCTTAGATATTGTTTACCTAAACAAATCATCATGAAAATCAATTTCATTGAATTTAAAGGAATAACAAACTGTATTCCCGGAACCGATTTCCAACAGTTTGCAATTCGTCCTCAATGCGTATGTATTTAAAAATTTGAAGACATGTCTCTCAACATCACTCAAATAAAATTTATCTACCAAATATTAACAGAAGCTATTGGAAAAACTTAAAAATAAGGTTATTTTGAGGAAAATATCGTCTTACTATTTCAGTTAATAATAAAGAGACTAATACTTAAATTTATAAATACAAAAATAATAGAAATAAAAAAGAGGGCTCATTAGAAATCATTATCAAATAACAACGCTTCTTTTTTCAAGTATTTAAAGACAGAAGGTTGTCCAGTTGCTTAATTTGAAAGTGTTACTACAGTCAAGGGAGCTATAGTTTGACATGGCTCCAAACTATTATCTCTCGAAATAAACCTTATAAAATATCTGTTCAGTGAAGCTGTTCTGGGGAAATATTCTCTCCTTGGTTTTGTTGCCCATAAGCGCTAGTCATTCAAACAATGACCAAGCACCCACTGATTGAAAAAAACAACTATTCAACCATAATACCTACCTATCAATTGCGATTCCGACGCGATTGCATGAATCGTGACACCAAATTTGAGTTCAAAAGTGAGAAAGGCAAATACTGAGCAAACCTATTCGCGGTACTCACTCAGTGTATTTTGATATCTGAGTAGTCAGTTTAGATTCACTAAACACCATATGTCTGTTTTATTTTAGTTTCCAAAAATTAATTTAATTTTGGTTAATTTTGTGACTTTTTTCTTTCATATAGGTAGGTATTTCTATATTTCAGTAGCTATCGCCGTCAGTAGCAAGTGAGTAAACAAAAGGATTGAAGCTCGTAAGGTCGGGTGATTTTAAGGAGAAAACTAGAAATAAACCTATGTCCTAAGCATCTTAACTTTTGAGCTACAGGGTATTAAAGTTCTAAGAAAACAATATTTTTCTATTATAACTTTAATAATTTCCTACTATTTTTATAAAATTTAGCACTCGCCCTTTAAGCATCCAAAGCAATTTTTCTATCTGGAAGATTTTTTCAAGTTTTAACCAGTGGCGTCTCTAGGTACAGGGTGTGAAGTAGATAATTCTTGAAAAATATTATATGCCACTCTGGTTTATCTTGAAAAAAATCTAAATTTAATTTATGATAAATTTGATTTATTCAAATATTTTCGTCCTTCGTGTGATTTTCGAGTAAAGAAAACGATTTTTATGCATCGTTGAATTATTAGATATTAGCGAATATTGGAATTTTTCCTTATTTTCATTCAGACTGCTTCATATATTTCACTGAAATTTGATTGGTACACGCAATTCACTTTTTAGAAAGGAGGCTTGGAACATTGTTGCTAAGGAAACAATCGCAATAACAAAATAACTTATGTCAGGTAGTTCTGGCAGATATTTATTTAAGGCACGACTTCTTTTCACTTAACATAAACGTAAAAAACGTAATATCTACCTTTATTTAAACGTAGGTATAAATATCTTTCATGATAAATTTCACAAATGCTGAGTTTGCTGATAAGCATTACCTGTACGGACTTGCTGACGGCAATACATTGGAAGCCAGGCGATTATACCAAGAACGTTATCCAAATAGAATAGTTCCGGATGCACGGACGATTTTAAGATCCCACAGATAGTTACCTATGTAAAACGGGATTTTTTAAATTAAAAAAATACCTAAAAGGGGCCCAACAAACTGCGAGAACACCTGAAATCGAGTAAACTTTTTTAAATTTAGTGTATCAAAGCCCTGAAAAGACTACCAGAATAATTGGGAACGTTTTAAATATTACTATTGTTCTAGTCTGGAGAATTCCTTATGATTATTTGTTATATCCTTATCATATTCAAGGGGTCCAGGTCCTACTTCCTCGGGATTTTTCATTAAGAATGAATTTCTGCCAATGATTTCTTCAAATGATTTCCGAAAATTCTCAATGTGAGTCCAAAATTGTATTCAACGGACGAAGCTAATTTTTACAGGAATCCCATAAGACATTTTCACAACAATCATTTCTCGGCTAAAGAAAACCCGTATGCCATCTAGGAAGCTCACCACCAAAAACCATTTTCCGTAAATGTATGGGATGGAATTATAGTTGAAAACTTGATAAAACTTATTATCTACCAGGTAGAATGAACGGAAATACTTATCACCAGATTCTTGAATAGAATTAACCAAATTTGCTAGAGGACGTGTCCGACCCGACATTGTATGTGGTTTATGCACGATGGTGCACCAGCTCATCCCAGTTTCCAGGTACGAGCATTTTTAAATCAACAGTATAATATTCGCTGTATATAGGGTGCGGAGGAACACAATCGTGGCCACTTAGATCCCCAGATCTAAATTATCAAGATCTTTTTCTACGGGGACATCTCAAGACGCTGGCTTACAGCACCCCAATAGACACTGAAGAGGAGTTGAGATACCGCATGGTGTCCACTTTCAACAGCTAATCTAAATTATTATATTTATTATTTTATCATCCAATTGCTTCCTTATACAAATATCGTTTTTATTTTTATACACAAAAATCGCATGTCGGACGAAAAAAATGTGAAGAAATTATATTTGTCAAAAAATGAATGGAGATTTTTTTATTTTTTATTTTAAGTAAAACTATTGGCATACATAATACCTATTTTCCAAAAATATCTACTTCACACCCTGCACAGACGCCACTAGTTAGAACTTTAAAAAATCTTCAACATCAAAAAATGCGTGTGCTAAATTTCATAAAAATATATAGGAAATTATTAAAGTTACAATAAAAAAAATTCTTAGAAATTTAACACCATGTAGCTTAAAGTTAAGAAGTTGAGGACGTAGGTTTATTTGAACTTTTCTCCTTAAAATGGTTCATCCTCTTAAAGATATATAAAGATATTGGAACGTGCAAGGGGAACTGCCGCTGGTATTGGCTACAAAGTGGCGACATCCGTTTGAAGTAAGCGCGAGATATAAACTGTGGTTGGAAATATCGAAAGCGGCGTTGACAAAGAGAGCGACGGCAGCATGTCGGCATCTACTCTTAGAATGCCGACAAAGGAATTTCGAGAAACGTCCAGTGGCGGCTTTCGAATCAAAGACCAGAAGCCCAGAAGCCGCTCGAATGATCTGGAGCCTTTGTCGAATATATATATATATATATATATATATATATATATATATATATATATATATATATATATATATATATATATATATATATATATATATGGGAGAATTGTCGGCATGAGAGACAGAATGTAAAAAGATAGTGTGAATAATAGAATAGTTTGAGAAAGCTAGTGCGAATATAGTAAAGTTAAGTTGTAATTTATATCATTTTGAGTGTAAATACAGTTAATTTAATAACTCTTAATTAGTCTCACTTATCTGCGAACCCGCATACGTAACAATATCAAGTTCAAATTTTCTCGATCGACTTCTTTAATGAGCATGTTCGGGCTTTTTGTTTCATAATGGTGGCCGACCAAACTTTTGGAAAAAAATGAAAAAGTAGCCATTGGTTAAATAAATTTTTCAATTATGAGAGAGAGAGAGAGAGAAATGCTTTATTGTCGAAAAAATATAAATTTTGTATATTTTATATGGATATGATCTGTCCCTACAACTTTTGTTCGAAACATTTTTCACACACTGATATAAAATATAAATTTTCTAGTTAAACTTGGAATAAGTCCACATTAATATTTTTCATTGAAATCTTGTTCAACAATTAAGTTGTAAGTATCGTTTAATGTGCTGTAAATGGAGGTTTGTGAATAAGCTTTGAAATATACTAGAGCATTTGTTTCTCTTACCTTATTATGAGTGATTGTATTGGGATTTCACGTCATCGCTTATGAGTTCCCGAAATGATAAAAATAATAATTATGTCCTTCTTAACCTTATCGTATTCTGTGGTACCAATTCTTAGTTAACTCAACAAACCGTCTATTCTGATTCCTGTTTTCATAGATGGCATCCAATAAATACTTGAATTTTTGTATTTCTTTCTAATATTCCTAATAATGCGAAAAGCTGTCAATTTAGGTATGAGGAATGGATCGATGGAGTGAAGAGAAACTGAATAGATACAATACCAACATAAGATGTTCCATTTAAAATAATCGATTTTTTCATGTTGATGGTGCTCTAGTTTGCCCCAATTTTTCGAACACCTTGTACGTTTTACCGAACTTCCCTCTTGCTTAAACATAAGACTTATCCTTTTTTATGAGGTGTAAGAAAGCTTATCACTTGCAATGCATCGCAGTGGAATTTATTTATTTTTTAAGTCCGTATAGGTATCAAAGAATAAACAATATATTAAAAAAAAACTAGGAGTGTATTCCGCAGGTGTTACACTAAATCATAAAGATTTTTGGTGCTCCGAAAGATTCTTTGCGCCAATTTTATTTTTTTAGGATACCTCATTAGCTTCATTAGTAACTGTTTGAAACAGGGAATTCTGATGAAACTCGCCATTAAAATAGGTGTAGAATCAGAATTTTAAATGAAAAATATATCTACCTAGTATCTAATAGAAATAAGAAAGTTATTATCTGTAGATCGCCATTATTTAAATTAAGTTGAGCGTTCTCGTAAAGCCCCTAATGCAAATTTCCAGAGCTAAATTATAACTAGTTTTCTCAATACTTCCAATAGGCCACTCACCGTCAATAATCCTGCATACCTGCAAAATTCCATTTCAAGAAACTCCCTAGCCCTAGATAATAGCTATCTAGGCTCATACATGTGCCCAACCCTGTATATGTTATCCCAAATTTATTCAAATGCTGAGACTGCAAAAATGCATTTCAGTTACAACATAATGCTTGTTTTATTGTTTCGATAAAACTACGACAAACAAAAGAAATCTCATAAATTTGAGAGAATCATCGCATTTTTATAGAGCCAAGTTGCCGCCGCTTGTATTTATTTGAATAAAGTTCGAATCGAAATCTTTTAATTTCCGATATAGAAACGAAACATTTGAATAGCGTAGAATATTATTGCGGAAGTCATCGTCGTCGACGTCGTCGATGTTGCCGCAGGGCACATCTACCCACTCATATACACACTGTGCCCTGTACCTCATTCCCTTCTCCATTATTGGTGGAACAAAGCGACTACCGATTGAGAAGCGCAACCAATAGAAAGAGAGAGAGGCTCTGTGTATCGCATTACATCGTTTTTGTTTTGTCTCCTTTTGTGTGTCGTCACTTTGCGTCTGGAACTTGGCGAAAATGCGCTCTTCTGCTGCTGTGTGCTACTGTTCCCAGCTCATTGTGCTCCTCTCTGCTGGTGCGAGATAAGAATTAATTACGAGCCTTGATGTTCTTTTGTTTGCACTCTCATTTTCGTTCAAAAGATAATTTAATGCTCCTTCCATTATTATGAGGAGGGCTCTTTGTGAATATTATATAGGTGTTGCAAGGTCCATGAATGAAATCGAACGGAAATTTTTGTTTTCTTCTCAAGGTAACGTACATCCCTTAAAAAACGGAACCATTATAAGATTACTCAACTGTCTGTCACAGCCTATTGTCTCCAAATCTACAGAACCAAGAGAGTTGAAACGTACTGATCAGAGTTAGGTGATCGCAACACCGACTTGGGTATTGTGGAAATATGCGAATTTTGATAGTGGATTTAATTTGGTGCAGCAAATTTCATGTCCATTATAAATGATCACTTAGGCATCTTTTCCCTATCTGAGGTGAATTATTTGCTGAAATGATTTTGGATCTACTTGGTGGAGACGTTGAACTTGAATTCGACACTATACAAGTCGCCATATTGATATTATCTTCATAGTCTCTGAAGTGATACCAATTATTCAAAGGAGTTCCAGTGCACATATCATTTCCATCGTATAGTGACAGGCCCTGAAATGCGGTCTTCCGAAGGGTGATTTTCCATAAATTTTAGTTAGTAGATACGTATCATTTTAATTGAGAACTAAATGAAAAGAAAATATCCAAAACCTAATTTTAATGTGTACCGATATAACAAATTAAAAATAATGATAACTAAGATTTGATATAAGACTCGAATATTAGTGCGTTTATAGGAGAAGGCCAAAGGTTTTGTGATCGTAGATTGAGAGCAAAATCCCCGAGTTTTCTCGCTGAAAATCCTATTATAACTTTACGGCTATTCTGGGAAACAAACAATGTCAATAGTCAATCGATAGAGGATTCAGTAGAAAACAAAAGTAATTAAATAATGATTGAATGTCATTTAATGAAAACAAAATATTTCAAATGTAATTATAGTAAACAAATGATAAAGATCCCATTACAATGGTGGAAGTTGTCTTCTTAGGTACCTAATTATGTTTTAACGTAGCTATCTAAATCACTAAGGATTTAAATTATACCTTGACTTCTACATGTAACTACACAGCTTCAAAATACCAGTAGGTACCCACAAATACAATAAATATAGTTTTGTATCTTCCCAAACAACTAATAAAAGTTGATCCTATTTTCTTAGACAAAATATTTTTATTTTTTTTTCGGTTGAAATTACCCTTATCTGGAAAGCCGTTCCAAAAGTAAAATTTCAGACAGTTTATTATACAACTAATAATTATCTAACTGAAATGAAGATGTGACTTTTCATGTAATAGCTCGTCGAGAAACAGGAATATTTGCATTCAAGAGACACGAGAGATTGAACAGGGACTGAGAGAATATTATCATTTAGGCTCTAATTGAAAGTGGCTCCCAGTGTTTGACGTTGGGCTTTTGAACAAATTTGGATGACAAACAAAGGTGAAAAGTCTATCGTTATTGTTTACTTCAAGGCGCCACTAAATGATCTCTACTTAACTATATTCTTTTATTTCTGTTAGAAGGGAGAGAGTACACAAGACATAGGTAATATATATTCAAATAACGATATTTGTTAACGAACAATATTTGAATTATTAGTGACTAAATTTGGTTAAATAATAGAAGGAATAAATATTTCCCCAATCTCTTTTAGAAAGCGAGATAGAAGTAAAAAAAGTTGGAAGTATACCTACATATTGATGGAACTGTTATTTTTATCATTGGTTTGAATATATTTAATATGTAATTTCGATTTTAATTTAAACTTTATTAATGGAACATTCAAAATAACATATTCCAAATTTGATAGAAAATCAATTGTAATCATTTACTTGATTTTGTGAAATTTCATGATTGTTTCTCAAGAAACCTAAATATTTTGTTTTCATACTTTGTTTTGTTTTGAACTTGGTTTTGTATAGTATTCTCGGAACTGTTCGGAATTCACATATTATACTTTCATATTGTTCAAGTTTAATGTGATAACCTCAATCAATGAAGAAAATCAAGGATCACTAAACGCCTCTGCTACATTATTATATAGATTTTACAATTCAAACTGTTCTTTTTAGGTTTAACAAACAGCTTCAAACAGACAAAGCTTTCAGAGCGCTCTGTCTCTTCGTTTATCATTGTTCCATGCTATTGTTGGCAGAATAGAATACTTCAAGTTACATCATTTCTAAGAGATTCTCGTTGATTGCTTTATCTTATATATATATAGTCCGCACCACAATGACTGTCGTGCGGCTTAGAATTCAATGAAGGTTTGACAATGGGGAGTATTTTTTATCAGGCGAAGATCTCTTTTATAGAGCAGGAGGCTATGTCAAGTTGTTGTTTGTGACTGCAAAGATTATGGCGGCGGGGCCTGTAACGAATTTATGTTTTATTGTTTTGACAAGTGGTAACAGATACTAGAGTGATAGTTTTAATTATGCGTCCAGAAAATTATTTATTGATTCCAGCTAACTTCTGTGATTTTTGTTGTCGAATACATCCAACAACTGCTTGCAATTCTATAACTTCTTTGAGAAGTTTTTCTTTAAAAAAAATCTAAAATAACATAATGAGAGTAATGCTTCCATCATTCATTTTTTTAAAGAACCTGCTCAAATTTTAGTATTCAGTTGAAATAGCAGCCTGATCTTTTCAGATGTAGGTATACATAACAAAACAAGAGAAATAAATTTGAAAATATAGAGAATGAAAAAAATATATTAAAAGAATATCACCATTTGATCTTTTTTGGTCCCTAACCTAGTATTACTAAAAAAATAAGTGAAAGTTACTTGATTAGCATAGTATCTTATGAAACGTAATAAGTAGACAATTGAAAATTTCAAAAACTGTATATTTCTATTTACGCTATAACAAAAAAATATTAAATCCACCTGACCGTCCGTTTGTTCTACTTTCAGCGGGCTGTATCTCATGAATCGTAGTAGGTAAGTAGAGAGTCTAAATTTTCAGAGAATGTGTATTCCTATTACAACTGTAATAGAAGATACTCTTTCCAAAAACTGTCCCTGACGGAGGTGGGGGGAGCAATTTTTTTCGAAAATCGAAAATCACAGATAGCTGAATTAAAGATGAGAGCATGTCCGGAAACGTTAAACTCGACATTTTTTTCAAAAGATTTACGGTTTTCGAGTTACAGCAATTATTAAAATCTGAAATATGTGTATTTCCGCTAAGTGGATGCAGCAGTCTATGGGATCATTGAAAATATGAGACAATTAAAACGAATATTATTTCCGAAGAATTACGGCTTTCGAGTTACAGCAGTAAACTATGCAATATGTGTAGGTATCTGCTCCGCCATGTTTTGTGATATCTAATTTTAGAAAGTTCTTTAGGAGAAACTTTGTTGAATTAGCTGCTATTGTGGATATGATAACTTTCGCAATTTTCAAAACAATCCACCAATTTTTGTATTTTTCTTATTGTATACCGTGCCTTGAAAGATATGGTGATGAGCGAATTCTTGTCGGCTTCGTAACATATAGTTATCATTGACAAAAATATGAGGTTTCCATGGCAACAATCAAATTTCAGCGCAAGATAGGGAGAGATAATAATTTGTACAGTTTCTACGTGATAACTTCGTAGTCATTGAATGTTTGTAATACATGTTGCACCTTTTTGCAAAGCTTATTAATTAGTGCATTTAATGGTATATTTATTTACATTGCGTTTTATCTGAAAAAAATAATTAATGATTTTGCCAACTCAAGCTCTCTGCATATCTGCTTGAACCTCATAACAGTTGGATTACTTACGTAGTACAAGATCACGATCATCTGAATATACCTGTACTTTTTACTTCCCTCAATAAAGGAAGTATTGTATTCACGTAAAAAATCGACCTCGAGATTTTTTTGCTGATATTTACGTTTTGAGGTTCCTAGATCACGAAAATCATGGTATCTCAAGTCCGTCGGTCTGTCTGTCTGTCTGTAGTCTGTTGACGTTGTAGCTCAATAACGGCTTGACCTAAAACAACGAATATTGGTATGCATATTGAAGGACTACCGGCGACGCAATGTAAGGATTTTCGTTAATCATATATACAGGGTGTCCAAAATATTAAGTGTCAATATAAGAACGGTAGAAGCGACGAGGTTGTTTCCATCTCGAAGAGGGGTGGTTTGTCGAGGGAAGTCATAGGTAAAGGCTTTTACCAATTTTTTCTGTTATATTTAAAATAACATTTGTTTGATGTGCCACTTTCTAGATGCGCATTGCGCAGCCTGTATAAATAAAAATAATTTTATGACGTGCATCTAAATTCGTTTTATCCTTCCTCATACCTCCTGGACTCCTGTAGGTATATGTAATGTTCTCAGTGTGGTAAACTAGTTGAAGTAACGGAAGAACTGGACATTCATAAATTAATCTATTAAGTCTCACGAAGGCCAAATAGAAAAAGAATAATGTACCTACCAATCGTGTATTAACAGTGTTCAAAACTAAGTGTGGACTGTGCCAGAGGTGTGTTCTATAATGTATTAAGTAATACAATTTTGCAAAAAGTGGTTAAATCCACAAAAATCATTACAAGTTGAGCAGCCTTCAACAAGAGCATTTAAATTTTCGCCTTTTCCGAAGACCTGGCTATCAAAGGCGTAACAGAAGCGTTGGTTTAAAAAGCGTAGAAATTGATGTGGCGGTAAACACCAATAAAGACAAATCTTCCAACCAGATAATTAGTATCAATCTCGATACCCAAAATCATATAATAACGAAAATTAAATGCCGCATAATCCTTGCATTAAATGTGGAACGGCTTCACAAGTAATAATAAATAAACGAAATGTAAGTTTTCTATAGCGAAGATCATTTAGAGTCGTCAATGATCATGGAGTCTGGAGTAAAACGGTCGACTTTGATTTATGTAAGTTGTACGAAGACGCAATGGATTTGTTGAATATATAACTTCTCAGAAAGATGTAACAAAGAATAGCCATGTTTCAAATTTCAACAGGGCAAAGGCGTAGTAGAAGACTGAGGTTACGCTATCGGGATAATGTGGAAGACGATTTGAGAACAATAATTGGAGCGAGAGAATGGTGAAGGGCAGCAAATAGAAGAAAATCATTGAGTAATGTGACAATGTGACAGTGTGGATTTTCACATTTCAAATAATTGCTCTAAATTCAATTAATTATTAAAAATTGACATATAAAAAGTCATAGAAGGGACAAGAGAATCCATCACATTTTACTTCAAACGTGGTTACTCGAGGAGTCAATAGCATCGCTTAGAACACTCAATATTGAATGGCAAGTAGCGATATTGCATTTAAAGAGATACAGTTTGATATCTTCCCTCAATGTTTTTTACTTTCTTACGCTACTGATGCTACTATATATAGTAGTTGTATAAGGAAAGTATTGTAATCGTGTAAAATTTTCGGTATCGAGATTCTTACAAATGTTGACGTTTCAGAGTTTTCTAAGTCTAATAAACATATTTTCAGCCGTTGGTCTGTCTCTCTGGCTCTCTGTCTGTATGTGACAGCACTATCTCTGGAACGGATCGGTGTAATTTGTTGCTTTCTTTTTTATTATGTTTGGTACCAATACCACTCGCCGGTGGCACTTAATGAGAATAATGTATACACTGGGTGCTGATCTATAGCCAAAAAACAAGATTTGCTCAAGACTATAGCGCGAAAACGGCTCTAAGGATTTTGATTAAACTTGCCTAAAGTATTCTTCTGAGAGCCCTTTACCACCTACATACAGCGCCATCTCTGAGAAAAAGTACAAAAAAAAGTTATTCTTGAATAAAATTTCATATTTTCCACATGTTTCTTCAGATTCTGGCTAAACGCTTCATCTTGCGAAAAAATGTTATATGATCATTGTTGTTTGTCTTGACTTGTAAAGTTGTAGAGATATCGCTTTTCATTGGGCAGGTAGCGGGTTGTATGTTTCTCTTTTTCGAAGAAAATACAGAATCATACATCATTCTTACTCTCACATCCATCGTAAGTGTCAACTCAATATGCGCGATTAAATCTAAACATATTTGCAGCCCGAGGCAGCTGGAAACAATAAGAACAGTGGCATTCAAGTCCCTCAAATATTCGCACCAATACACTATTCACGCAAATTGCAGTTCATTGTCCTTCTAGAAAAGTTCCATTCTATAAAGCCGTCTTTACGTGATATGGACAAAAACATAATGATTTTCACCCTTAAAAAAGAGATAGTCAAATCTTTTGAATAGAGTGTGATGGTTTTTGTAAGTGTGGTGCTAACTTCCCAACACATTTGAAATACGATTCTCAATTTCCCCAAGTATTCCGATTACACAACAGATGTATTCTCCATACACCAGGTGTTCTCTCCTACGCACAAAGACGATGGTGGTGTATCTGCATAATACAAAACGTAGTCCAACCCAGACACCTATTAATTGGCTTCGGGACCATTGTAATAGCATAGAGCAAAATTCCACATAGGGATATTGTTATAAGTAGATATAGGTATATATATATTATATATATGTTTGTATAGTATAGTATCACTTCAGTCATTGTGCATTTAAATTAATGTGTCGCATTGAAAAGGAAATGAAGAATCGAATACAATAAAGAAGGATGGACCATGAGCAAATATTTAGTTAGGAAGAAATAATACGACCCAAAATGAAAACCTTCATCGAAATGAACTTGCCTATATATGTATACATATATACTATATATGTGCGCTGAGTGAAAAGTATGTTTATAAAAAGCCGAGCTTAGCATATGAATGGTCGGTGTATCCTGTAAACGTCAAATTTTAAATGGGTTTTCCACCCTTAAATGGCAATATAAAAGCATATCATAACACATTGTTATACTTTATTTGTGTAAGTGGGGAGCCCTCCATACATATATATGCATAATTCATACCACATTCAGATCATCTAGAAAGCACAGATAGACAGACAAGTGACAGTCTACAGCTGCTGCCGTTTCACGGCTATAGCGCGCGGGCCTTTCAAGTGTTTTGATGCCATGCATGCGGCCCGGCCTACTGTAACTACCTCGCTTTTTTATTTTGTATTTTTTCAGATCATTATAACTCACATATGCATACAACAAGTAATTTTTTGGGTGGAGTGAATGTAGATACATACCTATGATGGGAGTGATATTGTTTGAATAGCTCTTCGAGTGAAGGACAAATAATACTCAGAAAACTATTATAAGATTTTTTTGAATTGTCATCGACAAATGTGGGTGTTGACAAACGATTATTAATGAACTAAGTATCATATATTGAATTAACTTGTCGTTTTTCAATTTTGAAAATGTTAATGAAATTTCAGCATGCATTTTAAAATAATAAATATTAGAATACATAACACACATACTCACTGTGAGATGAGGAAATCAAAAACAACAAATATCGACTATATCATAATTAAGGAAATCAATCATAGTTGTATTCTTCTATTTTTAAATAACTTCTAGTATCAGATAAGTATATTGTTGTAAAAAGAAGATTGAAAGAAAAACAGGATTGAGAATAAAAAAATCTATCGATTAAAAGTTGAAGGCTTAATTGATTGAGTCAAATTATTGATCATTTACGATGTACCTACTGTCGGTATTTTTGTTAGTCAGTCTATTCTTTACTTTATTCGTTAAGTACTAAAGGAGATCGGGCAAAATTTTTTTGTCAAATTTCAGCTACAAATCTAAATTGATGATGCTATTACAATAAAAACGACGTGAAAAGAAAAGGCGAAGCACTGAACAAAAGCAAATACCTATAGTAAAAGGAAGGAAGAGAGCCCTAAAGAAGACTAAAATCGAAAAGTATATCCACACAACAGATATAAATATAATAAATAAAACCAATATAGTGGAGGAAGAATTATAAAGCTACATCCAGTTAAATAATAAGAATGTATGACATTGAAATAAATAGAGGCAGTAGATAAATACTGCTATCGCATTGATAAGGAAAGAAAAGGGAACGAAGAGGACGAGAGACTTGCAGATTTGTTATTATATTGAATCATCCATATACCGAGTAAGTAAACATAGTAGTAAGATATCTCGTTACAAAATAAAATTATAATATATCAAAGATATAATAGTTCTCTATCATTCTTTAATTTTAAAACTATTTATTTAACTACTTGGCACATTTTATATACCTTTCAATAAATTATGCTCCTGCCACCAAGCGGCATTATTTTTATTTGGATAATATAGAAATGGAAAATTGTAGAGGAATATGTCACTTACCCAATCGTTTTGAGATCTCTGAATTGTGCATTTTGGGATTCTCTTGAGCAATCTTCCTCCTTTGTAGCCTCGACCACACCATGAAAGCATTCATCGGTCGTTTAATATGGTCCTCTTGTTTCTTGTTCGTTGGATTGCCAGCCTGCAGAACTTGCGGGACTCCCAAGGCTGCCCCACCTAATGAGGCCATCCTTGAAAGTCCCTCAGCAGCACTGCCGAAGCCTGTGTCACACATTTGCCCCACAGACCTGCAACAAAAAACCTCATCGAATCAAAATGCTTCAATATGAAAGAAATTATTTTAAACCCATGCGGATCTGAAAGTTTCTGTAGGAGGTTAATTTATACAAATGAAAAAATGTCTTAAATCAAATACTTACATGTGCCTACCTACTACAAAACCATTTATGATTTTAAAAAACGTCTAATTATATAGTTAACATTACAATATTAAGGAGTGATTGCTAAATTAATTCAATTAAAAATTTCTCACTTCGAATTTCTCTGAATGTGAATAACAATAAAGAAATTCTGAAATACTTACAAAATAATATAGAGGGGCAGAACTTTTTAACAAATATTTACTTAGCTCCATTCAACCCCTTAAAAATTTTGAATGGTAAGAGATATCGATTGAAAGCTTATTCGAAACGTCGTTTTGATTTTTTTATTTTTATGTTTGATTCTTTAAATCGGGCTATTTGGTTTTTGTAAAAAAATATAAAAAGTTCTACTACCTGGGGCATTCATCAAGTCCCTTTAAAAATATTTATTGAATATCCTAAATGTCATATCAATTTGATTTTTGACATTTATTGCCATTCTAAAAACCTCTACTGTGAAAATTTTAGGTCAGCATACAGACCTATACAGACGATTGAGGCAAATAACTTTAATTAATTATTATTGAAAAATGGCAAAAACGAGTTTCGTGCAGTTATCAGACACTTTCATATGAAAGATGAAACTACGAATGAAATCTAAGCGGAGTTAAATGATATACCTGCATTTACACCAACGTTGATTACACGTAGGTAAATGAGTTCAACCTCTGTCGTACCAGCACAATAATGCTGTCGAACGTTCAGGATGCCCAAATGAGGTACCACACCAGAAAAAGTCGAAAAAACGTACCTGAGATTTCTGAGGTTGTGGGTATCTCAAATGGCACGGTATTCAAAATGTTGCACAGTTATTTGGATATAAAAAGCAAGATAGGCAATATAGGTGCCGCCTCTGCTCACAAATGACAAAAGGCCAATCATTTCACATCAAAGAAGTGTTTGGCAATGTTCAACCACAATCAGGACGAGTTTTTGCATCGTTTCGTGGAGTGAATGAATCATGGATCAATCACAACACACCGAGGAACAGTCGAAACAGTAGACTTCTCCTGGCGAATTAAAACCGAAGGCTTACAACCCTGGGTGGATCTTTGCCGACTTCACAATAATCATCCATTTCCGTCTATCTGCCATGGCATCAATTGGTTCTTGAATATTTATTGACCTTAGGTCTTTGGCGATGTTGTCTATCCATCTAAGAGGTGGACGTCACAATGGTCTTTTTCTACTATCTGATAGTCTTGCATCTACTTTTGGGCCATATATTTCGCCTTTCGAAGACACGGAGACGTTCTTCATTTGCTACCGTTAGTGTCCAAGCTTCGCAAGCATACATTACTACCGGTCTTATTATTGTTCTTATATGTTGATCTTTGTACGCATTGATGTTAGTTTCAATTTTAAGAGGTCTTGTACTGCGTAGAAGCTTCTATTCTCTTTGTTGGTTATTTCTAGTGGAATACATATATATTCGGGACCATTATAATGAAACATACATAGATGTTGGAGGTTGGAATTTTGTATTTCTGCTGACGTACTAAACAGCTATATTAAAAAGCAACGGGGAAAGAGCGGCACATCGTTTGGGACCGTACTTATATTGAACACTTTTGAAAGGTCGTGTCCAATTCTCACTTTAAACTTTGAGCCACAACCATACATCTGGGATAGTTTTATTCGTTCGTTTAGGAAGCCAAGTTCTTCCATAGCTTGCCATAATTTAGTCCTATGAATGGTGTCTTACAATGCCTGTTTAAAACTACGAATAGTTGGTGGAGGTCTCGATTGAATTCCCAAATTTTTTCCATTAGCTGTCAAATAGCAAATATTTGATCTATGGTGGGGCAACCTCTTCTATAGCCCAACTGATAGTCCTGTATAATTTCCTCCGCAACGGGTTCAAATTTTTCTAAAAGTACAATCGCAAGTACTTCATAGACGGTGTTAAGCAGAGTAATGCCTAGGTAGTTGGCGCATTTCATCTTGTAACCTTTCTAATATATGGGACGATGACTCCTTCTTTTCATTCTTGTGGTATTTCTTCAACGCGCCACATAACTTTTATAACATGATGGATAGCTCGATGAAGAGTTCCTCCACCACATTTTAGGTATTCGGTGGAAATTTTATCAATTCAAGGTGACTTGTTTTGAAGTTTATTTATGTTTTTTTTTTGACTTCTTTGCAGGTTGGCACACTATCTGGAACTGTAGTCGTTGTTGTCTGGTTAAGTAATTGATGGAAATAATCACGCTTTGTATTGATAACCTCATTACATTCTGTTGTAAGCTGTTCATTTTCATTTTTCATTTTCTTATGAAGTTTTCCGCTTTTGGTTGGTAACCTTTTTTCATATTAGAGATTACTTTGTAATATGCTCTTATATTGATGTTTTGTCCATGTTGCTGTATTTCTTCTATTTGTTTTGTTTGCAGGTCTTTTTTCTTACGTTTCATAATTTTCATTGTCTTTGTTCTTAGTTTCTTGTACCCTTCCATATTATAGTAATTTGGATTCTGCAACATTATTCTTCTAGCATCGCTCCTTTCGTAAAATAATTGTTTTCTATGCCACTTGGGTTACAATCCAAAGTTTTCTCAGATGAAACGATTACGCTTTCTATAATGTGCTTCCATATTACCTCTACATTTTGCTCATTTTTTATTGCTTCTATTTGTGTGGACAATTTGTGTTCGTACTCTTCCAGTGCCACTTTGTTTTTGAACATTACTTCATTGTCATTGTAAGTCAGGGATAGGGCTTTCTGTTTATTGTTGAGTGCAGCTATTATTGGTCATATTTTGGCACTTACCAGAACATGGTAGTCTGCATATGCACTCCTTGAGCTTCGCACATCTAGACAGTTGCTTGCATGCCTTGTATCAATGATTTCTATTTTACCATCATTAGATATCCATGTTTGCTTGTGGATGCTTTTATGTTCGAGCATGGTTGGCTTTATGCGGATATTGTCTGACGTTGCGAAATCTAATAGTTGAGTTCCGTTGTCATTGCTTATTACCCGAAGGCTGTGAATTCCAATGGTCGGTCTGTATGCTTCCTCTTTTCTAATTTTGGTATTAAAATCTCCAAGAAACAGCTGCATGTCATGTTTAGGAAGAGTGTCTGCTAGATGCTCAAGTTGTTCGTAGAACAGCTCCTTTTCATCAACACCTTTTCTTCAGTAGGGGCATACGCAGAAACTATAGAATAGTTGTACTAAGTATCACCCTTTGAGCCAGAAAAGTATCTCGTTTATGGGATAAAATTCTATTATAGATTAGATTGAGCTATTCCTGATCACTTCTACCGGTTCCATACATATGTTTGCCTTAGTCATTAGCGCTAAAGAAGACTATGGATTTACTGATTTTCACATTACAATTTCCTGGCCATCTCATTTCTTGGATTACTTTGAGAGAGATAAAACTATCATTGGCGCATGTTATTCAGAGCTGCTGGAGAGACTTGACGTCGATTTGAAGCAGAAAAGACCTTATTTGGCGAGAAAAAAGATCTCTTCCGCCAGGATAACGTTCCGGCAAACAAGTGCGCAGTCGCAATGGTAAAATTGCATCAGAAATTCGGGTCGAATGGAGAGGTCATCATTGAAACAAAAGCCTTCTTTCATGCGCCTGAAAAATCATATTAATTGGAGGGTTATAGCAACATATAAGTCCATCCATCCATCTGTCCGGCTATCAGTCGATTGTAGATATCTCATAAATAGTAACAAGTAGACACGAAAATTTTTCTTTTACAATGGTAAGGAACCCTTCGTGTGAATGTTCGACTTTGACTTGGCAACATTTTTTAAGAATCAACCACATGTCAATTGAATCTGTAGATCTTTGATACTTTCAGGTAGGATGGTGACAGTCAATATATTTTTTCTAAATAGCTTAATGTCTCACCTGTGTTTTTCAGGATATTTTTTTATTGAATTATTAGATAATGGATATGTTATGACTTTTCATTTGATTTTACTTGTTAAATATTAAGCTGGTGCACTGGCTCCTATCGTCGAAAAACAAAGAGTAATTTTTTTAACTGAATAACTAAGTACGTATTTTTTTGAGTGCTACAACTCGGTTGGCTTAGCTTAATGGACCTATGACAATGATCGAAGTGATGAGGAAGATGTACAACATTGTCATTGGAGTCAGACTTTTTTTGCTTTATTTTTAAGACGAAATATTCCGCATTTTTATTTGATTACAGTGAATACTGATTTTATCAAACTTTCTGTGAAATAATATAGAAATCTATTTTTGGTCGGAGTTTCTGTTCAAATAATTTATTGAATGTCATTACACTTATTTGATACAAAATATATGAAAAAATATTTTTAGACAGGTACATATAATGAATGGTGAAACCTATCTTAGAATTTCGTGTCTTGCTGTAGTGAACTCATATCGGCGATCAAGAAGCAGTTGGTTTAAACCTACTTATTCAAAAACAGAATAAAGATAAACTTGAGCCGTCATGGGATGCCTGGCACATAATAAATATTTGATTGTTATAAGTAGGTATATTGAAATATTTCTAACAACAAAAACAGAAACAAATATATATTCACATAATAAGGTAGGTACCTACTAATAATCAGGATTTTTTGAATTAAAATTGATATTTTTAAAATTACATTTAAGTCCTGGCTAAAATTATTTTGACTCATCTTTCTTGTAAAATTCTACACTATCTTTGTAAGAAAGTTATTTCTGGTATTACAAATATTCTTTAATAAAAGCTACGACATATTTTTTAGATGGTGAATTTAAAAATATTAAGTAATATTTATTTCTAGAAAGTTCAAGTTATGCATTTGTTGAAAGAATAAATTTGGCACCAACTTCAGAAGTAGTAATATAAACAAATTATTTTATATTTTATCGTTCAATATCTAAAAGTAGATTCTAGTTTTTCTCACAGAATATTTATTTCACATTTTTGAGTGGTTCGTCAGTAATTTCAAAATGTAGCGCCAATAATCTTGGGGTTTTCTAGTGCTTAAATTTCACCAAAAATCTTTTCTTCAATCCGGTAAAAAAAATCTAACAAATTGCCCCCTTCTGGAGTTTTTTTGACGGAAAGATAAATTGGGTTTTATAGAATCAAATATGGGACTCTCGGCAGCCCTTTATCCAATAAAAATGATAACTCTGTGCACAGTCACTTCCAAAATGCTAGAACATACACCAAAAACAAACAAATGCTCGAATTATAGGTACCTATACATCCTTGGTAACTAACTTCCTCTTAATCAGCAAGACATTTTTCAAACAATAATAAAAAGTTACTTTTTTTGACCGACTTCAAAAAAAGGAGATGGTATACAATTCAATTATATATTTGCTTTTTTATGGCTGTTCGCGCGTTTTGCATAGTAAACGTACTCTGATTTAGACGATTTTTGTTTCATTTGAAAGAAGAGGGTTGAGAAATGGTCTCATATTGAGAAAAATCAAATCCAAAATCTCCTTTCCTCCAAAAACCGCCCCCAGGTGGGATGATATTTCTCGAAAATTAAAAAACTGAGACGGCTGAATTAATGAAAATTCCATATCCGGAAATGTTTAAATTGGACATTTTTAAAAATAACCATAGGTTTCCGCGCCACAGTCTGAAATATTTGTTTCAGCTATGTGGAAGGGGCAAATTTTTCCGAATATTGAAAATTCGAGATTTGAAAATTAGAAAGGGTATCATATCCGGAAAAGTTTAAATTGAATATTTTTTCAAGAGTTACGGTGTCCGAGTTTCTGTCTGAAATATGTGATATGCTTATTTCCGCTATGTGGAAGAGCAATTTTTTTCGAAAATTGAAAATATGAGACGGCCAATTTAAAGAAAAGATTATATGTAGCAATATTTAAATTGAGTTACTGTTACGAGTTACAGCAGTTAAGTCTGAAATATGTATATTTGCACCGCGATGTTTAGAGATCTCTGTAAATAACAAGTACAAGCTAAGCCTATATATTTTTGGGTATTACTGAACGTTCAACAATTCTCATGACTAATATTACATTAAAAAATGTGAAATAAATATTCCTTACAAAAAATTGGACCGACTTTATTAGTTGTTGCAATGGAAAATACAAAATAATATTAATTCCATTGGTGCTGGTAATTTTGAAGTTGTGCCGTTGTAATTTGTTGTTGTAGGCACCACCTCCAAAAGAATCAGCACCAATAGAATTAATATTATTTTGTATTTTTCAGTACAACAACTAATAAAGTCGGTCCAATTTTTTGTAAAAAATATTTATAAATGGAATCGTGTATAACTGGAGCTGAGACTTACAGGTGTTGTACCTAATATGTAATAAAATTATCACCAACTGCATATTTAATAAGATATAAGATTATTCAGACATAGTCATATTCTAAAGAATTTCCACATCCACTAAAACGTCTTGTACAGAAGTGCACTTTAGTGATTTTGGATCGGCTTTCAATAGGACGAAGTATAAATTCTATTGGATGTTGGATGTTTGATTTCTTAATAGGTATATTTGTGCGTTTTGCGCGTAAACGTTCACCGATTTTGATATTTGTTTTTTCATGAAAAGAAATGCTAAAAGATGGTCCTATAATATTGAACTATTCAAAATATAATATCATTCATCCAAAAACTTTCTGCTAAAGTTGTGAAAGAATTATTTTTTCCAAAAATTAAAAATCTGACAGAATTTAAGAAATTATCATTTCAATTTCCAGCAACATATAATCGAAAAATCTCAAAAAATGGAATGGTCTTAATTTGAAATCCCTGAATATTGATGAATATTCTTTCATTGGGAAGAGTGGTTGTAGGTACCTACTTATTGGACTTTGGAAAACCCTGTGCTCGTCTTCGAAACGAGTTAATAGGAGATTTTAGTCGAAAATTGAAGGTTTTATCTGGCAGGATTTAAGACATTTCCAGCCAGATTTAAACTGGAAATTTTCCAAAATTTCAAGAGTTTCCGAGGTAGAGCAATTGAGAAGTTCACGATTGGTTATTTTTGATATTACTAATTATCAAACAGAAAAATATGTGTAAGTATCTATATTCGCGATATTGTAGATTTTTGGATTAATCAAATACTTAAGTAATTCTTGATTTATTTTAATTTATTTATATCCTTTCAACCAAAAATTACATACATTACCAATAATTAGTAGGAACATATTAATACGAGCTTTGAAGAAATCTCTATAATTTTGAATACTAGACTGCACTGAAAAATACAAATTAATAGTTATTCTATTATCTAACTAGAATTAGAAACTTGGGATTATTGTGAGAATATCCCTAGTAGAATATAAATAAAGACAACATTTAAAATTTATACAAATTTTGAAGGTGGTGTCATAGATATACAGGACAAGTGACAAATATTTTTCTCTGCCACAGCTTTTGCAACATTTGATCTGTTATCCCATTTTGTTTGGTTTACACGATATTCCTAATTTCATAATTCTAGTACCAATACAATAATATTATTTTACATTTTTCAGTGCATTGTATGATGAGTCGGTGAGATGATATTTATATTTAACTAGGTATTTGAAGTCAGCAATTTGATTTCTTAAGCTCTTGCTCTGCGACTTGCAAGAAAAGGTATTCCATTTAATCATCTAAAGACAAAGTCTGATAAATAAGAACGAATTAGTTACTATACGCTCAGGGATGTGGAATGGAATAGCAGCATCTCAAAATTGAAGACAAGTGACGAAACTCCTATATGGGTGCCATAAAAGAAGCTACTTCAAAACTAATTGTTGAATATAATGTTGATGTGAGAGGTCATAATCATTCTTGTTTTAGTTTGATACCAAAGCTATCACGTTTTATCATAGTTAACATAGTAACTAACAAACAAAGTAGTACCGAATTAAAATTATACCTTTATCTTTCGAAAACCATGAATTCAGTAGAGTCACAGCAATAACGAACACAGAGAACTAGTTTATTTCTATTATTCATAGAGGAAAATTTCAAGAGGACCTTGAACGACCTTTTATAAAGCTGAGGCCAAGGGCATATTAAGTCTGAACAAGACAATGTTGAGCTAAAGCTAGCGGTGGCTGAAATAACTGATTGGAATAGGTTGTCATTTTTTGGAAGTTGCGCTCTAAAGGCATTGCGCATTTTTCTCAACCAGACCCAAAACGGTGTTTGTTCCGAGAACCCAAAATGCAAGACTGAAAGTGTTATAACTGAAGTATTAAATGGGTAGTTTTATTCACAATCATTAATTACTCTTCTGTAAAAGTGTATTATATTTTTTATGGTCATGTATTTTTCTACTGGAGTATCGATTAGTGTAAGTATGTCTCATACGATTTCAAGTCCGGTTTGCCCAATAATCAATTTAACCCAAGAACGTGTTTAAGGTGGCAGTACGATATTACGCAACTCCTTGGAATGACATATGGTAACCCTCGCTTCCTTAGTTATCCCCTCCACTCGTATATATTAAGGGTGTTCGAGTAGCAGTACCCATGGTACAATAATATCTGTACCATGGCAGTACCTAGCAGTTTGGACCAGTTTCCAGATGTATGCTGTGGCTCTCAAAACTGAAATTCGTACGCTTGTGACGGTGTCGGCTGCTGCTCGAACATCCTACCTCTTAGTTGAGGTAACGCGAATTTGCCGATACGTCATCTATGATATGCACTTCAAATACCTAAGTTAAAGGCTACTTTTATACATTTGCCATCTGAAAAGTTTGATAGCGAATAAATTATATAGACATTTATGCTACCTACAAATATCTAACTATCTAGAATACTAATGGTAGTATTGAAGCTACAAATAGGACTACAGGAATGGCTAAAATATGTCTTCAAATTTATCATAAAATATCATAAGGTATCAATTCAAGAGAACTGAACATTTATCTCAGCAAGAGAAAAAATCTCATGTTTATCACTGTATTTGAGAACAAAAACTCTAGGGTTCTTGATTATATATTGATTGATTATATATATATATATATATATATATATATATATATATATATATATATATATATATATTTGGCAGTTATTAAATAAAATATTACCGATCGTTCATATTAACGGTCGATTACACCTCTACTCGTCTAATTATAATATCAACAAACTACCGATAATTAAAATTTTTATTTATTCGACCTCTACTGAGCTAATAAATGAAATCTTAATAAACAAAGCCCCTAAGGTTCAAATGTGATTCTTACAAAACTGGAGATGTTTTCAAATTGAACGAATCATGTTCAAAATTAAAACACTATATAAATAAGGTGTAGTTGTCCCAAAATGCGAATTTCCGAATTTCTAATAGGTATGGATGAATTATTATCAGTGCTGAGTTGTTTATGAGTTTAATGAACTTTGTTTATTAAGAAATGTCAGGTCGACACATTTAACCCCATAATGATTACATTGAAAACGATTTCACTCGACTAAGCCCAATACTCAAAAATCAAATTGCTTATCTTCATTTACATATTTTCGCTTTCGGATTGCGGACTTTTCGCATCAAAATTCTCTGGAGAGTCTTGGTTACGGTCAGGCATTTTTTGAGCGGACTCGGGGTGCTGATGATGATACATACTCATGTAGGATGGAGGTCTTGGATATGGAGGAATAACGGCATGTTGATGATGCATGTAGGACTCCATCTGGTGACCATTTTCGTGAACCCTATTCTCACTGAAATATTTATCGAGAATATTGTTAGCGAAAAGTATAATTAGACAATAAGGCAATAATTCAAACAATGCTATCTACTTTTCTTATGAATAGATTGATGGCGCATGACAAAAGGTAAATTTAACCATTTTCAAGATATCTCATAACAAAATTATAATATCCATCCGTATCAGGTTACCTTAGACAGGTTTCATATCCTAAGTAACGGTGTTCTTCTGTTAATATTGACAATATTAATGTCGGTTTTAACTGAAATTTTATTGATATCCATAGTTATGTCAACATGACTTGACTTGAATGAATATTGTCAAATTGAACAAATTAACGCATGGCAGCATTTTTATTAAATTACTAACCAACTTTACACAAAATCGATGACCGACTTCACTGAAAAGCACAAAATAATATTTATTCTATTGGTATTGCTTCTCACGTATTTTTCGTAGTATCATGCTTCGATTTTGATGATTCTTTTGACGTGACAACGTCATACTCCATAGGTGGCATGTTGAGAAAGTTGAGCTATAAATGAGCTTTGTGTCTTCACCTTCTTTTCGATACTGATATGAATAGATATGTGAGTCAATATATACTATGTTTTACAAGTAGGTACCTACCTAATTAGGTATAATCAAGCTCAAGTTGAAACAAACTCTCGTACTAGAATCTTAAGAAGTGAAGAAGAGTTTATGCTTAATCTTGTCTAAGGGAATCGGTATTTGTGATAAGATTAAAATAAATGAGATCCCCAAAAAACATTCCCAATGTAAGACTTTTGCAGGTGAGAGCTATATTCTGCAAAACTCGACAAAAAAATCTCAAATCTTTCGAATACGCTCAGTAAGAGCTCCACACCCATACCATTTCTTATGTTTCTTTGTATACGCATTTTGCTTTAATGGTACATTTTCATCAAGTAATTCTATCGCTTCTCACCGCCCCCAAAATTCCGTCCATGAAATTACGTATTATATTCATAACCCATAGTTCCACTAAATATGGACTAGCATTTCCAGTCACTCACCTGCTCACTTTAAGTGATAAAATTGTCACTACCTTACCACCTTACATACATACTTGAAATGAATGCACTATATTCCGTCTTGGAAAAGAAGATGAAATAAAATAGAAATAATATTTCATTTGAACTTTTATTCGTTTTTACGAACTACATGTGTATATTTAACTATATGGTCAAGTTTTAAGGGTTCTATATGGGAGAAAAAATCAATGTTAGTGATCTGCAATATTTTTACACACATCAAACATACAAAAGTGCAATACGATCTATTTCTTAATATACAGGGTGTTTCAAATATATTCGCAGGACTTGAGGATGTGCTAGCTCGTCCAAAAATATGAAAAAAAGTTTACATTAACTTACCCTCTAAAATGCGCCATTTTAGAGATACAGGGCGTTGAAATAAAAAAAAAACGTTTTTGCGACGATTAGTGATGCTGCGAGACTGGTCTTGGTCTTGCAGTCTTGGTCTTGGTCTTGCAAAATTGCAAGACCAAGACCGAGACCAAGACCGTCTATGCAAGACCAAGACCCAAGACCAAGACCAATACTGGGATGCAAGACCAATACCAAGACTAACCTGGTCTTGGTCTTGGTCTTGCTGCAAGACTTGCGAGACTTGCAAGACTCTTGCAGTTCCGTAACCAAACACCAAATTGGTACGAAACATATTATTTTGCTCAATGATACGTTAAGAAACGCTAATAAATAACCTAATCAATTTAATCTTTGAACTCCCTTATTATCGATCTTTATTTAAGAAAATTAGAAAATATTGAATTAAAAGTTGTTGGGTGAAAAGCTAGTTCATTATACGCTTCTAGGATTTCCGGATTTCAAAAAAATTCTGAAACACCCTTACCGTACTTTCAATTCTTCTAGGATTTCCCTTACCGAGCTGTTTTCAAAGAATCCCGATAGTTCGTACCCAGGGGAAGGTAAACTACACTGTTTTTTATTTTTATTATTTTTTCTATCGCGCAGAATGTTTTAAGCAAACGTTAAAAATCATCTATAAATCTGATATCTTTTTGATGACATTTATCCAGTGGCCACTTTTGGAGATATTTGAAATTTTAGATTGCCCTTATTTTGAAACTATTTTTTCGATCATGCTCATTAAATAACTCAACTAAGATATTTACGACTGACTTTTTAAATAGATACCTAGTTTTATAAATGCGCGTATTAACAAATCTCTACCAGTTTTTAATTTTAATTTTTTGGAAAAAGCTTTCTAAAAAAATTTAAGTTAGTTTTACAAACCAGAAATACTTTTGATCGCTTTCAGAGATTCTTTCTATTTTATTAAAGAAAATGGTACAAAACCATTGTAGAATGAGCAAGAGCATGAGTTATGAAATAGAAGTATAAAGTAGAAGTATGTAGTAAAATGAGTGCTCAGTTGGGACGGATGATACTAAGAAAACACAAGCAGACTAAGTCGCGCAAGTAAGATACGATTCTCATATGTGAATGGTGATTATTAATTTATAAACTTTATCAATTAATTACGCATCTCACTTGCCCTAACTTAATTCTCCAAGCCTAGTTTTATTCTCATTACTTATTCTACAATGGTTTGGTACCATTACAATACCAGGCGTGTTTGTTCTGGGCTATGACAATTTTTTATACGGTCGATATTTATCCATTTCGAATGATAATATAATTACAGGCAATCTTATAAGATTATGAGTTACATACTTCCCATACATATGCAGGGTTCTTCTTCATTTAAATTAAGCAATTACGGTTTAGAATCGCTACAACTTTTCACACTTATAAAAAGATCAAAATTTTTGCAAGAGTCTTGCGAAGTCTTGCAAGTCTTGCAGCAAGACCAAGACCAATACCAAGACCGTATATGCAAGACCAAGACCCAAGACCAAGACTAAGGATTTGATGCAAGACCAAGACCAATACCAAGGGTGCAAGACCAAGACCAATACCAAGACCATGTAAGTCTTGGTCTTGGTCTTGCTTTGCGAATCACTAGCGACGATCTCCTGAACCGTTCATCGTACAAGTTTTGAGTCAGAAAAACATTGTTGTTAAGTCATGATTGGTGAAGATTTTGAAGGATTAATGGGGGTTTTTCTCCACAATTTCTACGCTAATGGGAAAAGTACGGTTTTGGAACGCCCATTTGAAGCGCCAATGTTTTCTACACAATCTGACACAAAACTTAGCCTATTATGAGTGGAAAATGCTTACAAAAGCTGTTTACTGCAAGATAAACGATTCCAAGATATTCACAAAAAACATTTTTTTTCTTTCAATTTCAACACCCTGTATCTCGAAAATGGTATATTCTGAGGATAAGTTAATATATTTTTTTTTCATTTTTTTGGACGAGCTATCACATCCTCAAGTCCTGCGCATATATTATAAAACATATAACTGCTAACACCGTATTAAGGAGACTTAGAAAGGCGTGAAGTATCTATAAAACCTATTATGAGTTGAAAAAGAAATTGAACAACTTATGTTTCAACGTCATGGAAGGAATTTTGGGGGCGGTGAGAAGCGATAGAATTACTTGATGAAAATGTACCATTAAAGCAAAATGCGTATACAAAGAAACATAAGAAATGGTATGGGTGTGGAGCTCTTACTGAGCGTATGCGAAAGATTTGAGATTTTTTTGTCGAGTTTTGCAGAATATAGCTCTCACCTGCAAAAGTCTTACATTGGGAATGTTTTTTGGGGATATGATTTTTTTTTGGAAGTCGGTTAGCTGTCACCACAGTGTAGATAAACACAGTAGTCCAACGCAAGCCATTCCTTGATGTGGCCCGCCTTTGCCGCCGTGTCTCCCGTACCCACAGTATAAATATACCCAGTAGTCCAAATCAACGGCGGCCGCCTTAAATGATAGTTTCGGAGCATCATTTTTTGCGGTCGTCTGTTTTTCAAAGGCCACCGCGATTTCGTCAAAGGACACCGCGATTTCGTGTCTCCCGTTTGTAATTAAGGGAGACACGGTGGCAAAGGCGGGTCTGTGCTTACCTATACTGTGCCCGTACCTTAAGCTGATGCTCCGAAACTATCATCGAAGGCGGCCGCCGTTGAGTTGGACTACAGCATATATATACTGTGGCTGTCACGAACTAACTTTAATTTTCAATAATCATATTAATTTTAAATACAAATATATATATATATATATATATATATATATATTTTTTGTTTATAGGAATTCTTGAGCCTTATGTAATTTATTCTTGTTATGGTTCTTGGGATTTGGGCTTCTTGTATTGATAATTTTTAAGAAAATGTGTTTAAATTATAGTACATTTATTTCATGTCATTAGTAATAATTAAAAAAAGAAATTAATAAAATTTGACGTTTCGATCCACTTTGTGGTCTTTTTCAATTATAAGTTTAGAAAATAAGATAAAAATATATAATGATGAACTGAAATAGAAGATTATTGGTATAATTTCTTGGGTAATGAGAAATATTTAAGGATACATACCTACGACATGCATTGGAAAACCAGTATTTTTTTTTTTATTTATTCTATTAGTCAACAATGAAATCAAAAAAATCAAAAAAACTCTTCTTTCTCATCCTTTTATGTGTAGTATTAATAGATAATTGTAACTAGAAATGTATTCATGTAGATTTTCAGTTAATTTATATTATAGATTGGGAGAAACATACCTTAAAAACAACTCAGATATTTCGTATAATAAAATAAAATATAATTCAATTAACTCCCCATATTTTCACTTAATTATTAATTATTATTAATAATTAAGTGAAAATATGGGGAGTTAATTGAATTATATTTTATTTTATTATACGAAATATCTGAGTTGTTTTTAAGGTATGTTTCTCCCAATCTATAATATAAATTAACTGAAAATCTACATGAATACATTTCTAGTTACAATTATCTATTAATACTACACATAAAAGGATGAGAAAGAAGAGTTTTTTTGATTTTTTTTGATTTCATTGTTGACTAATAGAATAAATAAAAAAAAAATACTGGTTTTCCAATGCATGTCGTAGGTATGTATCCTTAAATATTTCTCATTACCCAAGAAATTATACCAATAATCTTCTATTTCAGTTCATCATTATATATTTTTATCTTATTTTCTAAACTTATAATTGAAAAAGACCACAAAGTGGATCGAAACGTCAAATTTTATTAATTTCTTTTTTTAATTATTACTAATGACATGAAATAAATGTACTATAATTTAAACACATTTTCTTAAAAATTATCAATACAAGAAGCCCAAATCCCAAGAACCATAACAAGTATATATATATATATATATATATATATATATATATATATATATATATATATATATATATATATATATATATATATATATATATATATATATATATATATGGTCGATGGTACCTTAGACGTTTACAGAGAACGGGACACAAGATCGTTCTGAAAGTTTGGTTAAGTAATTGCTCTTAATCTATTTTATATAATAATATGATAATAATAATCTATTTTCAGCGATGCAGCGTTGCCGCTTATATAAGTATTACTGCGTTTTTGCATCTGTCCTCACTTTCTTGATATTTCCGCCCCACTTACCTACACCCATCTCTAACGGTTCCCGAGATATTAATTATTTTCCATATTTTGGATCAAAAACATAGCTCGAATTAAATGTTTATTTCTGCGTTATTGCAATTCCTAGGAAGCTGTAACTTTGTTAGTAGGTCATCGAGATAATGTTTATGGATTCTGAATAGAGAAATTTGTCCTGTGGATCATTCAAAATGTGTTTTTTAGTTGGAACACCCTGTATATTATGAAATATCCTGAAAGATGCCTAAATTTCCTTCGATTTGATGTATTATGTTCCTATACCAAAGTAGCCAGAATTCCGAGATAAGAGCAATTGTCTAAAAAAATCAAATTATATTTCTCATATTCATCTAGGTTGATATTAAATGTCATCATAGTACATGACATAATGAAAATTTGACAATTAGTGCGTTAATAATAATACCTTTGAGTGTTTTTTAACGTAAGTGACTTGAGGTACTAATGATTGTTTTTTATTCTTCATGGAAAATGAGAGGGAATTATAGCAAGAACGTGCAGAAAATTCAATGAAACGTACCCTGATTTACATCCAATGAACAAGAGGAAGTTTGTACGATTACAAAATAATTTCATTAATAATGGATCAAAATTAAAAGCGGAACGACATCTACCGAAACCTATAACCTCAGATGAAGACAACATAATAAATGTTTTGGCCTATTTCCGTGCTGATCCCCAAGCTTCCACTAGATGTGCCGAATATGATTTAGGCTTGGATCGTGGGTCTGTTGGAAGGATCAACCATAATCATTACATGCGCCCGTACATGTTTACTAAAGTTTGAACTCTTAAACCAGAATATCATCAAAGTAGGGTTCACTTTTGCGAAAGAATCCTATTTCGCATCCAAGAAGATCCTGAACTCAAAAAAAATATCTAGACAGACGAATCAAAATTTTTCAGAGAAGGAATTTTTAATAGAAGGAACGAGTATTTCTGGGCTGATCAAATCCAAATATTGTCAAGGAAATGGGATTTCAGGAGAAGTTTAGTTTCAACGTATTTTGCAAAAGGATCACCGAATAAGTTTTCTTATTTACGATGAACCGTTGAATTCTGAGAAATATCTGGAAATTCTAAGGTCACTTGTGAACGACTTGGACTTGGACAATCTGTCATTGGAAGAGTATCGTAGCAGTTGGTTTCAGCTGGATGGAGCACCGGCTCATTGCACTCGGGAAGTAACAACGGAGTTGTTTGAAATGTTCGACGATCGCTGGTTCAGACGTTTGGGACCGTGGCATTGGCCTGCGAGATCAACCGATCTCGCGTCACTTTATTTTTCTTGTGGGGTCAAAAGTATACATGACACCAGTACACAGTAAACAAGATCTACGCCAACGAGTAATCAACTGCATTGAAGAACTAGATGCCAGTAAAATAAGGAGGCCTACAACTATATCTACAAATAAACGGATATACAAATGTTTGAAAGCCATTGGTCGGCATTCTGAAAACTTATTGTGAAGGTTTTCTAAATTTTAACAGATAATTAATGAAATTATTTTGTGATCGTACAAACTTTCGCTTGTTCATTGGATGTAAATCAGAGTACGTTTCATTTAATTTTCTGCACGTTGTTGCGATAGTTTCTACACATTTTCCATGAAGAATAACTTAGAACTTCGTTTGTATTGTTATTTCATTCATTTCAAGTCACTTACGTTGAGAAATACTCAAAGGTGTTATTAATAATGCACTAATTGTCAAATTTTCATTATGTTATGTACTATGATGACATTTAATATCAACCTAGATGAATATGAGAAATATAATTCGATTTTTTGAAAATTGATCTTATCTCGGAATTCTGGCTACTTAGGTATAGGAACATGATAATCAAATCGAAGGAAATTTAGGGATCTTTCAGGATATTTTATAATATAGGTACAGGGTTTTCCATTTAGAAAAACTCATTTTTAAACATTTTTGTATCTAGCGTAACGATCTTTCTTTTCAGGGCTTGCTAAGAAATGAAATGCAATGTTACAGATTTTGAAGCATATTTGCGGAACATTGATGATGATACCAACATTACCATTATTGTTGGGGACATGAATATAGATATACTAAAAAAAAAATGTGAAATCGCGAATAACTACATACTGACTCTCTCATCCTTTGGATTGATAATAATTAATATCTCATAAAATATTAGCTATAAACATAAAGTCATATTAATAAACTTATATTATTTTTCCATTTTGATCTGAGAAATAATTAAAATTACCTATAAACATTCCATAAGAAAAAACAAAGTTGTGTAGAGTTCCAACTATTTAGAAACACCCGGTATAATTGAAAATATTTTTATGTTGTAGAATGTTTAAAATACGATTGGGTTAGTTATAAACATTTTCTCATAATCTTTACAATAACCCCATAATCGTCCGAATACCTACGCACTACTGATCTCCCACCTTGTATTTCAATACCTGAAATGTACCTAGATATTTACCAACAGCGGTCCGCGTCTAATTATAAAAAAGCTATATCGTGTGATCTGAACCAAAATTAAAAACCAAAAAAAAATTATGCACGAGTAGACAATGTTAGAAGAAATATACCTAGGTATATGGGAAATATTAATAATAATTATTAATAATAATTATTAAGGCACAGCGTACGATCGCTCGGCCATCTCTTAGTCAATATATGTATGAAATGTGATATATGTATACGTCTCTGTAGCAGTAGCAGAGAACTGCTACCTCTACCTGATTGTTGCCATTTAGTTGGAGTATACGCTTGACAAATATTATTAATGCGTTAAAAATGTACCACTTTCGAATAAGAGCGAAGTAGTTTGCATGCTTTTCAAATAATAAATGATTTTATGATTTTATGATCATAATTAATTTGTTAGTTTCACTTAGGTATTTATCCGATATCTATATTACTGAGGTATTTAAAAGCAGGTAAAATTTTAGCACCGACAACACCGTAGAGTCTTGAAAATAATAAATTGTGGAATCCGTCTATTTGGTTTTACATTTATTGATAATATAAATATTACAGCCTTTTACGAGTTGAAAACGGTCTCAAATGATTACTTATCATTCTTAGATTGTATTATATACAATATCTCATCAATTTCAAGCCATATTTTTAAATTAATCGGGAAAAACCATTACGTGACCTTGAGAATCCAACATTTTTCTGTAAATAATGCATCTGTAGCCAGAAGTGAGAGATACCGCTCTTACCTCTGCAAACTACAGTTTGCATTGATGTGTTTTCAAATGACATTCAAGGTTGTCAATCATTGAAAGAATAGGTAGATACCAATGACCTATTAACACAGTAGACAGAACACTTCATTGATAAAATACGTTTTGTTTATTGACAACATCTTTGTTGGCAAGGGGGTGAGCTGTGGAAGCGGTCAGATGGGGGGACAGAACGGTTTTAACTAAACCCCGCCTCACTGTACTGTCTTTTCGCATAGAAAATATGACAACAGTGACGTCTCGTTCTTTTAGGTTTCATTTGCTATTTGTCGAAATAATTAATACCACAAAATAGATCTGGAGCTTGATGAAAAAAAGTCAATGTCCGAAATAGGTGTTTATAATTCATTTTTAAAGTCTAGGATTTGAAAAGCGCAAACAATATAAAAATCTCTTTAATGAAATAACAATTATTAGGTAATAATTTCTTTACTACGCCCATGACCGACGTTTATATGTCAATAATTTTCTTTCAAAATTCAAATATATAAGTTACCAAATTTTAATTTAGACGGTCTACTTCGATGAAAAGTTACTTCTGGGTTCGTGGATTCTATTTTATTGCACAGTTTGCAACGTCTACTCATTTTTTCAAGTTTTGAAACCGAAGAATATAATAGAATAATAGTTTTTTCTGTGTGCATCATAATTAAAATCATGAATCAATATAACTTTTAGAGGTTACGTTAAGCGGTAAAACGTCTCCTTATATATAGATATACAAACGTACTTACGAAATGTCAACATCATAAGATAATTTCGTTTTGTTTATTGATTTCTTAAACGTCAGAATTTAAGAATCTCAAATTAATCACAATTGAATTGACATAAAAATTCAACATAACAAGTAAAACATATCTTTATTTTTGATTTGATTTAAATATGAAGTTCCCGTAGAATACTAGGCTGCTTTTGTTAATTGAGCATATATCACTTGAATAAAATTCATATTCTGGCAAAACACTGTTTGAATAAGTAGATTCACTGAATTCTCATATGTCGTGTATGGTAATATCCCACGAGATTGCGGCCTCCTTGATCAAATAACAGGGTTGCTTGTATTGCCAATATGCTGACCATCACTTTCAAATTTCAGATTATATCGAAATGGTTTATTATAATTAGAAATAAATTCTCAAAAGATATTCACAAATTTCTAAACAAAAAAGTTTCAAGAAAAAGTATTGAGATATATCCAGATCAAATAAGCTGAAAGGCCACCGAAAGGCAGTCAACAGGTCCACTAATAAATCCTCAGGCGATTTTTAGGCTCTTCTGCCGTGACGCTTCAACCCTCAACAAATCCAACATCAACCTCCCCCTATATTTAATCGGACTGGACTTCGAGTGTATCCCGCTGGTCGAATGTAGGTCCTGTCGCGGGAATGCTTATCCCTTGTTTAGGCCATAGGACGGAACTCATTGACCGAAATAATGTGCCCTCAGGGTGTTGCTAAGATTGTTACTCAATTTGGGTTTGATTTAATATCAATTAGGCAAAGGGAATGTATAGCAGGGTTTTGCGTCAAAAAGGTCAAAATTGTGAACTGTTATATACATATAGAGACAATGGATGCTAATATAGATTCATTATGCGCCGGAATAATGAAGCGCTGTTCAGAACGACTATAAAAACTTTTACATTAAATGGGAAATTTTATATTTACTTATTTCTATTATCTATTGATTTATTGATGTTTATTGATAGACGAACCCAAACGGAGAAGGGATACAATTCGACTGTGTGCTCTTTTTTGGTTTATGCGAGCGCTGTATATAGTTACGATTTTGATGATTTTTGATTCATTTGAAAGAGGGGACTTGAGAAGTGGTCCCATGTTCAATGCCAAATTAAGGACCAGATTATTGGTAACAACTTTTACATTGAACATTCTAAGTCTGAAATATGTGTATAGTTCTTTTCACAATAAATGGTATTGTCTTTATGACTGCAATAAAACTACCGTGTGTATTCCCATTATATACACAATCCACAAGCAAATAATCTACAGGATCGGATTCTATATATTTAATTCGGTATGTAGGTAATATAGGTAGGTAATTAAATTAAAACTAAAACTATGGTGGTATTTAGGCAACAAGTAATCTTACACACATTGTATGTCTATATACCTAATATATTCAATGACATGAATACCTACATGTTAATTATTTCATAGAAAAAAAAATTTAAATATTATTATACTATCCGACCCTGACCGACAGTTCATTCAATGTTTATGGTCGACCTCTATCAAAATGTCTGATGTAAAAAAAAGGAGTCAACCCTTTATTCTGAAAAGAGCTATACTTACAGAAGTATATCCGCCGCCACGTTTGAGATCTCCAAATGATACTCGTAAAAAGTACAAGCAAAGAATGTTCTTTGGTATAACTGAACGTTCATCGATTATCCTGAATACTGTTACATTCAAAAGTGAAATAAATATTTTTTTTACAAAAAATTGGACCCAGTTTATTATTTGGTGCACTGAAAAATACAAAATTATACTAATTCTACTGGTTCTGGTACTTGCGAAGTTGGTGCCAACTCAAAATTACCATTACCTACTACCTAACAATTGAATTAATATTATTTTGTTTTTTTTTCAGTGCACCAACTAATAAAGTCAATCCAATTTCTTATAGAAAATTGTTATTTTACAATTAAGAACAGTTTTCCAACCAGTTGTGGAAAAATTCACCAGCAGTGTCTTCCTTTCTTGAACGAGGCCTGGAAGGCTAATGTGATAGTATATGTGAAATGAGAAGTCTATGAAATAATAACATAATTTTTTCACTGGACTCCTTGAGGAAAACCTTAACTGATACGTTTGCTCGATGTTGGCACCTAACCAAGATTAATTGACATCTAGCAAGATAATCGGAGTTTTACTAGTAGTAATTGAGTTTACAATAGATTGTTACGTGGGTAGTTTATCATGTACTTACTGTTATTATTTCTTTTAGTTTGTATTTGTTCTGATTCCTTGTTTACAATAGTTATTGCTTGTATATTTCATTAAGTAGTTCCGGGATTAGTTGATTTGTTCTCGATCCTTCCAGAAACTCACATACTGAAACTTCCACTTCCACTACCATACCACTAGCATTGTGGAAAAAATACGCAAAAATGAAGCCAAAGACCTTGGGATAGCTGGCGATATGCGCATGCGTCATGAACTTTTTTGGCTAAGAGGAGGGACATGTCATTATGTTACCACACTTACCATTGGCACAGCTTATTTGGTAAGCTGTGCCATTGGTAAACTGTGATGTTACCATGGATACCATATGATGTGACACCAAGCCACTTCCCCGTTCGCGCATGCGCACTAAACTCGCAATCCCCTTACTGAGCTTCACAAAAAAAATCAAGAATCAAATAGGTATATAGAATTATGTGCAGAAACTATATGTAAGGTACACTTTGTCCCAATATTGTCCGTTTGACAAGCATTTAGAACATTATGGCTGTTCGAAAATTCAAAACATTAGCCTGGCCAGGGTAAGAATGGCCGTCGAAAATTGACAGATATATGGACTTAATATAGGAATATGACATTGACTGATGACATAATTTAAGCCTGGCTAGGCTAATGTTTTGTATTTAGGAAGACACTGACAAAGCCGTGTCGATCACGGAACACAGTCAGTTTATTATAGCAGTCAATTGGAGACATAAGTCGATAGTAGTTGAGACACGATAGTCAAAGTGACAAGTTGTGACAGTTGTACTACAACAGAAGCTCGTGTACAGAGTGTTGAAAATAAATTACTGGATGCAATCTGCGAACTTTTGAGTCTTACGCAAGTGAACTCACCCCACAACGTTTAGCACAGGGTTAAACGTTACAGTATAATAGCATTCCTCTTCCACTGTTCGATTTCTTCTTAACCTGCGTAGCTACCTACATAAAGTTTACGATCTTTCTCTTCTTTTTTGTTTCATATTTCATAAGTATCCTTTATCTTTTTATGCTTGTTCATTATCAACATTTTATAAATGGTTTTGCTTTATTCATCAAATAGTCGGCATTCAATATATCTAGTCTATTTACCAAAATCGTATTTCCCAATTATTCCCCTGAAACTGGGTAGATAGTTAGCTTTATCAACATATTCCTGTTAATCTGTCTCGAATATAAATATCTATCAGAGAGTTCTTGTATATGTTTTATGTAGAACTTGATTTCCTAAAGTATTTATCTCAATAATTATAATTACAATAGCATACCAATCTCTTTTTTTATTTACCGACTTCCCAAAAGAAGCAGGTATACAATTCGACTGTATGATTGTTTTTCTTATGTTCGAATAGTAAACGTGGATCGATATTTTAATTTGAGAGGGGACGATTGAGAGATGGTCTCACATTTAAATTTTCTGAGATTCATAGAGCTGATCCTCCCTTCATAGAACCTCTACGAATTCTATGAGAGATATATTTTTTAAAAAAATAAACTTTATTGGATTTTAAAGAAAACTTATCGATAAATGTGACGGTTTCGTCATTAGAGCTCCGAGAAAGTCGAATGTGTATTTCACTAATTTCCTTCTAAGCCAGTGTTTCACTCTTATTTATTATCGCTATAAATACTTTATTCAATGTATATATACAGGGTGTCACATTGGGAAACGGAAAAAAGTTAACGGTGGATAGCGGACACGAAGGTGATTCTAAATATACTATCTTTGTTAGGTGTACCCAATTTGTTTACTAGTCAGTTAAAATATCCAGGACAGAACTAGACAAAAATTTAAGATAATGTTATGTTCTCAAAAAACACCCTGTTCTTTAAAATGTCCAAATCCACTCAAATTTTTGACAAGAGCACTAAAAGTTGAAACAAACTGTGTACTTTCTATTTTCCCACATGGTCTCTATGTATTACGTTTGTGAATTTCTAAGTTTGTATTAAATGTGTTGTTAATTTAGGTAGCTGAAACCGAATTATTTGGTGTTTTTCAGAATGAGATATCAAGATTATACGATGTACCTTTTTTTAAATTCCATTTAGTAAGGTATTAGTTATTATTCGAATGCCTGTACAGTAATTTGAGATTATTTATTTCTTACATTATGATTACTGTTATGATGTTATTTTTTTAAGTAGATAAATATTCCAGGAAAGTATTGCAACAGGTTGAAATAGGTGCATTTATTACCTGTGAAATAATTTTTACTTATGTAGGTAAAGGAAAAATATGACATACCTTGAATAGATACTGTGTATTATCTGAATTACCATAAACAAATGTTTATGTCTAAGTCAAAGGTCTATTTTTCTGAAATTAATACAAGAAAGCAGCTTATTCAAAGAACTGAAAAAGAATGCAGAGAAATGAAAAACAATCAGGGTGTGATTCGTAAGTCAGTTAGACATATTTTGAAAAAGGCAAGAATATGGTTAGATCAAAATGGAGAGCACTATTATTATTAACAACTATTAAATTATTTTATTATTTCTAGTGAAATTTCAAATCGTATTTTTATGTACCTAGGTATTGTTGTTTTAATAAATGGGAAAATAGAATTTCAACAATAACCTGTATTAAGGCACTTAATCTGTTCAATTCTTTTATAAATAGGTAGGTAGGTACATGGAATAATATTAGTAAGTAAATCGTAATTATGTAGTGTATGAAAAAACATTGGCGAAGGTATTATTTAAAGCTTACTAATGCCGACAATGAATACTCCTTAGAAATTGATAATGCAGAAGAGTTTTGCTATCAGCTGTGGAAAATTTGTAATACTTATTTCATTCTTAACTATCCAAATGCATACCTACAACCTCAAATTCAAATTCACCAACGTGATTCACAGAGACTATGCGGGAAAATAAAAAGAACACAGTTTGATTCAGCTTTAAGTGCTCATTATTTTAAATTTTTGTTAGTCCTGACCAAGACTGTTTGACTGACTCTTAAGGCCCTGATCGACGAACAAGTAAATCTGCGGTTTTATGGCTCACCGCTGAGGTTCGCCCGTCGATCAGGCTGAAAACATCGCTTGTAGCTCATCACGTTTGTTTAATATTTTGTAGGAGAGCCCCAGACACGATAGGTACATTACGGCGATCGCCGAAAGAAGACTCTACGACAGCGGCAAAGATAGGAATATCTTCCAATTAATATACAACGTATTATACGAAAACAAAAAATATCTTTGAGATGGATTTTCGATATTATAATCGGGAATATATTATTTTAGAATTAATTTATTGTTAGTTAGACAATCTATGGAATACTGCACTGAATGATTATAGAAATAAAAATAATTAATCGGAGGCATACAATCAGTGGTTAGAAATTTTCACCTCCGAATTACTTACACCTATATTTTTATATTTCGCGTCTGTTTCCTCATTCACCGACGTTCATGACTAGACTGTGCTCGCCCGTCAATCAGAACCAACAATGAGCCAAAATTGAGTCAAAATTTAGTCCATGGTCTTTTGGCTCGTACGTCGATCTGGGCCTTTAGGCAAAGAGGAAAATGTGTGTATCGTGAGTTTTTAATAATTAGCTATCCGTACCAGTCAACCATATTAGAATATGAATTTAAATAATGCCAATCTGGTAATTGAACCTACAATTCGTAGCTTGCTGCAATTAGAACCATCAGTTCTGTGCTGATGATTAATACAAGTTGGTATCCCAATTATACCCCATTTAAGAAAGGTATAGAGTAATACAGTATGATAATGAAGGGATCTCTATTGTAGGTATTCTACAATATGAGCGCTACAATACAATTGAGATCCCTTCATTATCATAATTTATTACTCTACACCTTTCTTAAATGGAGTATAGGATTGATTAAATATGGCTTTTCACCCTGCGAGGCAGCAACTTCAAAATCGTGATATCTTAGTGGATTAAGCCGCTAGAAATGCGTTTGTAGTTTGCGAGAGCACATCGTAGGCGCGGGTCCGAGTCACGCCAGAGCCATGCTTGTTTGTAGTAACCTCTTTTGGGAATATGTATTCCAGCTCTATACTCCATTTGAGAAAGGTGTAGAGTAATGAATTATGATAATGAAGGGATCTCTATTGTATTCTGCCATATAAGCGCCATAATACAATAGAGATGCGTTCATTATCATAATTTAATACTCTACACCTTTTTCAAATGGCGTTTAATAAAAATGTCTGGTAGACTGATGCTATGTTTGGTAATCAAAGTGATTGAATAGACCTACAGTGAAAAAACGCATAAAAAGGAATATGTCGATGACAAACAATCGTTCTTATTGTGGCACCCTACGAAACGTAGGTTGAATTTACCAGATAGGAATTATTTATATCGATATTCTAATATGGTTGAAAGAATTACTCCTCATTCAATTTATTATTTATTATCTACACTTTGCAGATTGTTCATATCCACCATTACGCCTACATGCTTAATCTATCCCTCATATTGGTCTTCACCGTCAGTTCTGTGATGAATATTGATACAAGTATGAGTTCCAAATAAGGATTGATTATCAAATATGACTCTTAACCCTGCGTCATAGGTACTCATGATAGGGAGCAACCTCGAAATCATGTTATAGGTATGTCTAGGAGACTGATGATATGTTTGGTAATCGATCTGATTGAGCAGTGTAATAGAAAAACGCATAAAAACACAATATGCCGAAGACAAACAATAGTTCTTTTTGTGGCAACCTGTGAAATGTAGGTTCAATTTAAGTACTAGATATGCATTATGTAAATTCATATTCTGTTCTAATATGGTTGACTGGTAGATACGGATACTCTTCATTCAAATAATTAAGTATTTTAAGTTTTTGTTGAAATAATTTTCTAACGACTTGTAGTTTGCCCTGAAGAAGAGAACAAACATTCTTGAATGCTCGCCTTTAATCAAAGGATTTTATTTATTACATGACTGCATCCCAAAGAAACATCTATTTATATATACTTCCAAAATGGCGGCTGACCAAACCCAAACTTAAATAAACATGTCATTTTTTCATTTCAAAAATATCATCAAGAATACCTAAGTATATTTTTAAATTATAAATTTGCTATGGGCCAATTACTTTTGTTTGAAACATTCTTACCTAAAAGTGATAAAAAACATACCTACCTAATAACAATATTTTTTTTTTAAATTTTGGTATCTATCCCCTAGCTACAAGCCGTCGGAATTTTTATTAAAAATGTTTTGGCAAATGTCAGATCCACGGACCTAAGTACCTACCTATTTATCAATTTATATGAAATGATTTAGAATAGATAGGTAGGTATACCTATTTGATGATACCTATTTACCTACATGATGATCCCAATATTTTTTTTCAAATTTTGACAACCACCATTTTCCAACAGCTTCAACGTTCTCACCCATTAACTAACTTGACCTAGGTCCTTACATAACTGCATGGCTAAATCTCTGAGTGAATTTAGGTTATGACATTATAAATTTAATCATGACATGATACGTAGTTATGTAGGTATGTTGGTGTAACTCATATAATAATAACAATATTATCAATCTAAAAATAACAAAAGAAGATGAATGATAAAATTTGAGATAGTCTAATTACCTTGGTAGGTAGATACCTACCTACCTACTTTCTTCATGAAACTCATTCAGGTTCTAACTGAATAATTATTGTAGGTCGATAGGTAGGTACATGTACAAGTACGAAATTGATTTCATCATTTACATAGGTCCCTACCTACATACTCAAAATCATCTATCCTTCGAAGAATTATTTGTAAGGAATATGAACCTTTAGAAGTAGGTTACTAAGTACCTACAATTAGGTATACTTTCTATAGGTACTGGATAGTTCCATAATTCATTAGGTCTTTGATATATGTGATTAAAACAAAATATCTGCATATTCTTAAATGAAGCTTATGAGCTTATAAATCCTAAGTCCATAAGACCGCAGACTTATCCTATATGTAGGTACCTACCTTTCTACCTAGTTACTTTAAATTAATTTTATAGTTTACCTACCTAATAGTAGGTAGGTACTGACACATTTGTGTTATGGCTATTTAAAAATGCAACGACTTAAAAAGTTTTGACGTATAAACTGTCACTATTTCAAGATGACCGTCATTTTATGACGTCGCTACTCAGAAGTGTGTTGGATTTGACACCTTGCCTGAACTCTACTAATAGGTACCTACGTAAGTAATTGATATCCAGTATACCTACCTGAATTCATTGCACATCATTAAAAACTCATTCAACGGAGGTTTGTCAGCCTGTACCTAGTACCTACCTAGGTAATATATCTAATTGATTAGATAGGTATAATTGAGGCGTCGAGAATTTGCCGATATGTTATCAATGATATTCACCTGAAGTATGAGTTATTTGACGTTAGCTATCTCTTTTAGATGTAGGTAAGAACCTACCTATTAAGAATAAAATCACTCATTTTAAGGACATATTTCTTTGATTAAAAACATACAGTAGGTAGTTAATATTGTAGTATAGTCTAGGAGACTACATTAAAAACATCTATAGGTACCTACCTAATCATACTTTTATGTACTATTATTAGATAAACATTCTACTAATTTCCATTTTATTAATCTTCAGATCTGTAGTGTATTAGGTAAGTAATCGTTATATTATGATCTAAGTACAGGAATTCAAGAGCATCTTTCATGTGAGAGTAAAGCTTATGTCATTTATCTACCTGCGATTTATCCAGATAATTTTATTATGGAATTATAAAAAGTAGGTACCTACTGCCAGATCGAACACATATCTACCTATGTAGGCACCTACCTAAATAAACGACCTAACATAATTTCTAACTGTTATTATACCTAATAGGTACCTAACTACTTGAAACTGAAAACTCTATAAAAATTACATTTCGTAAAGCCCTTCAATTTTTCAACCGTGTCATTTTTGTTAAATTTCGCCTAACTACAACTAATCCAAATTTGCATATTTACTAATGATAAAAAAATTGACAACTCAATAAACGCCATAAGCATTCATTAGGCTAATGAGGATATCCTGTAAAAGATTTACGATTTGTTTACCATTTGTCGAGTTTGAAAGATAAACAGTCCAAATGTTTCATAGGAATGCCTATCGCCTATCCATCTACAGATGTAAATATATTAAGTAGTTAATGTAGGTACTCGTCGCCTACCTCATGAAGTGGCCGTTAGAGGCCTGTCTTTGAAGGTCCAGATCAATTTTGAGGCTGTCCTTCTCTCACTTCCGTAAAAAAGAAAAACAATCCACAAACAAACAAACACACACAGAGACTGTATTTGATTTCAATTCACGAGTTTTGTGTAGCCTTACTATACGTGTATTTCTTTGGCTGTCGCGGTGTTCTATGCTGCCAGCCGCACTGCTTGAGATGGGTAGTCAGTGAGCATGCGCGCTGAGAGCGGCCTGGCCTCGACCAATGGCGGTCGGAGGTGTGGCCTGCGCCTTTATCAACTCGCGTTATGCTTGAAAAACATTCGCGGCTCCACCCACCCATTGTTATGTTAATTTTTTGTCTCTTATTCCATTGTACAGGTGTTTCTAAATTGTGCGGAGTATACTGGAGTGTTTTTTTCTTATCCTGTTCGGGCTGGAGTCCAATGGATAGAAAAGGCATTCTCTTCTTCTTGGTTGTCAATGAGTGTCATTTTCCAAATAGAAGAGTGAGAGAGACAGTTTATCCAGTCGATTGTGTGATTTTGATTAGTGTTATTATGTAGATGAGCGTGGGAGAGTTATTCTTCTACTAGCTTGTTTTCATTATGCCCTAAACTATTGAAGCAAGGTGAACTGGTTGAATAAAAGTGTATTTTGATATCGATGTCAACAGCATTTTCATTGCGATAGCAATCCAATCCTTGACATTAGAAGCATCTTAATCTACCTACGTAACTAGCCGAATAAACTCCTTCCTACTGTATAGGTAATTTTGAATGAAATAAATTTTCATATTTCATATAGATATCTACATACCTACCTAGTACCTAGTAGCAATTGTATCAACCTTCTTTTTTCCTTAAATCTCTCGGGATCTATAAAAGGATGGCACCTATACTGGTGGGTAGATACCTACTTTTATCTATTGATTGTTGACGCCGTGGTGCAAGAACTACACAAATTATTTTTACATAGTAGGTAGGTAGGTAGGTACCTACCTACCTGCCTAAAATTGGACCTTTAGAATAGTGATGCTGCGAGACTGGTCTTGGTCTTTCAGTCTTGGTCTTGGACTTGCGAAATTGCAAGACCGAGACCAAGACCGTCTATGCAAGACCAAGACCCAAGATCAAGACCAATACTGGGATGCAAGATCAATACCAAGACTAACCTGGTCTTGGTCTTGCTGCAAGACTTGCAAGACTCTCGCAGTTCCGTAACCAAACAACAAATTGGAAGGAAACATATTTTTTTGCTCAATGATTAGATAAGAAACGCTAGTAAATAACCTAATTAGTTTAATCTTTGAACTCCCTTATTATCGATCTTTATTTTACCGATTCTAAAAATATTGAATTAAAAGTTGCTGGGTGAAAAGCGAGTTAATTTTACCCTTCTAGAATTTTCTGATTTCAAAAAATTCTGAAATACCATATTCAGTAGTTTCAACCCTTGTAGGATTTCCTTTAACGAGCTGTTCTCAGAGAATCCCGACAGCTCGTAGCCAGGGGAGTTAAACTAGGTAGACGGTTTTTTATTTTATTATTTTCTCTATCGCGCAGAATGTTTTGAGCAAACATTACAAATCATCTATAAATCTGATATTTTTTGATGACATTTATCCAGTAGCCACTTTTGGAGATTTTTGAAATTTTAGATTGCCCCTATTTTGAAACTATTTTTTCGATCATGCTCATTGACTAACTCAACTGAGATATTCACACGATTGATTTTTGAATAGATAACTAGTTTTATCAATGAGCGTATTAACAAGTCTCTACCTGTTTTTTTTTTTGTTTTCGAAAAAGCTTTATACCAAAGTTGAAGTTAGTTTTATAAACCAGAAATACTTTTATTAATAGCTTTTACTCAATATCCACCCTGAGAGGTTCTTTCAATTTTAATAAAGAAAATGATACAAAACCATTATAGAATGGGTTATGAAATAGAAGTATGATGCACAAACATAAAGCAGGGCCAGGGAAACCATTACTTGTATATGAAAATATGGCTAGAATGTAGTAAAATTAGTGCTCAGTTGCGACGGAAGATACCAAGAAAACACATGCAGACTAAGTCGCGCAAGTAAGATACGATTCTCATTTGTGAATGGTGAATGATAATTTATAAAATTTATCAATCAATTACGCATCTCCCTTGCCTTAACTTCATTCTACGCACCTAGTTTTATTCTCAGTACTTATACTGGAATGGTACCATTACAATACCAGGCGTGTTTGTTCTGGACAATGATTTTTTTTTTATACGGTCGATATTTATCCATTTCGAATGATAATATAATTATAGGCAATCTTATAAGATTATGAATTACATACTTCCGATCCATATCGCTGGGTTCTTCTTCATTTTAATTACTCAATTACGGTTTAGAATCGCGCCAACTTCTCACACTTATAAAAAAATCAAAATTATTGCAAGAGTCTTGCGAAGTCTTGCAAGTCTTGCCAAGACCGTTGGCTACTAAGCGTGTGGCGAGGCGAGTTTTGTTTGTCATCAAAACTAGACTAGTAAGACTAGCCTACTCGCCAACAAGCTGATAATCAACTAGCTCAGTGTCGTCGAGGCTTTAGTTAGATATTTACCTACTAGGTAGGATCTTGTTATAAAAAATAAATCTGCAATTATGAGTAGACCTGTTGACATTAGATATGGACTCTAAATAAGGAATGGTAGGTATTTTGTATAGGTACAGATAGGTAAGTACCTACCTATACCTATTAACACTTTATGGCCCCCACCAGCAACCAATAGTGATGCTGCGAGACTGGTCTTGGTCTTGCAGTCTTGGTCTTGGTCTTGCAATTTTGCAAGACCAAGACCGAGACCAAGACCGTCTATGCAAGACCAAGACCCAAGACCAAGACCAATACTGGGATGCAAGACCAATACCAAGACTAACCTGGTCTTGGTCTTGGTCTTGCTGCAAGACTTGCGAGACTTGCAAGACTCTTGCATTTCCGTAACCAAACACCAAATTGGTAGGAAACATATTATTTTACTCAATGATTTGATAAGAAACGCTAATAAATAACCTGATTAAGTTAATCTTTGAACTCCCTTATGATCGATGTTTATTTTACAGATTCTAAAAATATTGAATTAAAAGTTGTTGCGTGAAAAGCGAGTTCATTTTAGCCTTCTAGGATTTCCTGATTTCAAAAAATTCTTAAATACCCTATACCTATACCGTAATTTCAACCCTTCTAGGATTTCACTTACCAAGCTGTTTTCAAAGAATCCCGACAGTTCGTAGCCAGGGGAAGGTAAACTACACGGTTTTTTATTTTTATTATTTTTTCTATCGCGCAGAATGTTTTAAGCAAACGTTAAAAATCATCTATAAATCTGATTTTTTTTGATGACATTTATCCAGTGGCCACTTTTGGAGATATTTGAAATTTTATATTGCCCTTATTTTGAAACTATTTTTTCGATCATGCTCATTAACTAACTCAACTGAGATATTCACACGACTGACTTTTTAAATAGATACCTAGTTTTATAAATGCGCGCATTAAATCTCTAACTATTTTTAATTTTCATTTTTTGGAAAAAGCTTTCTACAAAAATAGAAGTTAGTTTTATCAGAAATACTTTTGATCGCTTTTAGAGTTTCTTTCTATTTTATTAAAGAAAATGGTACAAAACTATTGTAGAATGAGCAAGAGAATGAGTTATGAAATAGAAGTATGTAGTAAAATGAGTGCTCAGTTGGGACGGATGATACCAAGAAAACACAAGCAGACTAAGTCGCGCTAGTAAGATACGATTCTCATTTGTGAATGGTGATTATTAATTTATAAACTTTTACGCATCTCACTTGCCCTAACTTAATTCTAGGCACCTAGTTTTATTCTCATTACTTATTCTACATTACTAGGCGTGTTTGTTCTGGACAATGACAATTTTTTTATACGGTCGATATTTATCCATTTCGAATGATAATATAATTATAGGCAATCTTATAAGATTATGAATTACATACTTCCCATACATATGCAGGGTTCTTCTTCATTTGGATTAAGCAATTACGGTTTAGAATCGCAACAACTTTTCACACTTATAGAAAGATCAAAATTTTTGCAAGAGTCTTGCAAAGTCTTGCAAGTCTTGCAGCAAGACCAAGACCAATACCAAGACCGTATATGCAAGACCAAGACCCAAGACCAAGACTAAAGATTTGATGCAAGACCAAGACCAATACCAAGGGTGCAAGACCAAGACCAATACCAAGACCATATCGGTCTTGGTCTTGGTCTTGCTTTGCGCATCACTAGCAACCAACAAATGAAGTAATTTGTGCAGCATAAGGTCCACCATTAGTAGGTACCTAGATGGAAATATTCTTTACAAAATCTAGTAGGTATTGACTTTAGGTATTAGTTTAAAAATGCAGAAGAAATATTAGCTACCTAATTCTGTTTACTGTTAAATTTGAAGCTGTGCATTTACCTATATAAAAGTAAATAAGTAGAAGATTTTTGGAAATAAGTAACTTCAAAAGTACCTACCTCCCTACCTATATCTACTTAGGTACCTACCAGCACCAATGGAAATAATATTTGTTATTTTCAGTGTATGAACTGGAAAAGTCGGTCCTAGTTTTTGTAAAAAAAACTTCACATTTATTAGTACCTATATCAATAATTATCAGAATCGTTGAACGTACCTACCTATAGGTATCTAGAGATTTTAGAATGTAAAGGTATACCTACCTAAAGCAACCCACATATTTAAGTATTTAGGTACCTACCTATTTACTATCGCTATAACTCGGAAGCCGTTATTCTTTTTATACCTAGGTATGTGCAATTTAAACGTTGCCGGATATCTTTTAACTTTACTATCTTATAGGTAGGTATTTTGGATTTGTGAGAATAATTGCCCCCTTCTACCCTTTATGGGTGAAGTTTTTGGAAGAACGAAAATGTTGGATTTACTTTTTTTATAGGTATGAGGACATATCTCAGTAGGTATATATACCTACTCTTCTTAAAAAAACAAACCAACAATATCGGAGAAAGTTTATGCTTTATGTAAAGCGCTCAAACGAACCTAAAAAACATTAAAACAGTCAAACTGTAGGTAGATACCTGTACCACCGTCGTTTTTGCGAAGTCGCTCAAAAAGCCACTGAGAAGCAAAGCGCGTTCTACTCAGGTATAGGTAAGCCATAAGACAGTGATAATAATTCGGTTTTTTTTTTATCCAACATCAGAAATTTCTATCAAGACCTAAGTATATACTTAGTTTGTTTACCCACCTAACTGAACGTTAACCGCTATAGAAATGTCTTCAACTAATTTTAGCACAACCCAGCAGAATCCTCAAGAGACATTGGGGTGGGTGTTTTTCGCGCTTATGTACATTGTGAAATGATGGGGGTGTCTGCTGAATGTGGTGTCATTTTACCGCACAATTTAATCAAGGGCAGACAAATAATTCAATTAAAATGATTGAATGGCAAACCGAGATCGACAAATGTATTTTGTTAGGTAGTAGGTATGTAAAGTGCCAACATAGGTTATAGGAACGGTATAATAAAATACCTGTAGGTATTTACCTACATATTGAAGATCAGAATGAATTTGAATTAGTTATTCAAATCACTGCATTTTTGATCGCTTTTAGCGCTATTCACATCTGATGAGAAAACGAAATCCTTCTAAGTACGACTACTCTCCTGTCTTTGTATAGGTTCCGTGCTTCAGTCGAAGCCTACTTCGATTTGATGATTTTTGATACAATTGAAAGAGAGAGATACTTGAGGAATGGTGCCATATTCGTAAATACTCAAATCCGAAATCTCCTTCCCTTCGAAAGACACCACCGAAGTGGATGAAGGGGGCAATTTTTCTCTAAAATCGAAAATCTGAGGTGGCAGAATTAAAGATAGGAAAATATCCGGAAACGTTTAAATTGAACATTTTTTCAAAAGAGTTATGGTTTTTGAGTTACCGCGATGTTAAAATCTCAAATATATTTATTTTCGCATTTGGAGGGAGAAATTTCTTTAGAGAAAATTTAAAATTTGAGGGAACCACATGAAAGACCAGATTATTTGTAGCAACATTTATAATGAAATTTTTTTCTTTAGAGTTACGGTTTTCGAGTTACCGTTCATAAAAACGCAATTCCGAAATTCTCATCCCACCGAAAACCGCCCTAGAAGGGGGTGGATGGAGCAAACTTTCTCGAAAATCGAAAATTTGAGGTGGTATAATTAAAGATAGGATAATATCCGGAAACGTTAAAATTGGACATTATTTCAAAAGAGTTACGATTTTCGAGTATGAGGCATGTTAATTTCTCAGATAATTTGTATTTTTGCTATTTGAAGATGGCGATTTCATTTGAAAATTGAAAATCTGTAGGTACTACATGAAAGACCTAATTATTTGTAGCAACATTTATAATGAACATTCTTTCTTTAGAGTTACGGTTTGCGAGTTACAGCGGTAGTAAAATGGTAATCTAAAATACTTATGCGTATTTCCGTCGCGATGTTTTGAGATCTCTAAATAATAATAAGTAGGTACAAGCAAAGAATATACGTGTGTCATACGATAAGGAAGTACCTACTATCTACTTCTGTAGGTATTAATGAACGTTCAACGATATTCTGGACTACTGTTACACTTAAAAGTGTCAAACAAATATTTCTTATACAAAATTGGACCGATGTTATTAGTTGGTGTACTGAAAATTAAAATAATATTTTACTTCTATTGGTTCTGGTAGGTAGGTAGGTACTTGTGAAGTTGGTGCTAAAAGTTATCAAACTAACTTCAACTGCACAACTTCAAAAGTAACAGCACCAATAGAATTTTATTTGTTTCTTCAGTGCATCAACTATACTTCATTTGAGAAAGGTGTAGACTGATAAATTATGATAATGAAGGGATCCCTATTGTATTCTGCCATATAAACGGCATAATACAATAGAGATTCTTTTATTATCATAGTATATTACTCTACACTCTCAAATGGAGTATAATAACGTCGGTCCAATTTTTTGTAAGAAATATTTATTTACCGACGAACCATTGTTTATTTAAGGATGTTCCCGACTTTCACATTTTGCTAATGTTTCATATCCAACACAATTCCATCTTCGTTCTCCACAACTCAACGTTCCACTTATAATGTTAAATGTTAACTGAAAATGGATATCGCAGTCCGGTCCTGAGAAACAAAAGACGATGCGGCGCACAGTGTAGGTATATGGCTGGGCTTTACAAAAGCAAATGAATATTCGGCGTCACGTAGTCTGGTATGGTCGAAACAGTCGAAATACGGTCGACCGGTATTCCCCAAAATTCTCTCTATCTATATCTGTACCTACACCATTTTATTGCCTGTATTGTTCGGGTGCACCAGGTGCTATTGATTGGACACCTGCACGAGAACAATCGACTTACGTTGCTAGGATACCCCGATCGGTGCACGCTAAATCTGAGGATTTAGAAATCTGCATGAAGCTCCGCGCCATCGTTTGAAGCTTTTCAAAGTGAAGCTCTCTCTAGGCTACTTCTCTCTCTCTCTTTTCTATCTCTATATATATCATTATCTCTATCAATCTATTGTGATTTTGCGGAATTCTCGCTAAGGGATGATCATCCGCGTTTGAAAGAAATTCACATTCATTGTCATCAAATAATGAGGATTTCAGTAAATATAACTATTTGCCAATATGGCTTTGAATAAGAATTGGTGTAATTGAATTATGAAGAGCTGCTTAAAAGCTTTTGTAGCACCTTTATACTTATAGAATAAGGAGCCGAACAGACCAGAGTAGTAGGTAAGTACCTATTAATAAGTCTCACGCTGTTGGTTGTTAGGCACTTTTACAACAAATAAAAATTACAGAACAACAATGTACCTATAATTTTTGAGTAGATAAGTATTATATTCTGTTACGTAGGTTTGTACATGTAGATACTTCTCCTCCATGAGAGTGCCTAGAAAGTAGTCTTGAGGAACTTTCCATCCTATTTCAATTTTGCCACAATGTGATGGATTCTTATGATTGTCAATTTAATTTCCAGTTTACAGTGAAATGTTATAATTGTTTACCAATTAAATGTGAGAACTAGAAAAATTATAAAATCTATCATACCAGTTGAGTTAATTGGTAGCCTGCTCAATATATGAGCTATAAAGTGGGTTAATTTCAGCTTGCAATAGGATCTAATTTTCGAGAAAACAATACCTACTTGATTGTTTTTTTTGACATTTCAGCTTATTTTCTAATGCAATCGTATGTTGTCACTATACTTTGATTACTAATTTGATAACTAATGATACATGGTTCACCGGCCATGAAAAATATGACGAGTGAATTAATAAAACGATTCGATGTTCGTACCGACATCATGGTGCTCACTTGAATTCCAATTCTGATTGTGCACGATCGTAGTGACTTTCGAGATGATATTCTAATAAAATTATTTTATATGTAGGTACAATTGTGTAAGTTTCTATTTAATAAAAAAATCTATTCTATTAAGAGTATTGACGAACAAAACAGTTTCCCAGTAAAGATTAATTTATTTATTGTCTTTATGTAGACAAAGGCCCCATGAAATACGTCACCGAATCTGCAGGAATAACAGATATAATATAATATAATACAATATAAGGGCCGATTTCATAATGAACCCCTAATGGGAGATTAATTAATTCTCCAATTTGTTTAGATCATATCTTGATGACGGAATAAAAATAGTGCATTTTATAATAACTTTTACAACGTCAGTCACCTTATTTTTCGTTCTCTTAAAGTAACTTTGAATTATATGTCCAATCAAATAATTTATAAAAATTTTAATGCGGGATTAAAATTAATAGAAGATTAAATTTGAGTCGGTCCTAAGAGTTAAATTCCAAATAGCCATATTACTTTACAAAAAATAGGTGCGGCTTTATTAGTTGGGACTCTGAAAAATTCAAAATAAGGTTAATTCTATTGGTGCTGATAATTTTGAAGTTGTGAAGTTGTGAGTAAATGGAAGACTTGTGGCACCAACTTCGAAAGTACAAGCATCAATATAATTGACTTTATTGGGGATGTTCACTGCACTACCTCACAAATACCTATTGTATTTTCAAAGAAAATCTGTTCCCCTATGCATAGCTTGGTAAATCTGCTAGTATTACTTAAATTCATAATATTATCCTACAAAGAGTGTTGTCACACAAGAGAATTAATCGTTTCTCATGATTCGATCAGATTCTAGCACAAGATTAAACATAATACTTTATTGTTTAGCTTTTTTTATCTACCTACCTTCTTTTAATCCTCTAAGCCCGAAGAAACCGTTACATCACGAGAAATAAAAGCCCAAGTATCGTTTTTCTGTCTACAACAGAAAACTAAAGAAACACAAACCCAAGAATCTCCAATTGAGATCTTGGGTGATGCCTTTATCATTGCATGAAATCACAGACATGGGTCACTTTTATTATATTATACAATCCCGCTTCAGACCAGGAAATGTAAAATCAACAATGTGGCATTTTTTAAGCGACACACAAGAGAGGGGCCCTTGATATTGCCTTTTATCAAGATCTAGAAAATAATGGCGAAATAATCTGGCAAACCTCGAGGGTTCTTTGATGTTTAATCGAAAATAAATATCGGCCATCGAGGATCGATAATTCGAGTAATTGGTTGGTATCGATATCTTTACATGTTACATAGATACTGATAGGATTTTACGCGTATTAGGCACTTATATACCTCTGTTGATTTTTATAAAAGATTGAAAATAAGAGAGAAATAAGTATATCGTGACTTCAAAGGCATTTGAGATTTGAAGCTTAGTTATATTGAGATTTGTCTCTAGTATCTTAGTTTGGAAACTATGAGAAGAATAATCGAATCCTTAGGATACAAGGTGCCTGTGTGTGATAAGTTTTAAAGAAAAATGCTTTCATACACTCTCAAAATCAAAATGAGTTAGATCAAGCAAACCTACTTGAACACCAAATTGCTTAAATTAGGCGCTAAAGGGGTTCTGAAGTTACAATTATTGAAGAACCGTGGAAATTTTATATTTTCAACCTGCTTATTCATATTATGGCTAAGCGGTTGGTTCTCTAATCTAAACACACCTATATTTGTTTCTTAAATTATAAAGTATATATTGATAATTATATTAGTTTTAATCCTGAATCACTTGACGTAATCAGTTTCTCAAAAAAAAAAAATTGTTTAAAAATAATTCGATGGAGCTTTGCATACTGCAGAAAGATACTGAAAACTGAAAAGGAGAAGTCGTTAAGAAAACAATTCAAGAATTCTGACTAAAGAACGTAGCGTTAAAACTATTGTAAGTCCCATTAAATCTTACTATTTTGAGGAAACAATTGTGTGGCAAGATTTTTTAAATTGTAATATAAACTCTATAAGTAGGTACTTATCTACATATTTGAATCAATTTCAATTTTGTTATCCATCTGTAGGTATATCAGATATTTGGAAGTTCAAAATTAAGTAATCAGCATCAAAATAGAATTTAATAATTAAAAAAATTAATAATTTCAAAATGTAGGTAATAAAGTTACATTGCAGTTTTGCATTAATATACCTAGGTATAGGCAAGTATCTTCTAAAGTAGAGAAATTATTATTTTTCAGACGTAGTCTACCTTTATAACGTCTATCATAATCACCATAAATTTCGTTATTATAGCTAGGAACAATTGTCTGTAGTGAAAACATGGAGCATATTTGCCCCAGACTAATCAATATTCGCGTTTGTATTATATAAAAAAGAATCAGTCTCGACATATGCAGCGCATCAAATTGCCAAAGTACCCGAAAGCGTGGCCAAACCATTATCATTTGTGTACTCTTGTTATATTTACATCACAAAAGGCATTATAGGGTAATTATGAAATATTATAATAAATGTTCCCAATCTTCCCCTTACTGCGCCAAAAAGGGTACTCACATGTGGATTAATGCTTTTTTATTATTATATTATATTAGATCTCCTTTTTTTCTCATTGTATGTGCCTGGTATTGTGAGCTGTTTTAAAATGGACGGATCTGCATACGTTTATGCATAGAATAAATCATGGATCGTTTTAATGTGCCAATGAAAGCAGTGTATACGTTATTATTAGCTGATTTATTTACTAAAGCTCTCTGTGTTGGTTCATCTTGTGGTTATTATATTATTATGCATTCATTGTTGCCTGCATACCGTCACCAATCTAAAATATAGATGTTTTTATTTTGCACCCAAGGGATAAATATATTTTAATATTATTTGTCATTTATGAATACAATATTACATTATGGTTATATGTTGTTATATCTATGTAATATTTAATATCTTGAGGTGAGTAAGTAGGTAGAACCAATTTAGATACGATTTATATTTTAGGTATGTATTGAGATCATTTGAAGTTCTGTTTTAAGAAATCTATTGATTAATTTGTGGAAGATTTGAATAGTTCGAAAGTATAGGTATGTAAAAATTGAGAGTTACACGTAGTGATGCTGCAAGACTGATCTTGATATTGCAGTCTTGGTCCTGGTGTTGCAAAAAAGCTTTATACAAAAGTAGAAATTAGTTTCAAGGTCACAGTAAACGATGCAAATTTCCACAAAGCTATGGATCCGAAGCTCTGGCCATATGGTACATGTGTACAACATTTTTTATATCTTCGAAAGACAACAAACAACAAAGTGTGATATTTAATACTAATTTTCTTTTCTTAAACATTCAGAGTATATCCTCAAATAAATTAAGTGATTTAGAGGTTGAAATCTTATCTGAATATAATAATCTATATTTTTTATGTTTTGCTGAAACCTGGGAAACGTCAGAATCAATTAATTTCCTAAATATATCAGGTTATAATTTATGTACATCCTTTTGTAGATCATTTAACAGAGCAGGAGGTGTTGCAATATATGCTAAAAATGGGATTTCTTTCAATGAACTTAATTTGACCAAATTCTGTAGAGAAAAGGTAATAGAGCTATGTGCCATAAAATGTAATGTAAATAATTATAAAACTATAATAATGAGTTTTTACCGTTCTCCTTCTGCAGATTTAGATGAGTTCTTAGATATTTTGTAAGAAGTCTTAAATACCATTGTCCAACCTTCATTCAGGGTAGTTTTAACCGGTGATTTTAATATAGCTTGTTATGGTTCTAATAAAGATTTTCTTAGTTTATCTAATATGCTAAAATGCTTTAATCTAAAGCATACAGTAACTTGGCCAACGAGAATGCCGGGACACACAACTACTACTATAGATAACATTTTTCTAAATTTTCAAAACAATGGAACAAGCTGTGTCATTGACAACAATATCTCAGATCACAGAACTATACTATATGAATTAGAAATGCCAGCTATTACAAATAATAGCACCAATTCCTTCAAGAGACTTTACAGTGAAAAGTCCAGTGACAGTTTTGTAAATGCATTATGTAATGAAAACTGGGACACAATTTATAGCTGTGATAATATTGGTCAAAGCTTCCAACTTTTCGTTGATACTTTCTTGTTTCATTTTAATTTATTTTTTCCGAAAAAACTTTTCTATGATAATCAAATTTACATAAGTAAAAATTGGGTAAACGTGGAAATTAGACAATCTAGTGAAAAACTGAAGCAGCTCTTTAGACAGAAATCCTGCTATGCAAGTATCAATGATGACTATAAAAAAGCTAAACAGGTCCATAAAAAGTTAATGATTACAACCAAGAAGAATTTCTATCAAAATCAGATAAACAATTGAAAAAACCCCTGTAGGGCAGCCTGGTGTTTAATAAATTCAATGTCTAAAAAAGGCCCAGCTACTAATAACATAATTATCAACCTTGATGATAAAAAATGAGAAGACCCTTCAACAATGGCTAATCTTCTCAACAATTTTTTTATTGATGCTCCAAAAAAAGTTATTGATCAGATACCTAAAACAAACAAAAACATTAATATTCCTTTGAAAAATATAAATAATTCTATGTTTTTAAATCCCTTATCTGAGGATGAACTATGTTCAATTGTAAATAACAGAATAAAACATAAAAACTCAGCATTCCATCTTTTCTAATAAAAAGAGTGATATTATATATCGCCAAACCACTCACATTTTTAATAAATCTGAGTTTCGGGGTTTTTCCTAAGAGATTAAAGTTGAGTAAAGTGAAAGAAAAATGACCGCAAAAATTTAGGAAACTATAGGCCGGTTGTAATACCACAAACTTTTTCAAAAATTTTCGAATATTGTTTTCTTAATCGTCTCGAATCATTCTATCCGCAAATGAAGTCATTTGTAAGAACCAACATGGATTCCGAAATGGGTATTCCACAAATACGGCTCTGATATCTTTTTATGAAAAACGGGTGTGTTGAGGCGGCCGAGTGCCCTGCTGGAATATTTTGTGATTTAAGCAGGGCATTCGACTGCGTTAAGGTGAGTTTATATAGTAAATAAAATAAAATAAGAAAAAAAATAAAATTGAAATAAGAATAATCTCAAAAAAGATTGGTTTATACAGATGACGAAAATAAAATAAGAAATAAGAATGAACCAATCAAATCACAGCTTTTTTGACAAAAACTTTTGTGTTGTATGCAAGTTGAGTGTTCTCTGGAGGTTGATCATGCGCATTATCAGTTTCTAAACAAAATAAAATAAAATAAGAAATAAAGATGAAAGTTGGCCATCTTTATTTCTTATTCTTATTTCTTTATTTAGCTTATTTCGTGTATAAACGCTCCCATGGAAATGAGCATGTTCAACTTTCTTATTTTATCTTAATTTGTTTCTTATTTTATTTTATTTACTGTATAAACTTACCTTTTATCACAATATATTATTATCAAAGATTTATAGCTATGGAATAAGAGGTTCGGCTCTATGTTAGTTGGAAAGTTTTCTTAAGGATAGAAACCAATATGTAGAACTTAGGTACCTACGATAACCAAAATGGGCCAAGATCCCACAAATCGGACGTAAAACAATCTGAAACAGGAGTGCCGCAAGGCTCAATTCTGAGATCTATTCTTTTTAGTCTATATATTAATGAATTGCCTATGATATCAGAAGACGCGCATTTTACTCTATATGCTGACGATGTTTGTGCAGTTTTGTTTGATACCAATGATGCCCTCTTAGAAAATAAATGTGTTTTGGTTTCAAATCTTCAGTCCTGGTTTTCACAAAACTGTATTTTAATACTTTTAAAACCCACGTGGTCCGATTTCATAGTAGGCAAAAATCATGTAATAGCTTTGATATTGTTGTCAATGATAGCTGTAAAATTGAGAGTCAAGTAAATGTGCATTTTTTGGGATCCCACCTGGATAATAACTTGAACTGGAATAGGTATACACTGTACAAATCTTATTGGAAAGTTAAGTTCTTTAGTATATTTATTTTCCAATATGAGAGATATTTTGAATACCAGGCAATTATTATCTCTGTACAATGCTCAAGTAGATTCCAGGTTAAGATACGGCATTTGTCTCTGTGGAAACTCAACTATGGTAAAAACATTTTCTTGGCACAAAAGAGAATTATAAGATATGTTTTTAAAATTAAACGAGTAACTTCATGTAAAAACTAATTTGAAAGTCATAAAATTTTAACTGTGGTGTCAGTTTACATTTTTGAGATGTGTTTGTATGTTTTTGAAAACAGAAGCAACTTTTTACTTGTAAATCACAATTTAAATACAAGGCAAAAAGACTGATTACAAGTACCGTTTGGTAAACGAAAAGTATTTTTGGACTCCAAAAGTTGTTTAGGCATTAAGTTATTTAACAAACTGCCAGCTGAGATAAAAGACTGTGCTAGTTTGAACTCATTCAAATACAAATTAAAATCCTTTCTAATAGATAAATGTTTATATAAAATAAGTAACTATGTAGTATTGTCTAGTTTTTAAGTTAGTTTTATACGTCATTACTATTCCAATACGGTTTGTAACTGTCTTTTCTTATGGAATATAAATGTATTATTATTATTATTATTATTATTACTTTTATAAACCAGAAATAATTTTGATCGCTCTCACTCAATGACCACTCTGAGAGATTTTTCTATTTTATTCCAGAAAAAGGTACAATACCATTGTAGAATGAGTTTTGAGGTAGAAGTATGATACACAAACATAAAGTAGGGCCCAGAAAACCATTATATAGTAAAATGAGTGCTCAGGTGCGACGGAATATACCAAGAAAGCACAAGCAGACAAAGTCGCACTAGTAAGATCCGATTCTCACGTGAATAATAATTTATAAACTTTCTTAATTAATTACGCATATCTCTTGCTCTAACTTAATTCTACGCACCTAGTTTTATTCTCAGTACTTATTCTAGAATGGTTTGGTACCATTACAATACAAGGCGTGTTTGTTCTGGACAATGACCGATTTTTTTCATAGGTCGATATTTATCCATTTTGAATGATAATATAACTATAGGCAATCTTATAACATTATTAATTTCATAATTCCGATTCATATTGCAGGGTTCATCTTCATTTAAATTAAGCATTTACGGTTTAGAATCTCGCGAACTTTTCACTCTTATAAAAAGAGTAAAATTTTTGCAAGGGTCTTGCGAAGAATTGCAAGTCTTGCAGCAAGAACAAGGACAGTACCAAGACCAAGACCCAATACCAAGACTAGGGATTTTATGCAAGACCATGACCAATACTAAGGGTGCAAAACCAAGACCAAGACCAAAACCATATCGGTTTTGGTCTTGGTCTTGCTTTGCGCATCACTAATTACACGATATCATCTCCTTCTCACTTCAATTGAAAACAATGCTTCGATTTACGAAAAAGAAAATATTTTTTTGGAAAAGTCATAGGGCGATCAATGAATATTGAAAAATGCTAGATAAGACCATTTTTTTGGTTCTCCTCTTCTCCAGGCATAAGAAGTGCAGATAACCATATACATAATCGACATCATTGGTCAAAAAATATTCGATACGTAGGTACACAGGTATAAGTACCTACGTTTCCAGAAAGAATTGTCGCCGACTTCTTAATTTTTGTTACAAGAATAAAAGAGAAATGTTTGTACCTACTTAAATAGGTAGGTACTCGAAATCGAATCAATAATAAACATAGGTAATCAGTTCTATAAATATCGAGCTTTCACTGTTATGATCTTTGTGAATTTTTTTGTAGCTTCTACCTGTCACTGTAGCGAATACCGATGATAAACGAGACTTTATTGAATTTTTTTATGTAGGTACCTATGCTTCTGTTTTAAGTTGATATAAAACTTAAAAATACAGTAGGTATGCATAGCACAGTATTTTTATTTTAATTTATTTATTTACAAAAAATCACTTATATCTACCTTCACTGTACAAAACTTATTAATTGATTAATTAAATTGTCTATTAAATGTCTATTTACGTTTATTCTTGTACTATGGTGATGGACTGCTACTTGTTTGATTTCAGGATGAACATGTGTATAGCTACAGACCGTGGAATAGTATAAACTTAAAATGTTTTTGTTATAGAGAAGATCAGTTGGGTGTAGGAAGTTCTTTTTATATATGATTCTTAGTATTCTATTTTGGATTACCTTCAACGGTTTTGGATTGGAGGATTTGCTATACATATTTCCCCATACAAGTATACCATATCTGAATATCGATTCAACTAGTGATTTATATACTATTAATAATAATTTTCTGTCTAGTATTTGTCTTAGTATGTAGAATTTATAAAATTTTGTGTGGGGTATGAAGCATGCAAATTCCATTTCAGGTATTGGTCCACTACAATTCCAAGATACTTTGTATTAGGTACTTCATGAATCTCATCTATTAAATTATTTGCCTCGATTGATGAGAAGATTGGCCGATTCACTTCAGTTTTAGTAAAAGCACTATAGGTTGTTTTTTTATATTTAAAGATAATTTATGTATATCAAGCCACCTTTTCACAGTCTCTGTTCCACTCTGTGCATTTTCTTTAACTTCTTGCCAAGTCGAACTATTAATTATAATCACCGTATCATCCGCATAAGAGATGATTTTCCCTTTAATGTTCAAACTCGTTATAGATTTCATGTACAGGTTGAAAAGTATGGGACCCAGTACTGTCCCTTGCGGTATCCAATCTCTACGGTACGAGGGTGACTTATCGTTTGACGTATTTTAACTTGTTGTTGTTTTTCTAGAAGGTAGCTCCTAAATACCTGAAGTACAACTCCTCTTATCCCGTTATTTTCAAGGACATCAAGGAGCTTTTCATGGGGTATAGTGTCAAAGGCTTTGGTCAGATCTAAGAAGACAGCAATGCACTTTTTGTCAGTGTTTGTGTTAAGTCTTATTTCCTCTGTTAATTCATACATTGCGACAGACGAGTTAAGACAATTTGAAAAGCCGAACTGTTTTTCTGGTAATAGTTTATTTTTTTCTAAGTAGTTTGTTAGTCTGTCTTTTAAACATTTCTTGAACAGCTTTGCAAAGTTTGAGATCAGACTGATAGGTCTGTAATTAGTTATCAAATTCGTGTTTCCAGACTTTAGAATGGGAATTATTATTGAAATTTTAAATGGTTTTGTGTTTCCAGACTTTAAAATGGGAATTATTATTGACATTTTAAATGGTTTTTGAAATTTTAAATAGTTTAGGAACCTTTCCAGTTTTAAATATTAAATTAATTCTGTGTTTTAGGGGTTGTAGCAAGTATATGTGGAATTTCTTGATCGTTTCGGAGAAAATTCCATCTTATCCAGGTGTGCTGTCATTTTTTAATGTTCCTATATGTTTTATAAGTTCATTATTATTTACTGATTTCAAAAACATTGATGAATTGTGGGACCTTTTTTCAGATATGTCAGGTGAGTGAGGAATATTATTGTTCATATCCATACCTATGTTCGCGAAGTATTTGTTGCAGAAAACTGCCATTTCTTTATCATTCTCAAATCTCTGGTTATTGTCGGTTATGTATGTATTGAGATTATTGTTTTTGATTTTATTATTAGTAGCTTGTGACACAGTTTCGTTTATCTATTTCAAGTGATTTCTATCTTCATTTATTTTTGTTCTATAATATTGATTTTTTGTATAGTTGATAACTCTTTTCAGATAATTACGATAATTTTTATAAAAAAATCTTTTTCTTGAAAGTAGCTCCTTTGTAAATATTTTTTTAATTTGTCTCTTTGTTTTATTGACTTAAGTATACTGCTCGTAATCCATGGCTTTATTCTATTAATTTTCTTTGAGATATATTTTGTGTATTCACATTTGGAGTGTAGTTCTAAAAATATATTGTTAAATTTTTGGTATGCAATTTCAGGATCACCTGCTACAGTAACGTCTGTCCAAATTTCGTTTTGATGTAAATATAAAAGTTTATCTTCGTTTACTTTGGTTATAGTTTTTGGTTCGACCGGTGTGGTTTTATTATAGTGTTTTTTCTGTGAGAAGTTAAGCATGATTGGATAATGGTCTGTAATATCGTATTCTATTAAGAAACTTTTAATTTCTAAATTATTAAGCTTGAGATTGTTTTTGATAAAAAAAGATCTAGACAGGTATTAGAAATTTCTCTTGTGACTGATTTGATATAAGCCTTGAAACCATATAATGCCATTGCAGAAAAGTAGTTCACGACGTTTTGGTCTGAATCGTCTAAAATATTAATATTTATATCTCCGACCAAAATTTCAATATCCTGTATCGAAATACCTCTAAGATAATCATGCATGTCAGTGAGAAAATCATCAATTATACCTTGCGGTGAGCGGTAAATGCACGATATGGCATAAGTTATGTTGTTACACTTAATAATCAATCTACTCAAAATAATGTTAGTGAGGTAGAGACTGTGAAATGTGACACTTACATTAAGCGTATCCTTTATTAATATAACAACTCCATCGGTTTTGTTTATAGTTCCATGATTATAATATGTTGAGTAGCCTTGTATTGAGAATTCAGCATACGAATCAATTTGGTAAGTCTCGGTTAACACAATAATATCACAAAATTTGATTTGAAATGTTTCTAAAAATGATAGAAGTTCATTAAATTTTTTTCTTAGACTTCTAATATTAACATGAAAAATATTAAGTTTCTTCTCAATGATATTTATTTTACTACTGACTTCCAGAGGTCCAACATTTTCATTATGCGTATCACATCTGATAGAGTCGAGAAGTTGAATTTCGTTTTGATTACTCATAGTTTATTTTACTTTTCAAAATCCCTAAGTGATACTTGTATGTTGGACATTCGGGGTCAGTTGCTTGATGTTTGATGTTATAATTAGTTTTATATTTTTGATTAGACTGTTCACAATTAGTACACTTATAACCTTGTTTCATTGCTACCAGTTGACAGTTTTTCTTTTCATGTTTTCCTCCACAGTATGAGCAGCTTGTAGTATTTGGACAATCTTTACTGTTATGGTAGAAACCATTGCATTTAAAACACTGTTTCAACGAAATATTCTCATAAGCTGGATATCTCTCCCATCCTATGTAGATTTTCTTATGGAACATAATTGTCTTAAATAAACTAGATGAGCATTCTGCAAAAATAGTTTTTGTATTCGATTGATTTGTTTTAATATAGGTCACTCTAAACAGTTCATCTTCAGGTATACCTAAAGGTGTTTTATTTTCTAATAGCTCTTTCGATCTCTTCCTTTGTCAATTCTTCATCACATGAGTAGCCGGTGATTTTTATTTCGGGGTTTCTCAGTTTGGTTTCTTCTACTTCATAATATTCATCTAATTGTTGCATCATTTCACTTCTCAGCTTTTCTAGGCTCTTCATATCATTACATTTGATTATTAAGTTTCCAGATTTCGCATTTCTTATTCTGTTTATACCGATATTTAGCTCTGTAGGTTTGATATGCTTCATTACTTCAGCTTTAGTTATATCTGGCTCCTGTTTTCTTTTGGGTTTTATAATCAGTTCAGGTATGTTTACAATTCTCCTATTTAATATTGTCTGTTGATTATTTAGAATGTCTGCAAATGAGACCGGGTGTATTGGGGTTTGATCAGTCCTTTGTTCATATTTCGTTTTGAATTCCTCCAATTCTCTCTTTAATAGTGTTATTATCTCATCTTTACTTGATATTATTTCGTTTTTACTATCAATGAGATTGTTTAGTAGTTTTAATGTATGCACATCTTCGCAATCTTAACAATAGAATTTCATAATACGTTTTCCGAGTTCCATCACTTTTATCTCCGACGAAGTTAGTTTTGAACACGTTTTGCATATTTTCTTCGTACAATTATCACACTCATAAATACGTATTGTTTGTTTACATACATTACAGGAGGTCATTTTTAGGTTATGTATCGTTTTCTTCGGAAATGCTTTGAATATCCATTTGTATCAGGATTTTTTGATACGTAAATAGTTGATTGAGTTATTGTTGTAGAATAGACCTTTATGGTATAAAGTATAAGGTATGCAAATAACGTTATCGCTACAAATTGAATATTAATATCTTGGCACACTTTGCTCCACGAGACCTGCGCGTATCAATGTATGGGACAAAAAAGATAATAGGATAATTTTTACATACCTATATTCTATTTCAATTTTATCTTAATTTGAAGATTATCTCAAAGTTTTGCCACCGGTTCAAGAATATTGATTGAATTTCTTTTTTAAATCCTACCGTAGCTAATATATGTAACTTTACAGTAAGTATGAACAAAATGTCCTTTTTAAATACCCATTCAAAAAAATTCATCGTGTGAATTCTTGCTTATTCCACAGGATATATTTTATCTACTAAATCCATACAAACCTTAAGCAGTCATCTGCATCATCTAAATCTGGTCCAGTAGATACAATAATGGATCCTTTGGGTTCGATTGTTGGAACTAGATAAATACAATCCCTAGATCGTACTGTGGTATTTTGTCCAGGTGCTCCATAGAATTGGACAATAGAGAGATTTTTCAGTCTTATTCATTATATGATATCCCTACTGTATCATAAACGACTTGTGAAGTGTAAATTTCTGTATAAAATAGAAATTTATTTGTTATTCAGACGATTATTCACTTCAGAGTTTACATTCGCTTATTCGCTTTCCAATGAAGAATTAGAGTATTTGATTATAGTATCATTTATATTCTTCGCAGAATTTAGTACAAGTGTAATTTGGTATCATTTCTTATTCTTATATTATTAACTAGCTCTTGTCCGCGGCTTCATACGCTTGGAATTTAGTTTTATTTTGATATCTTTAAATATGAATAACTTTTCTCCTAACACCCGAAATAAAGCCTATATTCTGCTCCAAGCTAAGGTAATTCTACAAGCCGAGCTTATTCTATCCGTGAAACCGCACTAATATTCGTACAGTAATTTCGGAGTTGTTTGCGAAGAAACAAACAGATAAGCAGACAAACTGTCAAATACTGTAAATTAATTGAACTATGTGTCAACAACTTTTTGCAAGTGCTAGCAATAAGTTGACAAATTTTTTTTCGCAATCGGATAAAAAAAATATTCTCATCTAAAATTGTTATGAACAAACTATTCAATTCTCAGATATTATAAAAAACTGTTATCTGTTGCCAGTTGATTTTCTTGAATATCCATATAAAACTCGAAATGACTTTTGAAATTTGGTGCAGCATCTAATTGGTAAGAGAGGGAAATTATATTTGTATTTTGTACAAAATTCTTTATTTTTAATATCGTAACAAAGAGCATTCGACTAGTGCAAGTAAGGGACCTAGTTGACTTTATGAATCAAGACCCAATATCTAATTTAGAGACAATATGAACCTGACTAGTAAGTACCTAACCTCAAAAGATAAAAATGTCTACCAAAGTTTTATTAATCAAATCTACAATTTCGTTATTTGCTTTTACAGGTAAGCACTGATGATGACTATTCAGTAGAAACCGCTCAGCAACAATTTAAAAATAAAGACTTTTGAACAAAATAAAAATAATATAATTTCCCTCTCTTTCTATCTGGATACATGCATACAGCCTATAAATTCCAGCAGGCTCTAATTATCTACGTATTTTTCAACTATTACTCTTTAACCAAAATGAACAGATGGCTTAGGTATATTCCTACTAGTTAGTGATTTAGGCAATAACGCTTTGTCCAATTTAACTCCTGTTATTTCAAAGAAAATCGACAGGTTGAACCAAGGCCCCTTGGTTACATCTTGTAAGTACTATAGTTTCAAGGGTTACTTAGAAGTTATCGAATGTATATCCATACTCGTATTTACGCCAATTATGGTTTCAATTATTCATGTTGACTACACTACCTTAATTTTGAGAAGTTTTATACTTACATGACCTCTCTATTCTTTTTTTATTTTCAAATGAAATTTTGCTGATATACAATCACCAATCATTCCTTCAAATTGTATATAGCATTTCTGGTGGAGTTTGATCCCTGATGGCATATTTTTGACCTACGAACCCCGAACGCAGGAGGTATACAATTCGATTGTCTGTATTTTTTTATTTGTTTTTATTGTAATATATATAGTAAACATACTCCGATTTTGAGGATTTTTTATTAATTTGAAATTTGGTCCCATTTTCATTTAAAACGCAAATCCGAAATTTTCATCCCTACGAAAACTGCCCCAGAAGGGGGTGGATGGAGCAAACTTTCTCGAAAATCGAAAATCTGAGGTGGTATAATTTAAAGATAGGATAATATCCGGAAACGTTTAAATTGGACATTTTTCAAAAGAGTTACTGTTTTCGAGTGAGAGGCATGTTAATTTCTCAAATAATTTGTATTTTTGCTATTTGAAGAGGGCAATTTCATTTGAAAATTGAAAATCTGTAGGTACTACTTAAAAGACCTAATTATTTGTAGCAACATTTATAATGAACACTTTTCCTTTCGCGTTACGGTTTTCGAGTTACAACGGTGGTGAAATGGTAACATCTAAGATATTCATGCGTATTTTGTCAGCGGGATCTCAATAATAACAACTACAAGCAGAGAATATACGCGGATAATAGGATAAGTAAGTACTAGGTATCTTATTGGTATTAGTGAACGTTCAACGATTTTCGTGACTAATGTTACACTCAAAAGTGTGAAATAAATATTTTATACAAAAAATTGGACCGACGTTATTAGTTGGTGCACTGAAAAATGCAAAAAAATATTAATTCTATTGGTGCTGGTACTTGTGAAGTTGGTGCCAAAAGTTATCAATCTAAATGCAACTGCACAACTTCAAAAGTAACAGCACCAATAGAATTAATATTATTTTGTATGTTTCATTGCACCATCGGTCCGACGGTCCAATTTCTTGTAAAACATATTTTTGACATTTGTATCAGCGTTGATTCAAAAAATTATCTTTTGTTTTAACTTACATTCATATACCTCTTATTTTACGGTGACTCCATAAATTCAACAAGATGTTTGCAAAAGAAATCGCACAATATTTGATATTTAATTTGAAACTGATAGTGAAATTAATATATCATTTTGTGCTTAAATCTGCCAGGGAGCCAGGGTGAAAGGAATATATTAATTTGTTTACCCTCCCTTATACGCATAGATATGTCTATAGATGTACCAACATTAGAGTGATCAGATGCGCAGCCTTTATGTGCATATAATGTATACAGACAGAATAGCATCAGCTTCAACGAATAATAATAATTGATGGTCTAAGCACGAGCACACCACACCAATAGATCAATCCCCCAATGGCATAAAGTTGCGTAATACATATGGTATTATAATAAATTGAAATTAGTTAGAGTTATAGTGGCCACGCGCGCACATTATCATCGTCTCATTAGGTAAACGCCATATTTTATTTTTCGAAAGAGTATATATGTCGTAACTCGTAACTAATTCCGTTATTTTACTGTGCTGATCATCAGTTTGTGCATTAATTAGTGATAAGTATTCTGATAATATTGGTTCATTAAATTAATAAATAGTAAATAAATAATTTGATAAACTTTTTATATTCAAATGATTATCTTGAATTAGATGAGGAGCTGTATTTCAATTTGTGTTTTATGGCTATGCTTCCCGATATTATAACATTTTTTTGAAGAAAAGGTTCTCGATTTTCCCTATTAGAAGCACTGTTTTATATACAGAGTGTTCAAACATAAGAAACATATCAAATAAAAATACTATTTGGAATCTGGAACCAGTTACCTACAGGTTAACTCCTGAAGATGCCAACCTTGGTTCCGAAACAATTGGCGGGTTTAACAAAATAAAGTGTTGGTATTTAATGTGGTAATTCTGTGTTTTTATTTTATGATTATATCAATTATAAGCTCACTTGGTACCTTACCATTTCCTATACCTACCTATCTTTAAACAATTTCGAAATATCTGAAAATTTGTTGGTTTTTGTGGTATGAAGAAAACTAATATTTTTTATTTAGTTATTTATATTGATCTTCAGCAATAGCAAATATTAATGTTGAAAACATATGGTTGGAAAATGTCTATTCTGAAAGCTGTAAGACTTTATTATTTCAAATATTACATCCTGTATTTTTTCACATAGGTAGATTGATAACTTTTGGCACCAACTTCACAAGTACCAGCCCCAATAGAATTAATATTATTTTATACTTTTCAGTGCACTTACTGATAACGTCGGTCCAATTTTTTGTAAAAGATATTCATTTCACACTTTTGAGTGTAACATTAGTCACGAAAATCGTTGAACGTTCACTAATACGAATGAAGATATTACTTATCCTATTACCCACGTATATTCTTTGCTTGTAGTTGTTATTATTGAAATCTCAAAACATCGCTGCGGAAATAAGCTTAAGCATTTTAGCTGTTACCATTTTAACACCGATTTAACCCGAAAACCGTAACTATAACATGTTCATTATAAATGTTGCTACAAATAATTATGTCTTCCATGTACTGCAAACAGATTTTCAATTTTCGATAGAAATCGCCCTCTCCACATACCGAAAATAGGCATATTTGAGAATTCAACATGTCTCTATCTCGAAAACCCTTTTGAAAAAATGTTCAATTGAAACGTTTCCGGATATTGTCCTATCTTTAATTATACCACCAGATTTTCAATTTTCGAGAAAATTTGCCCCTCCACCTCCTTCGAGGACGTTTTTCGGAGGGAACGAGATGTGGGATTCCCATTTTTATGAATATGGGGCCATTTCTCAAGCCTCCTCTTTCAAATGAATCAAAAATCATCAAAATCGGAGTACTACTACACTTACTATATAAAAGGCGCGCACAAACCAAAAAAAAAGCACACAGTCGAATTGTATCCCTCCTCCGTTCGGGGTTCGTCGGTCAAAAAGCCAAATTCTAAAAACCTATTGGGCTTAGGCACAGGGTACGCGGGTACGCTGATACCTACAGTTCGAAGGAGAGTAAACTTCATAGAAATATGTAGGTATATAAATAAAGGTTATGTAATTTGAAATAACAAAGTCATTCAATTTTCAAAATTGATATTTTTTAACCATATTTTTTCAACATCGTGTACAATTTTCCACCTTGAAATACAAACGAGGGTATTTTTTTAAGATTCATTTGGACCAGAAAAGCTATTGCTGAAGTTCAATATAAAATAACTAGGTACGTAAATTATAATTTTTTTCTTCATGCCACACAATTAAACAAATATTCGGATATTTGGAAAACTGTAAAAGATAGGTATTGGGAACACTGAAGTCATTCACCATGATTTGAGCTCTTAAATCCGAGAGGAAACAAATATAGGGTATTTCATTTGAAAAATAATAACTGTGATATGTAGGTATATTATAACTTTGAACATCCTGTATAGTTTAGAATAATTCTAGTTTGTGCATATGGAGATTCTTTAGACAGCCAGTTGAAAACAGTTAGGTACATGATATCAGATAGTTCTCTATACAGAGACAATGGTGAATGTGGTATATACATGATATGAGCTCTCAACCATTTACATATTGTTAACATTTTTACCGTCTACCTATTTAGTTTAATTACAATAATAAATCTCTTTTTTACTTTCGATGAATACCACTCAAGAATTAAATTCATTATCTACTATATTATTATATTAGACACCATTATGTCATAATGTCGAACACTTCATGTATTTGGTTTGAGGATAGAAACCCGTACTTCTGAATCTATTTATTCTATTCTATCCTTTATGCGGAAATGAATTGTCAGAAATATCTTTCAAAGCTCTGCTACTATTTCTAATATGTATATAGTAATAAATAACGAAGTGTTTGTTTGTAATATTAAAATAACAGGTTTTAACTAATTGCATATGGAAGTATATGTTTGACTAATAACAACACAACCATTTTTATAATTTTTGTCTGTCTGTCTGTTTTTATTTTTAGTTTTGTAATTTCAAAATAACAGGTTTAAACTAATTGCCTTTGGAAGTATAGGTATGTGTAGGTAATAACATAACAATATTTTTTATAATTTGTGTCTGTCTGTTTGTTCCGGCTTATTTCCGTAACGGCTGAACTTATTCTGACAGGATATCCACTGGCAGGTAGCGCGGACGAAGTCGCAACTAGCAGCTAGTAATGTATAAACCTCAAATGCCCGTCATTCAGCGAGTAAAAGAGAGTAGGATTAGGTAAGCAGCAAGAAATTAAATTCGCTTAGCACAATCTTAATCTGAAAGTGATATTTCATTAGTTAGTATATAATTACAGCGATAAAGCTGAATTGGTTGAGCTAAGTTGAGCTTTGTCGCTGTATCATTGACTTTACTAGCTAGGGTACCCAGCTTCGCTCAAGGAGTTGATATGAGATTGTGTGGTAGTTGGAATAAAAGGATGAACTTTGAAATATAAGCGGTACATATTTTGTATTCAAAATATATTCTAACTACAATACTTTTGTTATTTTTTTCGAATTTACTATCTAGGTACTCGAGAGCAAGCTACGTATAGTTGACCGTGAGAAAACCATGAGTATTACAGGTTGATGCCGCAATATTTTAAAGTTTGTCCTTGAGCTTTGTTTATTGTGAAACTAAAGGCTAATTTGGTTGGAAATTGCAGTATTTTAAATTGGAATGGCAGTTCAGTAGAGATAAGCGGTATTCTAGGGATAAATACTGTGTGTCCTTTGTCCTTTTCAGTCATAAGTTCGACTTCGATGATGTTATTCGATAGCTGTTTGACGATCATCCTTGTTCCATTACATAGTTTTGGTGAGTTGAGATTTCTGAGTAGTATGATCGGAGATCCAATTTTCAGTCGAATACAGTGGAATGGAATTATTTGTACTAGTTACGAATTTAAAAAATCTGTAAGGAAGTTGACACATTCTTCAACGTTTACCATTCTGTCGATGGATTTGTATATTTTCTCTTCACCGGGAATTTTCTTTTGAAACTTAAAATTGATATCGTCGACAATATTATTTTTAGTTGCTAAAACTGCCCTCTAAAATAGCCACCCCGGATTGGTTTAGTTATGAAGAATTTTTGAATAAAATTGGTCGATTTGTTCGTTTTCAATAGTGAATACGTTGCATAAATCACTGTTGAGTTAAATGAGGTCGGACGTCTGGTCAGTAGGATATCTGCCTTTGCCCATTCGTAAAAGTTTTTAAGCATTATGTGCTGTTGTTTCGTCTTTTGATAGTTCAACTCTCGTATTTTTAGGTAAATTTCTTATAGAAATATACCTATTGTGATCGTTCACACTTTTGAATTTCGAAAAAAATTAAACGGCATGTTGTTATATGTCTATAAGTTAGTCCAAAAAAACATTTGGTTCAAAAGTATATATATATATATATATATATATATATATATATATATATATATATATATATGGTTCAAAAGTTTATATATATATATATATATATATATATATATATATATATATATATATGGGATATTACGAAATTTGTTAACACGATAGAGGTCGCAGTTTTGAAGGTATCAAGTTCAAATTTGCTACAAAAATCAATCTCTCAAATATCTCGGTCGAGTTCGTTATTGGGCAATATCGAGTAAGTAGTTTCAAAATGGCAACCATTCAAACATTTAAAAAAATTATCAAAAAAGAGCAGTAGTGTGAATATTATTAAAAATAATTTTACGTTATAGATATAATCAGTACCTACAACTTTTGTTCAAAGCAATTTTTCATAAAATACACAGGTCAAAAAATAAAAACTAATAAAGAAAAATAACAAATATTGATAAAACATGAACACTCAATATAAATTTGATGTAATTGTACATTTTCTGGAGATCTTAATAAAGACCCTGATTAAAAAAATATATAGTATATTTATTGAAAAGAAATAGACGAAAAAAGAATCTGCCTTGAAGTGGACTCGAACCCTGTCTGCTTTATATTCAACAGCCAAAACAAAAACCTCTAACCGCAAGGCTATGACAATTTTATTTAATAACATGTAGGTATACCAATGAAAAGGTTGTTAAAATTTCAATTCAATGAATTTTGAAAAATTTACCTTTCCGCTGACTACAGGCCATCGGGATTTTTTGTTTGTCGCAGTATTTGTACTTATGTGTGGGGCCAGAGATACCTATGACTTTAAACATATGCCTTAATTTCGTCTGCTGGTGTTTACTTTTGGGATAAATGAAAGTGTCTCTCGAAAATCTCTTGAGAGTATGAGCAGTTAGAACTCATCTCATCACTTCAGAGTCTCCTCGCAGGGCTTGTAATTTTCTGTCCATGGTTTCGTATGATTTTTTGTACTATCATGCATTCGTCCCAGAATATAATTTTAGCTTGTTTTAGAAGTTCATCTCGTCCAGATGCTCTTGAGATGTTACATACCGGGAATTGTTCTTCGGTTATATTCAACGGTAGTTGTAGGGCGAAATGGACAGTTCGTCCACCTTTCGTAAGTGTGGCGGCAATGCTAGATGATGCTAGTGCAAGTGCGGTGTGTTGTTGAGCACGTATTTTTGCCAGCAATAGATTTATTACAAACGTGCTCCCGGTGCCTCCTGGCAAATCTTCCAAATGTGTTGTTGATCAGGTCCATGATAACGTTGTAAATTATTTTTTGATTGTCATTGAGTAGTAGTTTGTTGTGAGCAATGTATTAAACTCCAGATTAAAGTAATTCGTTGATGTTATAGCTTTTTCCTTTGTAATTTAGAAGTTTACTATACTGAAAGCATCTTGTCGTGGTGCTGGCATCCCAAGTAATACTAAGGTCTGGTTTTTATCGCTTAACATTTATCTTCTAGTAGAATGTGTGTTTCATTGAAGATGTCTCCGTTGAATTCGATGGGCATTTCTCTCTTACTCTCTTTGAAGGAGTCCCGTCCCACAGCTCTTATGCATTCGATGGGTTACATCTTGCTAGAATTATGGCGAAACTGTCCCTGCCTTGCTCAGCTGAGGCTGTGAGTGAGGCTTCTTGTAGTGTTAATACCCAGTAGTTGTCGTTTTCCAGTAGTCCTAAGCGTTGGCATGTTTATCTGTACTTCTGGTATTGGTAACCGTCAACAGTCTTGTAATCTGTAAAATTTTGTGATCCCCTTATTTCGTATAGCAGCATCTGTTTTTATGTATAGTGTATATTCAGCGTAGTGAATTAGTTTTCATGATTCCTGGATGATCCTCTACTGGAATTCATTGTTTTCGTCGTTGAAAATTGTTGTTTGTTGTGTCTATAGTAATATTTTCGCGAATGAGTCCATTTGGCACATTTAGAAGAAAAGCGGCCAATTTTGTGTTTTTAGGTGGTTCGCATTATTTTTTCTGGCGGTGACCGTGCTTCTCGTAGATTTATATTTTCATGGATGACTTGCGTTTGCAATATTTTATTACCTATAAGATTGTGTCACAATGATTGATCCTTCAATTCGTTCGTTTCGTTGCTGTTGGGTTTTCCTGCTTCTCACAGGGCCCAGTTGCGTTCGTTGGGAGGGAGGCAAGACCTCTTCCTCTTTTACGTTCAGGCATTGCATAAAATATAAATGCAATCTTTTTAATGAGAAATAAATTAGGTAAGCAAAAAACTTTTCACACTTTATTTTAGATAAAATATGATAGACGCTTTCAGACGTTCAAGATAATTCCATTCGAGAACATTCTTGGGAAATCACTGTTCTTTACTTCAATCTAATTTATACCGGCACTGATCAATAAATCAATGTCATGATCGTTATTGGGCAGCATTGGAAATCGGTCTTATATGGATTTTAAGGGCTATCTTCCTTATCCTAAGGGGTTGAGACTTTGTATTTGGGGGGTTCTTCCCCTGGGACCCCCATGCGGTGTTGCCATATTGCGAATAATTTCTTCAACTCAGGAAAACAAAAATTTGGCAAAGTTGCACCCCCGCATGCTGCATTTGTATTATGCAATTTAAAAGCAATAAAAGGCTTCGAATGGTCCACAATGTTCCAGAATATTCCATACTATTCGAGAGTGTTCTGGAATATTCCAAAATGATCTGGAATGTTCCGGAGCATATTGTGGAACGCTCTCGAATACTCTCGAATCTTCTGAACTATTCTAGAAGTTTCTAGAGGGTGAATCTTCTTCATGGATGGGAAGGTTTACCACAAATTATAATTCCCTTGATCGTACCGGGACTCATTTTTGAGTCTTAGCGATATGCACATTGTACACTTTCTTTTATAACACAATATAATGATTATTTTAAGAGAGTTGAAGAGCAGTTGTATTTTTTTAAATTGTGTGATAAATTAATGCAAGTAATGAATCCAGACGAGGTATACCTATACTACAGAAGATTCGATAACTAGGATAAAGTCAATTGTACCTAGATATGATGAAATTTTCTTTATTTGTTGGGTTACAACTCCTTTTTTTTCGCTGAGAATAGATATATGAATGGTACAAAAGAAAATGGCGAGAAGTATATACCTACAGTTTTTGACCGACGAACCCCGAACGGAGGAGGTATACAATTCGACTGTCTGCTTTATTTTTTATTTTTTTGGTTCGTGCGCGCCTTTTATATAGTAAACGAGCTCCGATTCTGATGATTTTGTACTCATTTGAAACAAGGGGATTGAGAAATGGTCCCATATTCATAAAAACACAAATCCGAAATCTCCTTCCCTCCGAAAACCGCCCCCGAAGGGGTGGTTGGGGCGAATTTTCTCGAAAATCGAAAATCTGAGTTGGTATAATTAAAGATAGGACAATATCCGGAAACGTTTAAATTGAACATTTTTTCAAAAGTGTAACGGTTTTCGAGATAGACGCATGTTAAATATGTAGTTTTGCAATGTGGAGAGGACAATTTCTTTCGAAAAATTTTTGGATACTACATGAAAGATATAATTATTTGTAGCAACATTTATAATGAACATTTTTTCCTTAGAGTTACGGTTTTCGAGTTAAATCGGTGTTAAAATGGTAACAACTAAAATATTTAAGCGTATTTCCGCAGCGATGTTCTGAGATCTCTATAATAACAACTACAAGCAAGGAATATACGTGGGTAATAGGATAAGTACTATCTTCATTGATATGGTATAGTGAACGTTCAACGATTTTCGGGACTAATGTTACACTCAAAAGAGTGAAATAAATATTTTGTACAAAAAATTGGGCCGACGTTATTAGTTGGTGCACTGAAAAGTATAAAATAATATTAATTCTATTGGTGGTGGTACTTGTGAAGTTGGTGCCAAAAGTTATCAATCTACCTGCAACTGCACAACTTCAAAAGTAACAGCACCAATAGAATTAATATTATTTTATACTTTTCAGTGCACCAACTAATAACGTCGGTCCAATTTTTTGTAAAAAATATTTATAATATCTCAAATTATCAGAGCACATTCTGTAGGTGTAGGAGAGTTGCCTAATAAAGGGTAGTTGAATATTGCCGGATCTTACATTATATTAACAGCTTTCGAAATGGCTAACAAAACGGTCTGTAACATAATTTGACCATGTATGCACTTACTTTATTTTGTACAATGTTAAAATAAGTATATTTCAATACGCACAATGTTTCTGTACAGATCAGAGCATATCTTAGGTACAACAGAAATTATAAGAGATGTCTTTTCGTATAAGAAAAGTTTAATAAAAAGAGTATCCAATATTATTCGACTTTCCTCTATAGTCTTGATAATAAACTTTCTAAGTTTTATCGAGTACTAACATTGTTGAATTTACTGAGGTGTTACCCTAACTTATAGGGCCGATAAAATGAAATTTTATTTAAATAAATAATAATCTTTTTATTTAGCAGGTTAAGTAGTATCATATTCTAATAATGTTGTATAATTGATTCATTTCATTAAAGTATTGATACGTGGGTAGTTTATCATGTACTTACTGTTATTTCTTCAAGTTTGTATTTGTTCTGATTCCTTGCTTACAATAGTTATTGCATGTACATTTAATTATGTAGTTCTAGAATTATAGTAGATTTATTCTCGATCCTTCCAGAAACAATTTATGAGGTACAATTTGTCATACTATTGTCAGTTTGACAAGGATCTAGAACATTAATTATGTGCGTCTAGATAATCATAGAACATTCTCGATGAATATTATATCATAATTCAGATATATAAAGCTGTGACGATCACGGAACAGGGTCAGTTTATTGTATCAGTCAATTGGAGACATAACTCCAAAGTAGTTGGAACGCGATAGTTAAATGACAAGTAGTGACAGTTGTACTACAACAGAAAGCCGTGTACAGTGTATTTGAAAATAAATCATTGGAAGCAATCTGCGAATTTTGAGTATTACGCAAGTGAACTCACCCCACAAAGTTTAGCACAGGGTTAAACGTTACAGTATATATTTTGAAATATGCAACCACTTGACTACGTTCAACAGCTACAGTAACTTATTGAAGCGTTTTACTAATAATTCACCTAATCTTATCTTATTATGTTTAACCGCCACCACTGGTCCCACCTCCAAATTCAAAAAAAGAACATGCATCCCTAAGTGGGCTCAAGAATGTGAAATGTCCACTATATTCAAGAGAGAGGCATTGTGGCTCCTTTGGAATGTAAATTGAACAAGAAGTCTTATCTGTGTGTGTATGTGTGTGTGCGAGTTGGCAGCACTAATAAACCATTGTTGCTGAATTAACCGAAACCGATTATTCTTTTTTTTCTTCATCAACGACCACCTTCGACTTGCATCAAAAAATAAATTCAGGTGTGATATCAAATATCTACCTACCAGCAGATCGATTGATTGATTTAATCAAATTAATGACAAGCAATATGAACATGAGTATGTAGGTACATGAAATGGAGTGGGTATCATGACATGGATGTAGATTATATATTGGAAATCGATAAGATACTATGCGGGATTACTTTGTTAATAGGAAGAACTTGAGCTATTAATTTGGAATTAATTTATAAGAAAAGTGCAATGGAATGTTGGTTTCTGATATTTCCATGTCAGTCATAGAACGATCTAAATTCCGAATAGGTATTACACACCCATACAGTTTGAGTGAAAAAATAGAACTCGTATTGATATATTTTTTAAATATTATATAACTCCATACAATAGATAAAGATTTTATTTTCAAACTTTTTATAGGTATATGATGTTGGAGTTATCGTTCATTTGACGCCCCAGATTTTGTTGAATCAAATTTCATATAAATTAATAATTACCAAGCACGCCACTGATAATATTTTCTATATATCTTGATATAATGGTATTCGGTCGATTCCGACAGCTCGATCTTTTTACATTTCTATTTATGGTGGATCGTAATTTTCGGATTTTCATTCGTTTAAATGTTTTCGGACAGCGCTTATAATGGAAACAGGCTTACGCACGTAAAGATATGTATACCCTTACTGCCAGCCAAAAGACATTCTATTACTGAATGCTTTACCGGTAAATTTATTATCTTGCAGCTTCACAAATTTTTCTTAACGAGAAAGAACATTTGATGAATTATATGGAAAATCAACATTTCCTCTTGCAGGATTTGCCGGTATATTGGCATCATAGGGTGAATTAAATGATTTATAGTTAGAACCAGGCCAATTTCAGATAGTAAAAATAGTATATTGTCATTGTTACAAGAACTTTGATGCCTGAGGCATAGTATAAGTAACTATGCCAAAGGTATCTAGTTCCTTTCAGCAATTTCACGAGATTCAAGTAAAATTGCGTATGTGAAGATTTGAAACTATTTTTTTTGTAGAGAATATATAGAGTGTCCTCGTTTTTTGTGGCAGGACTTCCAAAAAGTGTGGTAGAATTCATTGCTAACAAAAAACTTGACCTTTTATGCACAAAGTCGTTGTTTTGGATTTACAGATTTTTCGAATATTAAATAAAATTGGAATTATTATTCATAAAATGAAAACCCCTTTTTAGATTATTTTGAAACATGGAAATTTTTGCTGTGATAATAATACTCATTCTTTTCAAGTAACTAATTAAATTTGCCGTAGTTACTCTAGTAGGGCCACAATAAAAAAAACAAAGTGATAAAAATAAAAATAAGTATGTGAAACGGCGCTGATTTTTTAATATTTTGAGATTTTTCTAGTTTGAGTATTAGAAAATATACCTTTTTGTAAACAGAGTTATTATCCTATCTCGCTTTGTTTGAAAAGGAAAAAGTTACTGTAGCAATTTTTTGATGTTCATTGAAGTTGTTTGACTGACCGTTTTAGATTTTATGTTTCAAAAGTACCTAGGTATTGCACACATATTATTATTTCTTATAAAAATGCCTACTTGTGGCAGCAAACGATAACAAATAAATAATGTTCTGAATAAGCTTTAAATATTTTCAAACGAAGTGACAGGAAAAAACAATTTAAAAAATGTATTTTTCAATATTACCCTACCTTTGACATAGTCTTCCCATATCTTCAGCCGACGAGTTCATTCATGTGCTTGACTTACCCAACGAAAGTCTTCGATCTCATTTCTCAAGGTCTACATAACCATGGTCTTACACTGTAGCCAAACTTCAATTGAGCGCAGCGACGTGTTCTTTCTATAATTTCATCATCTACCCAAGTAGTTATTACATTTACTATCGAGTCTAACCTTGATTGCGCCTCTTCTTTTCTTCTTAGCTATTTTATTCAGATTTGTTTCTATCAATAAATCCTAAAGTTAGGTTTCACAACAAAATGTCTAGAGTCTTCCAAAATTCAGATTTCGATATGTCAACAATAACTTGTTTGTCTCTTTATGTAAAAGTGGAAACTGATGCCAGATGTACGACATATCTTGCAGATCCAGCTGAGCAAATACACGACACGACTGACGTTTCTATGGACAGCTACATTCCCTCTTTTTCGCTACTTTATTCAATCAACAATGGTAGAAATCTACTATGGAATTTAACTTATTATTTTAATAATAAATTGTTTAATTGCTTATGTCACAAGTTTCGAACCAAGTAGACTAGATATGAAACAAGGGTCGACTCATATGGTGTAAGATGAGATTGCAAATGACGGCAGGGTAGAAATGTCAAATATGCACCTCGTGATCTCTCCTTATTGCGGGGAACGAAACAGTAGTTTTTCACTACCATATGACCATTGCTATTTCCTTGGCGCGAAAAATAAGTGAATGGTTCCACGACCTGACCAGATGATTTTTATATTCAATGGGATTTGACAGCGGAAGGAAAGTATGTTCTAGTTGGTGTTATTGACATAGAGACATGCATCGCGCATACCCTATCTCGCAAATATTTGGAAAATGGCGAAAAAGTGTGAGACACAAACATTGATTGTAATGCCAGTAGGTAGTTGTCATTTTGTTGAACTATTATTGTCTCAAATTAAATGTGTCAATTTTTAACAGATACTTTATGTTTTTTTAAACAAAAGAGACAGATATTGACCGCACATTCACTTTGTCTCTTTCAAAGAGCTGTTAATTTTGCGAGTATATTGTGCAGTCCTTCTCTATGCCTGTGGTAGAGTAGTCGGTAAATCTACCAAATCTGATAGTGATTCAATAATGCAGACAATGCTCCGAAAGCTTGCCCCCTAGCGATCGATGACAAAAATAGCAGTGGCCACCTTTCTGGATACAGTAGAAGCATTCAATAATGCTTCAGCCATATCTATAACAAAGTGTTTGGAAAGAAAAGGAGAAGAGCCTGTAACCTGCGGGTGGATCGCCCTGGGAAAGGCAACCATCACGGCAGAGGTGCCGTACTATCGCCTCTTACGTGGGCAGTTCTAGTAGACACCCTTCTAGTTATATTTTCTGACGAAGGCATTTATTTAGTCAGAGGAAGAATTTCAAATTCACTCTCAGAACGTACCCGACAGGCATTAAAGACGACTGGTGTAGGGAGGAAGAACTCTCAGTGAATCCTCACAAAATCACACTAATTGCGTTTACAAAAAATGGACCCAGCAAGGCCTACAAAAGCCTCAGATTAACGGGGTGAAGAGTCCATTTGCTGAGTAAGTTGAATACCTAGGGTTAACCTTTGACCAGAAGCTAACATGGAACTCACACATTTGAAAAACCATACACAAGTCCAGAATCGCTCTGTAAAGGTGAAGATAGATGGGTGGTAAGAACTAGGGGTTAAGCCCCTTGATGACCAAATGGTTATATACACAGGTAGTGATATCATATGGGACAATAGTATAGTGGTCGGGGACACGGTAAAAAGGAGCTCAGAGGAGCTCAGTGGTATTCAGAGGCAGGCCTGCTTGAGTATCACAGGGACCATGAGAGCGAACGCCAACTGCCGCTATGGAGATAATATTGAACCTACCTCCACTACATATTATAGTCCAGGGAACGCCAGATCTGTCAGTCACAGATTACTCTAACGGCCTATATACGATAAGGTCTACGAAGAGTAATATAAAGAAATAAAGGCCGATTCAATATTGGGATTGCCAATGGATAAAATAGCCAAACAATATAATTTCAAAAAAGATTATGCAGTAGTCATGCCAGATAGGAATGACTGGATAACAGGACCGCTCTTGAAGGCAAGCCTCAGAAACAGGGCCGGCATATACGGGGTAAAAGAGAGGTATATGATCTCTCTGAGCCTAGGGATCTATGCCACAGTCTTTCAGGCAGAGATCATGGGGATACAAGCGTGTGTGGACGAATTGTTAAAACGCAAGGTAAATAGCCAAATAATCTTCATTAATTCAGACAGCCAGGCAGCACTAAAAGCGCTGAGCTCATAGCGTGGGTTCTAGGGCACCAGAAAATTGATGGCGACCTAAATGCTGACCAACTAACCAAGCAGGAAGCGGTACAGGCCATGATTCGACTCTGCCCTCCTGCGGAATTGCTTAACGATTAGTAGACATATCCAATAATGGATCAAGAACCAGGTATTACTACTGTGGCAAGAAACCACAGGACAGAAACAAGCCAAATTATTCCTAAAAAGCCCCTCAGCCGAAATGTCCCGCGAAATAATGAATCAAAGTCGGAAAAATGGTCGCGGTGGGTTAGGACGCGTAGCCACTCCAACTTATCTAATCTAAACTTTATCATGAGGGGATAATGAACCAAAATCCAGTAAAATATTATCTTAATTTACCAGAATATACACCCATGTTGTCACCGACTAACGACATACACGTGGTGGTCTTAAATGCGTTTACCAATTGAACATATCTTATTTGTCCTAGTATCATGGATTAAATTAGTTGTGCTAATGACAACCTTGTATCTTCTACTTCTTCTTCTAGTTGATAGTTGATAATGATCATAGACAAACTAAACCACCCTGTAAGAAGCTCTCATATCTCATATTTTCATCCTATCTTATACCCCCTTAGCCATCATCATAAACATATATAGTGTTAGAGGCGAGAGCAGGTGCATCGTTAAGGACCTAAAACGAAATGCATTAACGTGTAGAATGAATGGCTGCCAATGAAGCCATTATTGACCATCACTGGACTGGAGAGAGAGAAAGGGAGAGACAGAGAAAGAAGTTTGTATGTGTGTGTGATAGTGAGTGAGTGAGTGCTGCTTTTTTTCTACTTATCATTGTTTGCGACGGCTCGGTTTGATTGAAATATATCAACTTGGAAAAATACCGCCGTTTCGTTCTCTTGCTTATCACAATAAATCACTAATGTTCGACTGCTATACGATGGCTACATAGGCGTAGATAATATTATGAAGTATGTATCGTTCTTTGAAATTGAAAAAGGAGCATGTACAAGGTAGGATTCGTTTGTCATGGCCTCAAAAAATCACCATTTTATCATTAACTGAGCTTTAATAAGAAAACTAAAAGATATAAAACCTTGAAATTTGCTATAGTGATGTAATGAAGTAAAAATTACCTTTTTTCAGTAATTATTGTCTTGGATCTTGGAAGTGAAAGATTTATCTATGCTCTAAGCAATAAAATTGATTATTTCATGATAGCATTTATAAAAAAGGCACTGAAGGGTATGAAAAAATTATAATCGTAACCGGCGAAACAACATCTGTAATTCGCTTTGTCCTAATCTTTCTAAATTGTTCTAAATCATATTTTGCACATTCAATTATTTGTAGAATTTAGCATAATCAATCCTCATCACAATGGTCTAGAAGGGTGGCGTGTACATTTTCTCAAATACAAGCTCTAGGTATTCATACTGCAAGAATAGTCTAGTTTGTGCTATTGGTAAACATGCAATTCTTTACCGAGGGCACGTATCAGAGTTATTGGGTAACTTGAGCTTGGCTATTATGAGTAGATGATCCAAGAGGTAGCCATGTATATCAATTATTACTGTGCTTTCCTTTAGATAAGTGAAAAGATTATCCAACAATTATTTAAAGCTAGTGTTACTAAATTATTTGTAATATAGTTCATAGGTTTTAAAAAGCTCATTTACTTGACGGGATCTATATAATTTTTGTCTATATTGACGTGGACGTTGAATTCGCCTATAATTAGTAAATTGTAATGGATGTATGACTTTAGGATAAAGTCAATTATATTCAAGAAACTTTAGAAGTCTGCTGAAGGAGATATGAACACAGTCAGGCAGTGAACCCTATAACATAGAAAACTACTCACCTCACAGGTCCTGATTTCTTTAAAATCACTTAGATCTAATTCAGTCTGATAGTTATTAACTCAACCTCAAACATCCAGTGCTCAACAAAGAAAGCTGAATTGAGCATTTCCACGTGAAGAATGGTCTCAAAGTTTGAAATCTCATTTTGTAGAGATTGTGTATTGTTGTCTTAAAGTTTTGGAAATTGTACATTGCTGCCTTGAAATTCTGAGTTTGGATAAAATTTTCTATAGGCATGATGATTATTTTTGTTTCTCATACTAGGCGCCCATTCTTAAACCTTTAGCGCCGCTGCGATTCGGCGGCACTTCAGTTATCTCGAACGATCGTTCTGCAAAATCTGGCATCCTCTTGAGGTTGTTACTCCTTGACTCAAATTTCTGTAACATTATTCTTTACTCGCGTCAACAATAGTCAAGTTTTATGCTTGTTTCTGCTTCTGGCGTTCTATGTTGTTGATCAAGTTGCGTGGTTGACCGTGATGGTCTCCTTGTATGGCTGCAAGACATTAGTTTGGAAGATGAGATTTCTCCACTTTTCCGTCGTTAATCGTTAACGTGGGTTTTTAGCATCGGTTGTTTCCAAATAAGAAATTCTTTCAAGACGGTTATTTTCCTTGAGGATATCTTTCTTATCTTCCGATTGATAGGGAAGAGATTTCAGTGTTTCATTTTCCCTTTTTAGAACACTTATTGTGATGTCACTCTGCTCGAAAGAAAATTTATTTCGCATTATTAATGGCGACTTTACTTCACCTTCATTACAGGTATGATATTTCTCCACAGGCAATTCTTAAAAGATTGACAGCAATACATTTTTTCTTGTTATGATATTTTATAATTATATATATATATATATATATATATATATATATATATATATATATATATATATATAATATATAATTATTGAGATATAGTATTTCAGTACGCTTTTATTTTATTTTTATATCATCCCACTTGCAATTGTTTTCTCATTAAAAAAGATTTCATCATTTTCTACAGCTTTAAAGAGCCTATAATAAATCTATGTTATATATGTGAATTCTGATACTCTAAGAAACAAACTTATGAAAGTTAATCTATTAGAAAAACAAACAGCAGACCACATTTTATATAAAAGCATACAATAGTTATTCATCGTTATAAGTAGTATGAATGGCTCTGTCCACAAAGAAAGAAACCTAAATAACCCTACGAATTTCAGAGTATTACAAATTACAACAATATCAATAATAAGAGTCTATTCTATACACATATATACGAAAGGCCTAAAGCTCTCTTTGAAAATCCATAACATTGAGCTGGCAGTATTCGGTATTGCAAAAGGGCATTATAGATGTGGAAGTGGGCTTGAAAAATCGGATTTCCTCCCTTATAAACCACCCTCAATATATATATTATAAGAATGAGCAGTTGTTGTGGTGGCACAACTGGACTTGGAATCCTCGAACTTTTTGTGCTTCGGTTTTTTTATTTTCTATGGATGCTATTATAGAATTGTCAAACGCACACATTGCATCGTGAAGGGTCAGAAAGTTACTTCCAGTAAACTTGGGAATAGTAGGTATATTTTTGCAAACAAAATTTTCAACTTCTTCCAGCAGAATGTAGATTTATTTGATAATTATCAAGCCTGAGAGAGAGATAATAACTGAAATTGAAAATAAGAATAGTTGAACATAAATTAACCCTCGATGAATTTTTGTATACATGTGACTGACGCCTGTAATTTCCTTGTAAAAGGTCTATTTGAATAACGCGATAATTTGATGTTCTTTTTTTATTGGATAGAGCAGTTGTGAGAAATTACTGATCTTGTTAAAATCTAATATACGCTTCATCACAAAAGGGGTAAAGCGAAGTGACATTTAAAGAAAAGTAAAGGTATCGAAGTAAGAGCACTGCAAGATTCATGTCGCTACACTTATTCCGAAGTCCCGGAACATAGTTGAATCTCCAACAATTTTGAATTCTAGGTAATGAGCCACATAATAATGTGAAATGCATAAAATCAATCGAATTATATAGGTACCTCCTCCATTTGGGAAGCAGGGCAGAAACTAGGACCGCCATACTTAGCACGTGACAATGAGTTATCGTAGGGGAGAAGCTTTCACTTAATAGAAGTGGCATCGTCTCAAAAGTATTTAGCCAATCTTTCTGTCATTTTGATAAGCAGTTTGCGTAAAATATTTTTTTTATTTTTCCTGTATTATTACTGATCATTAAGCATTGTGTTTGGGTATTAATTATATGCAGCAGGGACGCTGTAATCAACGAGAAATCACCCCATCCTCAAGTACCTGAGTATATACAAACTTCTGAGTCGCTCCTGCACCTGCTTGATTGAACTTTATTTTTACACGAAATAAAGTGTAAAACCAAAGGCAAAATTAACTTGAACCCGACATTGTACAAGTCGCCTTAGTGTGAGTTTCTTAATGTCCCTGGAGTGACGCCGCTTTTGCAAAAGAATTCTAATACAAAAGTCTTCCATTTACCAACAAGTCCTACATATATACTCAGAATCACCAATACCAATAGAATTATTATTATATTGTAGTTTTCACTGCGATTGAGACGAATCTAGTTTTTTTAAATATTTATTTTATTTTATTTATTTAATTCCAAAATATTGCAATGTCTTTTAAATACAATATTTATACCTAATTTAAGACTTACATAGAATAAATTAGCCCCTATATGCGGTAACATTCCTATGGAAAAAGAAAAATGTATTAAATATGAAACTAAATATCAAAATACAATAATCATTTGTAAAAGCAACAGACATGCCCAATTAGATTTAGCTCTATAATTTTAACTAATTCACCATAATGCTCTACGAAGTATATTTTTGATAATTTAGAAAAAGAATTTATGCTTTTAGTTAAAACATTATTTGGTAACAGTTTGTATATTTTAGAGCCCAAGAAAGTGATTGATTAAAAAAAATCACCGTAACATCTAGGAATCACGAGATGTTTGCTTATATTTATTCTAGTGTCATATTCATGATGAACAACTGTATTATTCTTATTATGTCTGTGGATATAACAACATGTCATGTAAAAAAATAGTGTTCTTATATTAATAATAGTCTTATGTACATGTGTAGGATATAATATATTTCTCTTGTGAATTATTTTCAATATTTTATTTTCCAAAACCTGCAATGGCAATGAGTTGTTATACAAACTGCCCCATACAATTCCATAGCGCAAAATAGATTCAACTATGGCCCGATAAAGAGAAATCATCACTCTCACACCAAGCCTTTACCTTAATGTATAAAATGTATGTACTAGATACTTTAGTTTTTGAATCAGATAAGTTACAGGTGTGTTCCATTTTAAGTTTTGGTCAATCATTAAAATTATAAATGCCCATCCTGTCTGCTATGAAGAATACTTCTAGGGAGAAATGCATCTCTTAGATTTTTATATAGTACCATTTCTTAGCAGTCCTCATCAAATTATCATTGAATGAATAATGATCAAAATCGGAGTAGGTTAAGGAACCTTCTATGCAAAACGAGCGAAAGTTGTACCTTCTTCGAAAAGTAAATCAAACAAAGATAAAATTTTTGTATTAACATCTCCTCCTTTCTTTAAAATCGATCAAAACCCTGTAAACATATATTTCAGTACGGCTTTGAAAACTTATTAATCGATAGCTAGGTACCTATTTCGTATAATATGGATTAAAAATTAAATACATGTATTTAGTATGCATATTACATTAAATAATATCAAACTGTATTTTCTGAAGATGCCAACCTCTTTGGCGAAACATTCAATACGAGTCTCAGATGTTGGTGTTCTATGGTTTGGTATTAGTTATTTCTACGTCAGTGGTTCTATATCTCACATACCATCGTTTATATTGTCATCTTTGTACTCAGTCACCTTTTAACTCAAAATTATTAATGAACTGGCTTTGACAGGCGTTTTCGAAGACTATTTTAAATGACTTTTACGCCTCTTAGATGAATAGTTTAAAAAATAATCAAATGTCTCAAGTGCCTATGATAAAATCATTTTATATTGAAAAATGTAACTTTCCAAATTTCTCAACATACACGTTATTTATTTATGACAAAAGAAAAATAAGTTCTATTTAATAAGTCCATAGCCAACTATGATTTGCATTTAAAAAATACAAGTTTATGTTATAACCGGTAAACAAAAGAAGATATTCAAAATATATAAATTTCATTCAATTCTACTCAAAAAAGTGCATGAAGAATGTGTAAATATATTTTTTCTAATATGAAAACCAAGAACAATATGGAAATTAATCTAAATCGTAAAAAATCGAACTTTTCGATATAGCTCGAAAACAAAAGAATATAGCGAGTTCTGGTTTTCACCATTGAGTTCTTGTCAAAAAAAAGCAAAAGAGAATGTACCATCCATTTATCCATAGTACCTACTTATAGTTACCAAGATCTCCTATAGCAACATTAAAATTGGCCCACTCTGTACAAAATATCGAAATGTCTGGCTATTTTGATGGTAAATCATATGTCTACTACGAATATTGGTTGGTTTGTATATTATCCAGCTAGTATACACACTACAAGATTTATCACTGAAGTACAAACCACAAGAAAAGTACACAAATGTTGTTGGCTAGTTTGCAATACAGTTCTGGATAAAGTAAGAAATTTACGTTCTTGCAGTTAGAAATACATCATATTACGAAAGAAAAGAGTCGTTTTTGAAAATAAAAGTAGGTTTGACTATTTAAGGGCAAAGGAAAGTTATTTGAGTATGTTTCCCGACTCTCCCTTGCCTCATATAAACAAATCTTTTTTTATTTAAAAAGACACATTTGCATGCATTATATTTACGAAATTCAAACTGTAAGATCGACCTTAAATAGTCAAATCTACTTTTATTTTCAAAAACGACTCTTTGCTTTCGTAGTATTATGTATTTCTAAATTGAAGAACGTCTGAAATTCTTTATTTGTCCCGAACTTGTGGATAGATTGTAGAGTAGCCTAAAACACCAGCTAATTTATTTTATTATTTTATGTTCTTTTCTTGTTGTTTGTACTTTAGCGATAAATAGTGTAAATTAGCTATTTTAATAGAAAATATCTGGGCGACCGAGCTTTGCTCGGGTGTTGGGTAACACATAATTTAGAGTAAGGCTATACGAGTTATAAGTTAAGGATATTTAAACTTATTAAAAAATGTGCATATCTCTGGTTAAAATGTATTGCGATCGGTAAATACTGCTTTTATTGTTTACATATTGGTAAGTTATAGATTTCGAAATAAATGTGAATGTGTAATATGAATGATAAATATACCAAAACTCAGCTGTATCAACCTCCAAACACTATACATAGGAAGGTACTGAAACTTTTATCTGCGGAGCCATTCTTGAAATAGCTAGTGTGGACCTCGAGGGTCACACCGATTAAATATAAAAGATTCGTCAATCGATTTCTCGACTCCGAAAACCCCTTTATGCTAATTTTTACCAAAATCTGCTATCCCTTTCTTGCATTAGCTAATATGTACCTTAAGGGTCGCAATATATTAGGTATGTACAAATTTTCATTGAAAATTTCCAATTAAATTATTAGAAATTCATATTAACATCTTTTATTTTAAAAAATGGGTTTTGCTAAAAAAAACTCAGAGGTGATCGGGATGCGATCCCAGGAACTCTAGATTATTATCCGGAAGCTTTACCATAGGACAATTTCTCCCTATAACAATAATGGGTTCATATCGCTATCTGAGCTATAATCTATAGAGCTCTTGAAATGAGAATATTAATTGCTGAAAACGATTTTTCTTGTGAATGTGACTACAACCAATCGATTCAATATACTCTAGAACCCATACATACGAATTTTCATCAAAATCGGTAGACCAGATTCCGAGATAAAATTTGAATAGGTATATATATATATAACAAGCATTGCTCGTTTAATATAATAAGATATGATGAAAATAGCCTGTCATTTAGATAGTTGGTATACTATCCAGCTAGTCTATAAACTAGTCAAGTAAACACTTTAATCATAACATGTACAAACTTCAAATAATCATAATCATACTGGCAAATTATATGATTCCTTAAATATGGCTTTTATTGGAAAATATATCTTTTTATAACCATTATCCTAGTAGTAAGAAATGAAGCTAGAATATTACACTATTGTTATCTTTTAATATAAAAACTCTGTTGATGTTCATATTACAACTACAAATGAAAAATGACTCAAGGATTATAATATCCTTTTATTTATATAATTCAAATGCACCATGAAATTATCAGTTACTTTCACGCTTACTTAGCACCTTAGAATTCGATTACATGGCCATGTAACATTCTCTTCTTCTCTGTGATGGCATAGATATAGGTAGGTGGTATTCATGAGCTCTGTCTTCTTGTAGTTTCGTATATACCCAACCTTTGTTGGTACACCTGGAGGTTCTTGCTCAATTTTATTGGAAATTTACTACGCTCAATAAGATACACTGAATGAATGGAGAGGCACAGGAACTCCATGGAGTGTGTGTTGTATAAATAAATTAGCTCTCAAATAATTATTTGTTGGTAGAAACGTCATTGTAATCAAATGGATAGAGAAGATATCTATACAACTTATAGTAACTATATTATATTATCGGGTGTGTAATAAAGAAACAATAGCAATGATAACAATTGTCAAAATACCTACAGAATTGTGATGAACTATTATACAATAATTATTGCAACCATAACTTTCTATTGCAAATAATTTAGATCATTTAGTTCATACTTTTTAAATCCTATCTACTAAACCAGGTTATGTAAGTATTGATTCAATGGTTTGACCAATATAGTAGGTATGTAGACGAAATCGTTAAATTATTTTATGTGAATGCCTGCATTGTCAAGTACCTATGTAGGTACATCAAGTCTGCCCTTGGGGTTACGAAGAAAGGTTTAATTTTTTGTCTCATTTGTCTCATTGAAAACTTTATTTAAATGCCATATTCTGAAAATATCCCTTTTCATGTTTAACTAGAGCAGAAGGCAAGATAGAACTATTAGGGTAGTATTTTCTACAATCAGAAAATTTTGCAACAATACCTACTCTTTTATCAATTTTCATTGAGAGTATTCATTATTTTTATATCGCCAATTTTCTTCTGCTCAACAACATAAAGGGTGTTTCAAAATCGATGGACTCGTAGACGTTTTTGTCTCCACGATCTCTCTAAGAGACATACAATTCTCAAATTTTGGTTTTAACCATAGTCAACAACGATCTATCGAAACAAAATATTTTGAACATTATAGTTTTGTCACATCTACAGGTATGGCATATCTACACTGTTTTTTCTATACAATCTCTAATTCTAAGGCAGATACCTAGTTTACAAAAATAGACAGATTTGAAACGTTATTTGTAAATCTATTTACGATGGTAATAAATTTCATGAAAAATGGTTAAGGTTACTGGTGTGATGTAGGATCTGCATTAATTTTTACACTGTGGCCAACGGCCAAAGTCAATTTTCTTAAATACAAAAATACCTGGAGAAAAATTTGAAATTATCTTTTATTATTTATATGCTATGTCTGAAACAGCCAAATGAAAACAAATTTATAACTCAAACATATCATGAGCTCATGAAAATCACTAGTTAAACTAGGAATACATTTCGTTTTAGTGATGTCTTTGTTTAAAACGGTTACTATTTACCCGCATTCATCAGTTGTACACATAAAATGCTGATTTGTTGACCTTTGTACTTCTGGTAAACTCAACCCTTGAAATACCAGTCTCACTCGAGAGATAATCAACTTTACTTATATCCGGAATTTTGTATAAATTCTATTTTGTTTTACCCCAAAGATTAACGTCAAAGGAAGTGAGATCCGGGGGACCTCGGTGATCAATTCCATGTACTAATTTTGCCAATACAACAACTTGCATACATTGAAAATGTCAGTACTAACAAGGAAAAATGGTAAATTTTCTAAAAACTCATTCGCAGGAAATGATAAAATATGTAGATATTTTGCAGTACTTACCTACATATATTTTTGATTTGAATAAATAATACAAATTAAAATTGAATATGTTCTGAAAGTCAATCTTTCTAACTCTAAAGAACTCCTGGATCCAAATTCCTTGAGAAAATCAGGAGCCTCATTATTTTTATTATTAGAATTATTTCGCGAAACTGCGGTTGAAGGTTTATGAAAATATAATAATGTAGGGATACATTTGACTCTTCCGTAATATCCTCCAAATTGAAGTAAGTATGTACCTACATGATATTCTGAAATGGGGATTGGCATGAACATATGCAAGATTTCATTACCCTCATCTCCGCTCATTTGTTGTGTTTTGTTTCTTTGAGTACGAGAATCAGAAATTTGAGAAAAATAGAATTGGTCCTCAGAAGCGTTCAGTCTTGCCAGATTGGCAAGCGCGATTTATAAGAAAAATATTCAAAATATCTTCGTTAGAATATTAATTATTCTTCATTATCTTATTTTCCGTAATTTCAAAGTAAGTAAGAAAATAACTAATGTATAAAATCCATTTTCTTACTTATTAAAACTATGCTGTCCAAGGTATGGCACTCTTTTCAGATAAAAATGGTTTATATATCAGCAACAAGAAAATTATTTTACAAAGCAATGCAAATATTCAAAGAATGTTAAAATTTAAGTATGTTACTATCATAGATGAAAAGATAGGGAATATTTTACGCTACTCATTTATCTAATAGTAGGTATGTTGTATTCAAGGGAAATTACTTTTGGCTTCTTTTTATAACCACTCCAGTAGACATATAATTTGGCCACCCTGTGTAAAAATTAATGCAGTTACATAATATGTACATACATATTACCAGTTTCCTTAACCCTTATCCATTAGATTTCTATAAATTTGATACATACTCATACAATGGTAAATAGGTTTATAAAAAAAGTTTTATAGATTTGACTGTTTTTACGTTCTCCATGAACGTCTAATACTCCATCGAGTTTGAAACGGAGACATAACCACACTCTACACAGAAAATTTGTAAGTAGCTATAGGTAGACCTATGCATAAATAATAGGTATTTCTACCTAAATGTATATAGCATGGTGATAAAACATTGACCCAAAATTCATAACTCTTTTCTAAAACGATTATCAAAAGTTTGCTCGACCATGCCGATTTTTGATACTATAATACCAAATTTTGTTTTCTTCTTCAGAGAAGGCGCTGATAATGTCCAAGACCATATTGGGGATTTGTCGCAGTCGACAAATATCTAAAGAGAGACAGCTTTTTATTTGCTTTGAGTATGTTAATTTTTTTCGAGAGGAGGGATTGTTATTTATTTATTTTTAATATGGGTACCATAAATGTTTTTTATTTTAAGGGATACCTACCTTATATATTTTACGTCAATTTTTGTAAATTTCATTTTTTTAATAAAAATCAAAAAAAAAAGCATTTTCTTTCTATAGCTCCTTCTTCCAAGTTAATTTGTTCAGCAGAAATATAATTATTTTTGGGTTATTAAATAATAACAAATTTAAAATAAAAAAGTTTATTTAATTTTAATCTTCTATCTACTTACTATTAATATATTTTTATGTATGTTGAATAAACGAAAAGATTATTATAAATATTCTGAATAAGGCAAGTATTGATCATAGGTTAATATTTACTTGAGAGTTATTCAAAGTAATTGTTTAATTAATATTCTCTATTAACAACGAATAAATGCAGATATTATTATAAGCGGCCTTTATTTATCGTTAATAGTAAATCATTTTTTGAAAATAACTCTTGATTTGCCGCCAATAAAATCTATATTTCTTTTAAATTGATCCTTATTTACTGTTAAGCAGCTATATCAAGAAAATTTAAATTAATTATTTGTTTCTCATAAATAAGTGTTCATTCCGCCATTATCGAATAAAGCATATATACATTGTTTATTAATTTAGTTAACTGTAAATAAATTGTTTTCTCGGTGTATACATAAACGTTTCTGTGATTTTGAACCAGATTTTTATTGTTGAGATTTTATGGTCATTTATCCGTTATTAAAACAGGCAAGCGTTTTTGAATTTATTGTCTGTCTGTTTGTTTGACCGAGCTAATGCCCAAAACGGTGGAGTTTCATCTATTACATTTACTTTTGACGGCTGAAACGTGTTTCGCCATTCAAGTTGTCATCACCATCGGTGATCTGTTTCAATGTTTCTTAGGTACCATAAGTTTGGATGTTACCTTATTCTACGCGAAAGATTCTCGTCCTCAAGTACCTATTGTTGAAAAAAAACGATTTTCTAATTACTTATTATCATTAATATTAGGGCCGATGTCAGAATCAAATTTAATATCCTATTCATTTCATCCAGCTTTAAAAATTTCATATATTTTTTGATTGGACATATAATTCAAAGTGACTTTGAAAGAACAAAAGATAAGATGACTGACGTTGGAAAAGTTATTAAAAACGCACTATTTTTATGCCGTCATCAAGATATTAGTTAAACAGATTGAAGAATTTCAACCCTTATCATCACAAGTCCTGGTAAAATAGGGAGTTTATCTGGGGTTTCCAAGAATTTCTGGGACAAATTCGAAGGCGCTTGATAGTTTTTTGTATAAAATATCGTTACATTTATGTAAGTCCACCAGTGCACCTACTAATGAACGCTCTAGGCCTAGGCGAACAATAGGCGGAATCAAAATACGAAGATAGCAGAACGCATTGCGCACAAAATATAAAAATGTAGGGCTGACGTGGGGAGGGTATCTACCATACTCAGGATTTTCTCATGGTGATCCTGTAAAATTTGTTTTTTCAAATTCTTAGGCTCAGTACTTTTTGAGATAAACGAGGGGGAATGACCACTTTTCGTTTCTTTCCCTCATGATACGCTTAACCTAAGCCATTCATCTTAAAATGTTTAAAAGTACGTATTTGTATTACTTATAAGAAGCCATTTTATTTGAGAAGCCCCTGAAGAATTTTCCTTTCAAAATTTTCAATTTATTTCTCAAAATAATCAGCCAGTATCCGAATGTAGCTATTCACCATAAAAGATCGTTATGCGGTCAACTAGTTCTTTATAATTATCATATTGGAACCTTTTTATTCAGTAGTTTTCAAGAAAAGAGGCTGTGATAGGGGGATAAACAGATAACAGAGCTATTAACGAAAAAATACTAGGACGTCATAAAGGAATATCAAAATGGAGATAATGGCTCACAGAAATGTAGGTGAGGGCTGTCCAGAAATTAAGAGCTATGGAGATAAACTCTTATTCGGAGCTCAATTTTTTAAAGCCCCCATCTAATCATTCGTTTCATTGCTAGGTTCAACCCCGCTGATAACCGAATATGGAGGGTAGGCCTTTTCATTAATGCCGATCTTCTGTTCAAATCTCCTTGGAATGGTTTCCCATGAACCTGGATAGCTAAGTCAAGAGTGCAATTCCTTTGTCTATGGTGTCTACCAGAATACTGGTTGGTCCCCTGTGCCACGATTTCCTGATGCAAACCCATTGACCAAAACGTAAGCACGTTTCACATTGTTCCCTTGTGCAAACTGTTGAATAAATCCAGAAACTGGTCTACACTGATGCCTTTGGACTGCCAACCTGTTAATTTTGCTATTTTCAGCCATACATGCCAAGCAAGCTAGCCCATAAACAACCAGGATTCTCCTCCTTGCCATGTTGGCCCGATGGTTATTCCAACACCCAGGTGGTTTCAAGAATATATTTTTTGTTGGAAATTAAAGTATCTCCGATAAATTATGGTGCTGGGTTTTTCCAATGCAAAGTTAGGTAGAAATGAGTGACAATCAAAACTCTAAGATTAGTTTATCTGGCACAGCAAAACCAGACACTATACCTATACCAATACCTGGTGAACTCAGCTGGTATTTACATATATCCTATCTTATATATCTGAGCCTTTATACATATACTTATGTAGAATCCAACAAGAGAAAATAACAAACAAGCCGTATTCACCAATAGAATGTGTCACTGCAATATGCGGTTATATCGCACACAAACAGCGGGGTATCTGGTGCTAATGACCGTGTTCATATAGGGCGTCATTTGCACCACTTGCACACACCAACAGACGTAGGTATATGTATATATTTACATGTTCCATGCCCATTTATAATGTGGGGATTTTTCAGGGAGACTCGACGAGATACTACAACACACAAGTGGATTTATTTGTCGTTCAAATGGGGACTAGTGAGAGTAGTTGTTGTTGTGATGTGTATATGTATGTTTGTATGTATGCTCGTTGTCTTCTTACTCGCCCTGATGATGTGTTAGTAAAGAGATTAAGTTTGTAGTATGTATTTTGTAGGCGGAGGGTAGAAAGAGGATCTATTTGGGTTTTCTCTTTCGAGTTCTCTGTTTGTGATTTTGATTATTGCGAGTGGTTATGAAGCGTCTGTGTTTGCAATATAAAAGCTCTTTGTTCATACTATGAATGCCTTCAATGCAAATCTTATTCATCACAATATACTGAATACCTAAATGTTTATATATAGACATCTATCATTGATTTTAATTATATGTGTATATGTGAATAGAATTGCGACACAAAGTCATTATACGATGGAAAGAAATCATTACTTGGAGTAGGTACCTACCTGTGTATTTTATTCGGAGTGAACGTTTAGAAGGAATACTGCAAATAAAAACGCTGGGTATAACTTAAGCCAAAACTCTAGTTTGCTTTTTGTTAATATGACTGGGCTTTTTCAATGATATTTTATCGATTATGATGTCATTAGCAAAACTCTTTCACGTCATGTATTTGTTTTATCTGGGTAGAAAAAGCAATCCTGAAAATGACAATAGGTATGCAACACTAGAACCTATGAATAGTTGATAGTTTTCAAGAGGAAAGACTCCAACATTTGGAAAAGTTAAAAATGAGCAAGAAACTGATGTTTTCTGGTACAACATTACTAACAAAAGGACATCATCAACAACATATCAAATAAGTATGATAACTACTGATGTTGTATAAGGCATCAAATAACATCTTCTAAACCCCCTAAAATTTTATCGATTTCGTACTAGTTTCATTCTATGTATAATTATAGAAACATAATCTGATTAGTGTTTCTTCAAAATCTTTTTAGCAGTAGCCAAGTGAATTTGGCATTCTCTACAATCGTGACTAAATTTAGTAGTATAAAAAATCGATCGAGTAAAGATCCAGGTAACTTTCGTTGAAAAGGTAGGTGCTTTCAATACGGCGGCTGCAAAAATTAGAAAAATGATCATCAATGTATTTTATGCTGCTCAACGTCAAACCTATACAGACTATAAATGATAAGACAAAGTAGTCAATAGGTTCAAACTTGGGGATACCAATATAACAAAGGAAAGAAACCAATTCATTTAACATTTTTCTATTTGGTATTTTAGATCACAGAAAGCTAGAACTGCAATTTATTTCTAATAAAAAGTATTTTTTGTATTTTATTTTTATGAAAGGATATTGTTCTCATTTGATCAAAACTTTTCTAAAAATACATATTCCTAATTATCATATATTGAAAAAGAGGTAGGTAATTTGTAAGGGAATGTCCTAGAAAAGAAGAAGAAAAAAGAAGATATTTGCTAGCTTATATTTCTTGTAGTGAATTCTGCCCCATGAACACAATAAGAAATAATGAGTAACCCCATTCCAGTCATTTTATCCAAGTCAAGAAAGTTTAACATCATTCGAGTTGCAACCAAAAGTAAATGTTGAACAAAAAAATCTAGGTATAAAATAAAATGTCCATCATCCGAGTCGTCTCCTGTTAGATAAAAAAAAGACAACCACCATTATTTCCCTATAGTGTCTAAGCGCCAATCTTCCCTGGAACAGAAAGTTACATCCTATATACCTGTGTATGAACTCACCATTCATAACCCCATAGTGAAAATAAATACAAATAATTCACACACTGATTATTTTCAAAAGAATACATTAATCCCGAAACGTCACAATTGAGTAGTTGTCGAGAAAATAGAAAGAAGTCAGGGCAACGCAAAAAACAGCACACAGCTTGTCATCCCGATGTCTTGCTGGGAGATATTTGTTCGTAGCCACCTTAGATCACCCCGTTTATGGAGATCGCATTGGCGTAGAGTTGGAAATCGTATAAGTATTATTTCAATTTTTTTTATCTCAAGGAGTAGATAATTCAAAACAGGAACATGAAATATGAATTAGTTTTGATTATTTTTTTACATATTAACCTCTGTGTCGAATAAACAAATATATGTGTAAATACTTCTATCCTAGCATGGAAATAAGCTCCATTTTTGATACCTACTTTAAAAATTATTTAACTATTTCGATCCTGCTAAAACACGAATATTTTCAATCACTTTTGGTTATAAGTACAATTTCACAACTGCATATACCCTGCTGGACCCCTTGAAGTAGAGCGCCACTGCTTTCCAAACTACTGGACCTGCAGCAGGGAGCTGAGAAATTTAATTCGTCTCGATTGAGAGGATGAAAGGGGATGCTGTCCATGCCCCAATAATTTCACCTTTGTATACCTTCAGGTAAATATGGAATCCTTTGCAAGGGTTAGAGATATCTATCTACCTATATTCTTTTCGTTTTATTTCCTAATTAAAAGGTTGTTCAGGAAAGTGACAATGTTCCTGTGAGAAGAATTTCAATGCAAGAAATGAAATGGCAACCGTTAGTCCAACTGTAAGAGAAAGGTGATTCATGACTAATTTGAACGAGTGCGTAACTCAGAGGGTTTTTTATAATGCATTTTTTTAAGGAATAATAAAAAATACATTAACTGATTTTTATGGATTGCTTATAAGATTCTAACATCCTCTATCTGAACATAATCAAAAACAATTACTGGCACATCACTTAAGAAAAAAAACAACAAAAGCTTATAATCGGTAGGTATTTCGATACCGACAAATCTATTGTTATCCTAAAAAGCCAAACATTAATCTTCGTGTAATCCAAAATTAATTCAATCCATCATCCGTCATGTCGTGATTGAGACGCAGCACATTCCAAAGGAAAATGAATGAACGAACCACCACCATAACATCTCCAGTATTCTGGATGTCCTTGAGAATGAGACGGCCAAGTGGCTATGAGGCAGCAATGCAACAAGAACGCACCACTACAGACACAGTGGCGACCCTGTGTGGTGAAGAAGCGGGAATTCTCTCTTCTTTCCCCACACATACAACACCTGAGAATGTTCCTGGCGTGGCACCCCCACTGAGAGGTTAACCGGTAAGAAAATACCTCTTTAAGAAGTGACCGTGAACCTTGAATATTATTAACATCCGAAATGGTCCATGAAGAGAGGACGTCAAACAACAGTCGTGACTTGTTTAATAATTGAAATATATAATTTTGGGGTAACATGGAATTTTTTGAATGTCAATTTAGACCACAAGTTTAGCAGAAAATATTATGTTCCTACAGATTTACAATTAACTAGCATAAAGATCAATAGGTATGAATAGTTTCTTACAAAACTTTAGTTACTTTTTATAGAATCAAATAAAATAGATGATGAATTTAATAGCATTGTCAAATCCTTGACGATAATTATTTATTATATTAACATTTTATTGGTTTTCCTCAAACACATTAAACATAAATACTGACATTAGCTAACTAACTCAGTTATTTGAATTTGTATAATTCCAAAATTTAATTTGTTTGCTAGTTTCGGTGGTGTGACAGTTATGTAGTATCATATCAAGCTAGTGCATATTGCCGAACTTAAAGTTGTTTATAAGTAAGGCTGTAAAGGTCTTAGGTCTTATATCGTGTGAAACAAAAAAAAGTAAACTCCAGTATGCTATGGATTTTTATGTATTCACTTGAGGCAGATCAAAATTAGTTTCATAAATATACATAGCATATTGGTTACGTTCAGACAACATTGGATACGTTCAGGTAACGAAAACGGCTTCAATGTCGTTTACAGATACACATAATGAATAAATTTTCATGTTTCTTATCTTAAAAGTTTAGTTCTTTTCTAGGAAATACCTAGCATAAAAAGAATATTATACATTATTATAATAACTGCGTATTTATCTGAATCTCTTCAAAATATCTGTCCTGCTTAGTAGCTCATGTTTTCCAATATTTCATATATCATCTCATTGTTGTTTATACTTCAATTTTATATTTAAGATGAAACTATTCATTTCTTCATATTTCAAGAATATTTTCGGATATACCTAAGCCAAATAAAAAAAATACCTGATTCAATTGAAACTGTTAGAAAATTTACTGAATGGGGTTTAATTTATGTTATTCGATTTATGTTCATTCTATATGGTATTAAAACGTATATCTATATCAGTTCAATTGATTAAAAATTGAAAGACATACAGGGAGTGAGAAATCAAATTCAGCTATTACCAAATGTTTAGATAAGGTTAAATTTTTGTTGTAAAATCATATATTGTTAGATTTGTGCATTCCTTTCATTGTTAAGATATGTTTAGTTATCAGTAATATAAAATTTCCAATGACTAAAGACAAGACATGACCTCAGTGATTATTTTTCCAAATTGCTTTTGTCAATAGTCACAGCTTCTCTCTAGTACCTTTCTCCAAATATTCATCTCATTAATATTTTTTTCATTTAATTGAAAGAGTGAGGATTAATTTATTTCTGTGTTATGTATGAAGAATTATGGTTAGAAATAATAAAATTTTGTACTGAAATGGTTATCTGAAAATAGTACTTATAAACATTTCCTGATTTATTTATATATGCATAATTTAATCCACCTTGCATATATTTACATTTTGAAAGGACAATCACACTTCAACTTTAATATTTATCTCAAACATACAACTTACAAATACAAATCGACATTTACGACTCACCGAGAAGAGTCGCACAAATTTGCAGCTTTTGTTCGGTCTTTTGTGTAGATAAAACCATAACTGTTGACGTTTACAACGTCTCTAATGGTTATGGTTCCCGCAGCCCTGATATATCTTTTTTTTGGTCTTGTGTATGTTATTGTATTGTATAAGCTTAAGCGTGAGCTATAAATTATTTTTGAAAGAAGATTTTATATATTTGCCGTGTTCGTGTCTTCTGCAATTTGCATTCGAAATGGATTTGTTGTTGTTACCACGGTCGCAGTTTGTATTTGATGCAATAATATTTTCTAAAACGATATTTGAAAAGTTATAGAAGGAAATGACTACTATAATGATAAAGTGGTCGAATTGTTCGCCTTCTCAATATACCTAGCTACTCTCAAGTGCGAACTTAGCTCAAGTGAGAAGAGTTCTGCTTAGGTGTTCCTTGGAATTATGATTGAAGTGCTTTATTCCGCATTTTTATTAAATTTAAAGCTACCCAGGTTCGAACGTAAGAGGAGGGACGATCGATATCTCATTTTTTTTCAATATTGTCTAAACAATTTATTCATTCATTTTGAAGTTATAAAATATATATACATTTGTATTATTAATAATGACAATTATTATTCGATAACTCAAATGAATTAAAATCTTTGTAATTTTAATTTAGTAATTTTTCCCACAAAGCTTATACCAAGTATCAGAATTAATTTATTTTTAAAAGACGGAAAAACAGACAGACAGGTGCCAGAGTGATTTTATAAGTGTTTTAATACAATGTAAAATTAAGTTGATAAAAAATGATTTTAAAAGTTCACTTGAAGGTTCTTATTTTGCATATATTTTTGCAAGCTGTGTCTAAAAGGGTGATTACAAAATGCTACGTGAAACATACCAAACTGAGCTCATACAAATTTTGTAGGTACAATAAACAGACGTAGACTTTTGACCGACTCCTAACAAAGGAGGAGGTATACAATTCGGTTTTATGTTTCCTTTTTTATGTTGGCCGTTCGCACGTTTTGCATAGTAAATAGATTCGATTCTAATGACTTTTAATTCATTTGAAAAAAGGGAGTTGAGGAATGGTCCCATATTCAGAAAAACTCAAATCCGAAATCTCCTTGCCTCAAAAGTGTGAATTAAATATTTTTTACCAAAAATTGGACCGTCTTTATTAGTTGGTGGAGTGAAAATATAAAATATTAAATAATATTCATTGTTTTGGTGCTGGTACTTTGACGTTGATGCCAAAAGTCTTCAAACTAAAACTGCAAAACTTCAGAAGTAGGTGGCTGCACCAATAGAGTTAATATTATTTTGTATTTTTCAGTGCACCAACTAATAAAGTCCGTCCAATTTTTGGCAAAAAATATTTATTCTTCTTAATATTAAAATTTGAGTACATACATAAAATTGTGTAGTTTCAGACTATCAAAAATATTCTCTTGTTAAGACTAGTTTTCTTTTAGAGGTTTGGCAATTGTGTTTCAAAATATCGCTTTAGTATTTACAAAGAAAATCAAACCACTAAAACAATCACTAAGAAATAATCTAATATCTGAATGATATTTTTAAGATACGACTTCAGTTTCTCAGAGGTGACGAGAAAGTAATACAAAAGTTGTTTGTTAATTTTTATCACCTTAGTAAATGTTTCATTCATCGAAACAGTTATATGACATGTTTTATTCATTTATATTACGTTTTGAGTGACTTAGTTAAGTAGAAATTTTGTATAGATCATTAAAGTTATCGATACTTATCAAGGTAAATTTTATCGTAGAATATCAAATTGTGCCATTATTAAAAAATAAACAATTGTACGCCTGTCAATACATATTTTCATATAATCTTCTGTAAAATCGTTTGAGCCAAATCTATATGAGAATAGCTATTTTCAAATTGTGACTCAAGTTTGGTAGAGCATAGGCACTCTTAAGATATTAATTTTGTTTCCATGTAATTTCCATAAGTAGGTAAGAAAAATTTTTATTTCAAGACTTATGTTTGTTTTTGATTTATAATAATACTTTTGCTGTTACAAACTTTTCGAAAAAATAGAAATATTGAAAGGATTCCATCGATATTCCTGCTTGTTGCTCACTTTTTTGTTAGCAATACTAGAGAATATAATATTAGGTTGTTAGTTATCTCCGGGGATTCCTATGGGTTGACAATATTATTTCGCTAAACGGAAAAAAGGGTATAGTCATAATTTTACTACCAGATCTGATTCTTTTGAGTACTTTAGAAACGCATCCGAGCTGCTAACTCTCTTTTCCTTGAAATCCGAAACCAAAACGAATATTTTTATAGCAACGGTTCTTTACAAACACAAATCTTATATGTAGGTACCTATAAATCTGTTACATTTTTGCAGAAGATAGCATTGCATTTTAATCATAATGCGGATTATATTTTTGAATCTATTGATATATTATCCATCTGATTGAAGATAAAAAACCAGCAACGTTGCATTCACAGTCAAAAAGGAAAAATTTAAATCAGTTGTATCATATTAAGCGGTATTGTAGCGTAATCGATACTTTATGCTCGGTAAGATTGTAAAAATGAGAAATCAATTGAACATGCACACACATGCTAGGAATCAGCATAAAAATGAATAGAAAACATAATTATATACGAACAGACACAGAAGTCAGATTGGAAATGGTCGCACACGCCCCTATAAGCTTTTTATTTCTATTTAGAAACGGTATATATACGGATCGGTTATTGATCAGTGTTATGGTAATTTTCGATTTGTTACAAGACCGTTTATGGGAAGCGAGACGACGAACCCTGGCCTGGGGGTGATCTAACGACGAAAAGGCTGGTGTACGAGTACGATCCCTTTCTTTTATATTTATATCGTTCACCCTTTCAAATTTATATAATATAATATGTCTATATGCATTGACGTTTTCTTATACAATGGATTTTCCATTCATGACGTTTTTTTTCCATCTCTTTCTAAAATATTACTATTGCTATGGGCGTACATTTTAATACGTATACGATTTATTTGCTCTATTGTGATTTTTTTTAACATTTTTAAATGTGGTGCTAATAGTTTGAATTGAGATGTTCGATGGTCGTTGGGTGAAATGGGATGTGACTTTTTGAAATTTATAACTTTGGGAGCCGATATAGTTAGAAGAAAAATTCAGTTTGAATTGTCTTGGTGGTGTCTGGGACAATTTATGAACATCGGTTCAACGAATGCTGTAGCTATATAAATCAAAAATATCAGGAGATGATGTAATATGTATTGGAGAAAAATCTGAAGGAAATAGAAGCCAATTTAATTGTATTATGTTAGATACTCTATCTGGCATGAATATACAGTAATTGTTCGTTTATGGGAATTAATAAAAATAAGGTGTATTCATATAATCGAAAACATTGATTAATATTAAAAACTAACATTTATAGCTTATCCAGATGCTGCGTTATTTGTTTTTGCACTTGTTTTGCTGCTAAGCTTTTCTTAAAGGCTTGTCCCTGCATTTTCGCAATACTAGTACATCCTCCACATCAAAAATATTATTTTTACTCTACATAATAGCCTTGTTCAATGCTTGTGCATTGTGCAGCTTCTGAAGAACTAACTTTTACCTTCTCGCTATTTTCATCATAAATTTCATTCATCTCATCATCGTCATTCGTCATTTCGATATATCTTCTCTTAAATATTCAACCTAAAAAAGAATGAAGAGTTAATTAATTATGTATTGTAATTGTAGTGTTCTAAAAATTGAACATAATTATTCATATCGCTGCAGAAAATCCATGGGTTTTCTTTGAAAATGCATTTAAAGATTTTGCTTTCACCTTTCAGAAGTCACTGGAAGATTCTTTGATCTGTGATTGCGAAACAGTTCATACAATTCTTTTTCCATCCAGGATTCTGTTCCAATTTCAAAGTTTTTCTTCTAATATTACCCGCACACCTCATTGCTAAACTTAGAATATTCGCTCTATTTTTCTTATTGCACACACAGTAGATTTAACAAGATCATACTTTCTTGCAAGATAATTTACATTCAACCCATTTTCCAAACTTTTTATAATGCCACTTTTTCTTGTAAAGACAGTCTAATAACAATAATAATGGTCACTAACACACTCCGATTTCGTTACAATATGTCAATAACCTATGAATTCCAATTTCCAATAATAGAACCGATCACGACGTGCTGGGGAATCACCGACAGCGACGGGGAGTTGCTGTTCACTCTATAGAATCTGCCATGTTAAGTTTTTGCTGTTCATTGCAATGGATAGCTTATATATTTTTAGGTACATAAACCAGCGTCTACTGTAATATTTTGTACTGGCACCGTACAAACTTCAAATTATAAACAACACACACCTAGTTAAAGTCCGAAAGTTGTGAAGCAAAAGAATTATATGGTAGGTATGTGTTATGTTATTTGATAGGTATAGTCTCAGAGACTATTACTACTATTTTTTGCTCGTCTCGGCACTTAATTGAATTATATTTATATTTAACTAGCCAGTAGCAAGCTATTAAAATGAGTTCAATTTTACAAAATTCTAATTTTGACTTATTCAAGCATCAATTTCCTACAATACGTCCCGGAATTTTAGGTGCAATTCACACAGTATGGACGTCAGACGGATACGGAGCACGGAGCTATATAATTACTCTACAAAAACCCACGTCAATATAATGTTGTAGAGAGATTACCATACACGATATAAAATAAATCAGTGACTCTACTTATTGAAACAGTGTTTTGCCAAAATATAAATTTTATTCAAGTGATATTCAGATATATGCTTATTGAACAAAAGCAGGGTAGTCTTCTAAGTGAACTTTATATTTAAAATCATAAATAAAGATAAGCTTTACAGGTTATGTTGAATTTTTATGTCAATCCAAATGTGATTATTTAAAGATTTTTAAATTCTGATATATTGATCTATGATTTTAAGTATGATGCACAAATCCATGGAATAAAATTCATATTTTGGCTGTTTGAGTGAGTAGTCACTGAATTCTCGTATATTGTGTAAGGTAATCTCCTACGTGCTCAAGGCCGCCTTGATCAAATAACAAAGTTATTTATATTGCCCAACATTTCGATATAGACAAAATCCGGATCGAAGAAAGCTTTATCTACCTCATGATAATGTGTATTAAGAAACAACGTTCAGAGTAAAAAAATTATATGAAATAATAGTCAACCATGGACATGGAAATGATGCAATATTGTAAACAAAATAGGAAAGAAAATCTGAGGGACAAATTCGAACCAAATTACAATTTCTAGATATTTTCTTAACCTTATCTTTAAATAATATTTTTGTTTTTTTATTAATTTAAACGATATTTGTTCAGACAAAGGCAAGAGAATCTCTTTGTATATGTCGATACATATGTCAGACACATTACAACGAATTGGGGGTGGACCGCCAAACACAAACTAATTTATGGTTCGGAAAAAAGTCAAATGCGACCTGCGTGCTGAATCACCTTTAATATTTAGCTACGGGTCGAGCTCGCAGTGCCATCGGTATTTATAAGCTAAACAATCGACAGTAACAATGTTGTCGAAGATGAAAAGAAAAGGACAATACACCGGAAACTCCATTTAGAATGTGTGTGTGAGAGAAACGATTCCAAGGAGCTATACAAAAGGTGTGGTCACTTTTTCACAGAAAACAAAATATAGCTTTTCTACCTGCCCTATGGCATTCCGTCAGAGAGCTATTGATACAGAATGTTCTTTTTATATCATATTCTATGGATCCCATTCAAGGTTTTTGTCACTAGTATAAGGATCTTTCATTCAAGGCGATACCGATTCTGTTAGTTTCAAGATTTTCATAAGGAGGAGGTTTTGTCAATCTCGGGTTTACAGTATTTAGTTGCACTTTTGTTGAAGAATAATGCCAATGGGCATTGAATGTTATATGTGTGTATAGTTTTTCTGACACGTTTAAAGAGTAGCTTCCGCTTTCTCATTTTTGGATAGAAATAACAATTTATCTTTAGATACGTGATATTAAGAATAACAAGATGGATTAGAAAGAGGATAGTTTAGTTTGTTTGAGAAATAATACCTTGACAAGAGAATTAAAAAATCGTCTCCAAAATGGTTCCACCTTATTGTATGGAATATGCGATCATCACGAATATCACAAATTGTCACGTAGACGAAGAGATTCCATGTATTCTTCTAAAAGTAAGGAATCATAAAGGCGTTATTTTATGAATTTTTATAAAAACATAAAAAATTTATATCGAATGAGCAACGTTAAAAAAATACCTAAGAGCTCACAAAATAAATATATAAAAAATAAATTGCTGTAGATACCTATAAGCAAAACTTGTCTTATGTGAATTCTAATTGAAATGGTGTATTTTATTTCTATTTAGCTCACTATCTACCAATTGAACAATTAATCTATTGTTTCGCTATGAGACAAATATTCTTTATAAATCATGACAAACGTCATTAGTATTGACGAGATTATGAAAAAACTAAATTACTATCGATATACAAATTTATGTAGTTTAGTTATCTCTACTATGTTGAATCAATATAGGTATATGAAATTAAACACTCTTTGAACTTAGACGATATACGGCATACAAATTCATGTAATATGTGAGATTATCGTCGACCGTTCCTTCGTTTATCTCATCATCCAAACACACTTAAGACATGTTTTCATTTTGAAAAGCCTACTTCAAATTATTTTATTTTGGATCACTCCAGAGAGGTTTATAAAACAATAAACCTATTTATTGATATTTATGTAATTGCAAATTTTTATTTACTTTGTGTTGTTCCTACTCATAAAACTTCAATATCTCTGTCACTCAAGTAATATCAACACGGTTCATTTATTAACTCACCGTAACTGTGACAATAAAAAAAATAATATAAGAGATGAATGAATCTAGCGTACATAAGAAGAACCCAACAACGTGTTTCTGCATTCAATTCTCTTACATTGATAAATGATATCGACATTGTCAACATGAAGCAATCTCAATACGCTACTCGAGAGAGAGTATTCGTAAAAAAAACAACCCTTAGGATTTGTCAACTCATCTACCCCATAATTAATCCCAAAATGCTCCACGAACGATTTCATCCATTCTTAACGCCTATTCAAGTTCAATCCATCACTACTGATACTGTTGTAGCTCTTCTCGATGTTCGTCCGTGTGATGTTGTAACAAATGATGGGATTTTTTTGGAGGGAAATTTAATACGAGGACACACCTGTGAGAAAGGTGAAAGGAGCTGCACGAGGGGGGTGGTTTTTGGGTGGATTCCGAGAGGGATCAAAGTGACCATAGCAGACGAAGTGTCTCCTGGTAGTTGGGCATCGGCAGACTGAGTGGCACCGCCATAAGCGCAGTCAGGGTGGACACTAAGGGATCAAACAGTGGCGTGGTTACAGTTTTATCAAGAAAATATCACAAATGTTGAAAAATTACTCGTAAAAAGTAGGTATAATTACATCTTGAGTTTGTTCGCCTCACTGAATCTTGATCTGAACAGAACGAACCTATTCAAGTTGGGTAAATTAAGTAGTCTAAAATCATTTTTCGAAACAAGTATCATATGAAATATACAAATACAAGAGGAAAATATAGTGTTTTATTAAAAACATATATATAGGTAATCTCATATAAATCTATAATTTCCTCATATTTCAAATGGATTTAGAGTTATACCTACCCGTTGTATCATACCAAACCCTTTTATACCGTTAAAATGCATATTTACAGTTAAGAAATAAAAAGCAGAAATTACAGTCGTAAAAGTAGACATCACAGGTCCTGAAAGAACAACTTGACAAAATTTCTTTTTATATATATATTTATTTATAAAAAGAATACCGAGAAATTTCTTCAATAAACATAAAAATTATTGCACATAATTTCAAGCATTACTGTAATAAATGTAGTGAATAGAAGAACCATCTGTTTTATAGATAAGCTTTAAGCTCACTATAATAATGACCTCCACAAGCGAGCTAGAACTGGAGGCTTGCCTCTTTATATTTTTTATTGATTTTGTTTGGATATGAATATAAATTTGGGGTTCGTTAATTTCGAGATTTTGAATGTTTTGTGTTTGAGCAGCTTTGATCACTTGAATGGATAAAATGTTTCTTCATAATTTTATTACCCGGCACCATCACATTTTCATTAAAATATTGGAATAAGAGATGCTGTTGAGAATTTAATATGAACTTTACTCTTATTTAGCTTAACGATTCATACAGTATATAAATCATTGGAAAGATGTCTCATAAATTATGAGAGGAATTATCATTGACGAATCTAAAGAATTGTAAGAAGAATTCAGAATGATTGAGTATCTGGGTAGAATGTCGCTGGTATTATTGTTTTGAGCAGGTATAGTTTATATTTTAGTTTCTCTATTATTTCTATGAAATTGGTGAATAAAACTACTTTGCCTAGTCCAAAATGTGGGTAGGTAAATAAATTTAAAAGAATATTGATTGAAAAAAGATTCATGAAATTGTACAGTCACTATGAGTTGACAACTGATACCTAATTGAAATCTGGCTAAATAGCAACAAAACAATAAATTATAAATTATAAATTTGATAAGAAACCTAAATAATGTAAAATTACTTACTCATCTAGAAGTAATTTGGATCGTGATTGGTTTATGATTGACAAGCTGTTGACAAGTAGGCAACATCGAAATTAAATATGAAACAGACTTAAATGAAGAATACATCAGACTACACCGTAAAACTGTACTATTTCATCATACATCATTCCTTTTTTACTACAGGAAATAGCAAAATAACAATGTAGATACTTCTCATTCCCTGATTGTTATCTTTTGGCAACTATCCAATCCACAAGATTGGTAGACAAAGGTGCATATTGTTCAGGTAATACCATAGCTATAATAGCCACACACCAGAGTATTGTTACTCTATGGAAAAAGGCCATACTCCAATGACAATATATATTATATATCAACCATTGAGTTCGAAGCAAACTTTTACTCCACAGCTATTCAGTAATTCTAATACTTGTTTCTGCAAAATATACCAGGGAGCGACAAAAAGTATTCACAGCCGAATGTTAAATTAAACGAAATATCTAAGAAATCAACAATAATCAAGTGAGTGCCTGAATTTGAAGAAATGAAGAAAGATTAAGGAATCTCCAACAAAATATAAAAATCAAAGATTTACTCCATCCGAAGAACATTGTAAATGTGAAAATGTAAATTATCTCCCAAATGTCACAGGTAGGTACTTTTTCTCATGGGTAAGTAGCTGGGTAAGTAGTCTTCCAGGTTAGACCGCTTGCTTTTTCGTATTAGCTGGTATGATATCTACATAAGGTTATAAACTTGGCTAAATTGTCTCCTGTAAAATTTAAAACTTCATTATTACATAAGAGAATTCAAAAAGTTCTCGGAACATCTAGTTCAAATTTCGCCAAACAAGTGGATACAATTAAAATAATACCAATATACGATTTTATGTGATTATAAATTACACCAGAATTTGAAATATTTATACTTACTTACTTATTGTCTTTTTCAAAACGGGAAAGTACTTGCCCGATCTAAAAAAATATAGTAAATTACTGCGGGAAAGTAATACCTATCTGAATCAGCTATCGGCCATGTATTTGTATGTATGATTTTGGGAGACAAATTAATTTTTCCGATCTGTTTCGATAACTTTTATGTCATCTTCCAGCCAGCACCAACAATATTTTTTCTTGCCTCATCTGATTATTAATTTTCTCCGTTGTATATGAACCATAATGTGACGTGATGTAGAATTTTCAATATTCAATCGACATCATAAGGTATATATTTTTAAAATGAGTGCAAGTTTCTGCACTTTTAGTAAATGAGTAGGTACAGCTCCCTCGTAGTTTTTCTACACCAACACCGGTGTTCTGTTTCTATTCACAAAATACCAACAATAACCATGGGCTAAAATATACACGCGTTGCAAATGCCGAAAAGACCAAAAAGGCATTGTTGTCATTGTTGGATAGTGTTAAGGCCCATTCAGAATGTTTTTGTCAAGAAGGAAGTACGAAATAAAATGTCTAGATAGGATTTGATGGTTTTCCTGAAATTTTTCTTCAAAAGATTGAATAGAAGGCAATGTTGTCTATGTGTATACCTATATAGGTATATATACCTACATGCAGGTACTGAATTGCTGAGTTTTTGTTTGGTTATTATGTGGATAATTATATGGGCAAATGTATATACAAAGCACCATAGCTCTCTATGATAGCAACAATTGCAATTGTGGGATCCATTGTGATAAAGACAGCTTCACCTTTTCTATGGGAAATGCTTGAAAATATATATTTTAATATGAACATATAGAACTAAGAAATTGTTGAAAATGTCTGTTGTATGAATGCCAAAATAGGAAAATACAGATTGTCATCAATTACCAGGTCGAACTTGATTAGGTCAAGGTCAAATTGAGGTTGATATTGATTAGTTGATATTACCTGGAGATATGTCACAGATTAAAATATTTTATTTATTAGTTGTGAAAATCTATAAAGTGTTGATTTGAGAAATTAAATCAATATCACAATAACAAAGGTGTCACTGAAGTAATGACTGGGTATGTTGATGAAAAATAAAATGACAAGAGTTATTTTATAATTTAGTGATATAATAATTATATAATAATCACAGTATTAACACAGGATAATATTAACAAATATACCTCGTACACTTACATGACTTTATTAATTCTTAGGAATGAAAATGGAATCTATATAGAAAATATATTTAGATGCATTATACCTGTCAGCATCAGTATAAATAAAAAAGGGATAAGGACTCAGAATTACCTATAGATAACTTCCTAAAACATTTGACAAAACTGAAGACTACAGTTTATAATTAGTCATAAGTAACTAAAAAATGCACCTGAATATATTAAAAATTGAAAAACATAGGACCGTCTTTTATGTTCTAGGTAGATAGTAGACTTTTGAGTAGTATTGAAATATAGAGTAGTGCATAAATGGCATAAATTATCATCAAAATGTCGAAGTATTGTGTCTGTTCAGAGAAAGATCTTGTCGCACAGGCCGAGTGTCACATGCGCCGGGAACGTGTATCATCCGGACCGTTTATTTAAATATTTTGGCTCTTCACGAATAATTGATTCTTAGACAAAACAAGAATGTTCACGATGAAAGTTCCAACTTGAAATATTATCCATCAGCGAGATGCAGAAACAAGCAGATGTTTATCAAGTTACATTGCAAATTGACCTTGATGAATGTAAGATTTTCGATACAGTTGTCATCCAGAGCTGCTTCAGACGCAAGAGGTACAAACACAAGCATTGTCAAAGGAACATAACCTGTCCTGTCCACTATGCGCACTACTCTCACAGGGTAGTCCTCTAATCTTTGTCACGACCTTAAAAACTGCACTGTCACTGATAAATTGGATGATAAATGCAGTTACTGTTTTGGACAACAGTCAAATATAAATATCAACCACGATTTATGGGAATAAAAAAATGCTCATTTTATAAACACTGCAAAGAAAATATTCAATGCGACCTCGACCTTCATACCCCCACTCAAATAATCCAATACCGCAAAACAAAAGTCCATCAGACAATGCTCCTCCCCTAAAACAGGTGCGAACTGTTGCCAGACAAAGTAAAATACAATAAGCAATTACTCTCTGTATTGTCAAATCGCAAATAGCTTCAAATCAAAAACTCAAGAATTTTGTTGTTGTCTCGAATTATGATATTATTGCAGTTACTTACAAAATTTTCCAGAAGGAGTTTCAAATGCAGAAGCTTTACCCAAAAAATACACTGTTCTTAAAAAATATCACAATCTAGAAGTGTTAAATAAAACAGAAAGAAGCAGTTGAAGCTTCACTGTGACTGATGCATTCAGATCTGGACACACTCCTAACCGTGGACATCGTAGAAGTAAGACAATGCATAGAAAATATTCGTCTCTACATAGCTATAGTATATTATGTGCAACCAGATGCTCATAAATGTGTTTACCATTCACAATTCCACTTTCTATCTAGTTTCCATATATTTTACTTGCAAAAAAATACTGAGCTTTCTCAATGTAACTTAATAATATAATACATTAAATGTTAATAACAGGTTATTACATCTCCTAGTCTCAGATATTTCCAAAGCCAATGTTGAAGATATGCCTCACCTATCCTTCAACTTCAGAAAAGCAAATGTCATAGGCCTTTACAAACAACTAGCAAATACGTACTGACTGGTACTACCTATGCATTCAGGGGCAGATATTGCCTGCTAAGATTTCTATAAAGAGTCTATGAACTATTGAGTATATTCTTTCCAATAACACGTAACCGCAATCGTAATTTTCCACCTTCCTACATTACCACTACATTCAACATAATGAATATAATAATTTAAACATAAAATTGGCCCACGTTATTATTTGGTGCAGTGAAAAATACGAAATAATATTAATTCTATTAATTCTGATACTTTTGAAGTTGTGCAGTTGCAGTTAGATTTGGCACCAAAGAAGATAATGCGTTACTCATATTTACTTATTTAGAGATTTCAAAACATCGCAGAAATACACATAGGTAGGTATTTGAGTTTACCACTGCTCTAACTCGGAAACCTATGATTTTAATTGGTCATCGCGAATTTTTGATTTTTGAAAAAAATTGCCCCCTCTTCATACCTGAAACACATATTTCAGACTGTAACCCGGAAACCTATGATTATTTCTAAAAATATCCAATTTAAACGTATTCGGATATGGATTTTTTTTTAAATTCTGACGTCTAGGATTATCAGTTTACCACCCCTTTTGGGGGAAGTTTTTGTCGGGAAGGGCATGCCTAATATTGTTTTTTTTTTCAGTGGGACCAATTTTCTATACTTTCTCAAACGAATCAAAAATCAAAAATCAACAAAATCGAAGCACGTTTACTAAGCAAAAGGCGCGAACATCCATAAAAAAGCATGCAGACATAAAGTCGAATTGTCTACCTCCTCCGTTTAGTTCGTCGGTCAAAAATAAAACTTAAATTGAAATATTGGAGAAAATATGAAGAATATAGAGATCTCCATTTCTTATCATTTAAAAACCTAAGAATATCTATAAAAAAAGATATAGCATTAGCACCAAAGACTTAGATACTGTCAATAGGCGGTACCTAAATGACAAAAAGATCATTTATATACCTAGGATCTTCTCCTACTTTAGTTAATGCGAATATTCTAAGTGTATCTATGGACTTCCTAACTCTTAAGAAAAGCAAACCCAAAAAACAATAGGATGTGATTTATTACTCGCTTCCCTGCTTAAAGATTGTGCCTGTATTTTCTCTTGCTCACTGTCATTGATAATCAATTTGTCACTAAAGCAATAGCATTTTCCCGAAAATGTGGAAAATTTCCAGATTAAAGCCAGTTCATAAGAAAGGGTAGATTATTAATATCGAAACTCCAAAACATAAGGTTTTGACACACCGCGTGTTAAATTACATTTTTTTTACCTAAAAGAGAACAGTATGTTCAGTATGTTGAATGCCTTGGTCAAAGGTTTGTTAGTATGAATTCATCCTCTAGAATACCCCAAGGCAGTACCTTACGTCCTTTCATTTTTAATATCCCCTATACCTATGACTTGAACTCGATGATTGGTAATGATTTTAAATTATATTACAAAATCTACTCAATTACAAAAACATCTTAAGGGCGTGCAGATCTAACTTAACCTAACCTAATAACATGCCACTGAATATCAGGAAATTAATGCAAAGTAGTATCGTACACAAATAAATTTTTCAAAATCATGTGTGACTATCATTTGGAAGGACAAACACTTGAGATATGTAGCGAGTCCTTACTTATCTTAAGTGCTGAGGAAGCCTTCACTAAAGGTTCCTCAAATTATAAAGGGAGCCTCATTTCGGAGTCAAATCTCTATGGATTTTTGTAACATGGTAATGGCAGCATCCTTAATCACTAAATTATAATTTGAACGAACTTGTTCAGTAGAAAAAATTATATGGAGAGCTGCGTATGATGCTAGAATTTTGGAAACTCGAGTGACAATTTTTGACAGTGATGCTTGGCTGTATCCACGCAAATCACCACTAAGCAGCTATGAAATTGGATTACACGTAATTAATTATGTGATATAAATATAATATTGTAAATATACAAGACGGTATAATTTCCTTAATTGGGCAATGAATCTGTACCTTTTTCTAAAAAGAACATCGTCAAGAAATTCGAATGAATCTTCCATGTTGCGGATGTAACTTTTAACAAGTCGCCACCGAATGTCTCCGTCGGATTAATTCAAAAAATCATTGTCGATTATGCTCCGTAAAGAAATCTGAACGTTTGCTTAAACTTTTTTTTCCATAAGTTGAAAACGGTCTGTTTAGAGGTTATAATCAGAGAGAATTTGTTTTGTTATTTTACCTTTTCTGTGGTTTGAGGTTAGGTTGGCTCCCTCAAAAAACCTCGAAAACTTCCTTGTGATAAGGAGCCAATAAGGTTCCTTATTTGATGAAGGAATGTTTATGAAACGAGATATAAGGAACAAGGAATCCTCATTCCTCAAGGCAGCTCTATGAATACGGCTGTTAGCCTTAACCTTCGAGGAGAACCTTTAATTAAGTAGGTATAAACTTATGAATGCATTGGCTCTACTCTGAGGAACTCCAGAGATCTTACACATAACATCGCGGTTGTGCGGTTGAAACTCGAGTATCCAGCAGTTATATGGTTCCCCATTTACATTATAATATTGATAGCAACGGACGAGTGCAAGGAAAATCTCCGAAGTATGTAAGTTTTAAAGAAGATGGGATTTACCCTTGATGCAATGTTCCTCTTCATAGTCTGCCTAACCGATTTCAGTGCTACATAGAAACGCTAAATCGCAACTACTATATAAGGCACTGATCAATATCAATACATTATTCTTATATTTAGAATTCATTTCATTGCAGGTACCCCGTCAGGCTGGCAGGAGCAATCGTGCCTATGTTAAATGTTTAGTTCCTATTCCGTAAGTCGATACTCGGTTGAAAGTAAAATTATATAAAAAAAATAAGTTTCAATTCTCAGTACACAACTCTAATCTATTATGACTAACAGTTAAAATTACAAGTTATTTTCAGTTTTGAAAGCAGGTTTTATACAATATGATTAGAATTCAGTTTTGTTATTATTTTGTGCATGTTTTTATATAGAAAATGCTCACAGAATTTGATGATTCGTTAATTGGCAATGTCACGTGGAAAGATCTATTTTCTATTGAATTCCCAAGGAAGGAAGTATACAAATCGCTGGCATGCTTGTTGGATAGGCATGTATATTTTTTCGTTGAAAAGAGGAGTATTGAGAGATGGTTCAATGTTTTTTAGTGCCATTGGAAATAGTATTATTATCATTTCTCAACTAATAAAGTCGATCCTTTATTTGTAAGAAACGTAAAATATTTTTATATTGTAGTTTAATTGATCATCTACCTATATATCTCTCGGCTTCTTGAGTAGGTAGACCGAACATGTTTTTACTGCAACAATTTCAGAAACTAAAGAAAGAAAGCAAAAAAGTGTCCAAGATAGGGATGGTATTTTGAAAACGGCAATAGATACCTACGTAGTGGGTTGAAGAGGAAAAAAGTTTAATGATTGAATGATGATTTTTTATATCATGTTCAGAAAAATTTAAATAATAGTTTATTTCGGTTTTCGAGATTTTTGAGAAAAATTTATCTTTACATTTTGCAAGTTAAAAGTGCTAGCTAAAAACAAAAAAAAAGTTTTTCAGAGCTACTTTTCTAGCTCTTCCAGCATTGTCCGAAATAAGTGCTCACCTTCTTTTAGATGACACTTTTCATTTCCAATACATGATTTTTCAATAAAAACAAAATTGATGATGGCTTATAGAAAGCGAAAGGTAAACATCATTTTGTGCATCAAAAGAGTATAAAATAAAAAATTGTAAGAATCAGTTTTTTTTCTAAAATTCTATAGTACCTAAACCAAAATAGGTAGCTATAAAATTGTTGTGAATACATTATAAAAGTTTATGAAATCGCTCAAGTTTTTCCCGTTTAACAGACTTTGTTCTGTTACTTTTTTCAAGAGTAATGGTATCCTATCCTTCCCTACATTTCGAAAAAAATTGCAGCAAATGGTTTGTGGGATTGAGAAGTCGGTTGATAATACTTTCTTTTATATGGGTTGCCACTCTCGAGGTCCATACTATTTCGGACAGATTTCGATAAGAATTTTCAACAAGGGCATATAGAGGCCAAGAAATCAATTGACCTTACTCTCATGTTTACTGGGTGTGGCTCTTGGGGTCCACACTAGCTCTTTCAAGAATGGTTTCACAGATTTCAATAAAGATTACCAAAAGTGGACTGGGTGAATAAAAAGATTAGTAATACTCAAATATTGAATGGAGATGACCCATAAGTTCCACATAAGCTTTATCAAAAATGGTTCTGCAGATTCTGATAAAAATTATATCTACCAAATGGTTTTCGTGGTCGAGAAATTGATAGAGATTTCATAGAAATTTGCAGCAAAGAGCTTTCAGGGTTAAGAAATTGATTGATGATGCTCTCATATTTTTTAATGAGTGCCACTTCGATGTCCACACTAGCTATTCCAAATATTTACTTATTATACTTACCTATTTACGTAACACATATAATTAATCAATTGCAAGTTAGATTCTTGCGATATAGATAGGTATATATATATATATATATATATATATAAATGAGGATATATATATATATATATAGCAAAAAAAAACAATAGTAAACTAATCTTTTGTACCGCTACATGGAAAATATTATACCTGTAATTTTTGTTATTCGCTTTTATAAAAATAGGTAGGTATATATTTTACCTTCATAGTTAACAAGCTAAAAATATGTATTCAAATTTATTTATAACCCCTAATCCTTTTCTCGAGTGTACCACAAACAAGACGCGCCCAAACCTTTTGGTATTTTATTACCTCAAGTACAACTTATAAATAAATTTAAACAAGTTTTCTATCTGCAACACTGAAAAAACTTGCTTTATTATGATCAAGAACAATGGACTTGTTTTAATACAATAACGATACTATGTATTATTGGATGTAATAAAATTAAAAATGCACTCAGTCATAAAGGTGACCTTCCAAAGAGAAAATCAATCCCTTGTAAATGTTGGAAAAGATGCAGGGGCCAAGCTGTCTAGGAATATTATAACCAGTGGTGCAGTTTATTAAAGGTTTCAGGGATTTAATATTTAACGGGAAAGGAAAAGTTGCTTAACACTCTTTAACTGGTGACAGTTGTTGAATCAAATATGTTTTGAAATACATATCTTAAATAAACCAAATTTTTGGTAGCAACATTTATATTGAACACTTTTTACATAGTTACGGTTACGGTTTTCTAGTTACAGCGGTGGGTAAAGTTTATAATATGCGTATTTCTGCGACGATGTTTTTTGATTTCTGAATAATAAAAGGTACTAGCAAAGATTATACATGGGTAATGGTATCAACAATTTTCGTAACTAATTTAGCACTTAAATGTGTGAAATAAATATAAAAAAAGTTGGACCGACGTAATTAGTTGGTGCGTTGAAAAATACAAAATAATATTAAATCTATTGGTGCTGGTACTTGTGAAGTTAGTGCCAAAAGTACCAGCCCCAATAGAATTAATATGACTATCTTGTATGTTTCAGTGCACCAACTAGTAACGTCGGCTCGATTTTTTATAAAAAATATTTATATTCTTTTTATTATAGTATAGATGTAGATGAACAAACTGAATAGTTATTGATCTTGATATTGTTACTATCAGCCTGTTCCGTTTTGTAAGCCAGTACGCTTTGCAGTGGTAAATTATGTCGTGCATATTGTATGTTCATATATCTAACAGATTTTGCTAATGAATATGTTAAAACCTCCCTTAAACTGGTTATTGTTAATCTACTTTGTTGTTTACTTCTTCTGAAATTTATATAAACTAATTTTCATGATGTCCATAATTTATAAAAGTAGAGATAGGTGTTTGAGATTTGAATCCTTGTTTGGTACGCCACTGAAATCAACCGCAATGGTACAGACCTTTCTCACACAGCCATATTCATCTGGTTTACATGGGATAAACCGCCTTATGACATCAGCGAGAAAGTTAGATATTTCTGGACCAACCGATCTGATCAATCATAAGTAATGTGACATGACTGTAAGCATGGTACTTTGTCTATTGTAATCTGCCCATTGTTGTTTTTGAGTAGTAACCGGCACTCTTTTAGTTACTACTAAAATTTTATAGGATATTTTTTTTCGGGGTTTTTATGAATTATACCTATGTGTAGGGTCATTATGTGTTTTGTTCGGACCCTCGGCTAATTGTCTATTGTGCAAAGGGGTGCGACACTATGTTCCTATGACTGGAAGTCGGGCTTTACTTACCGGATTTAGATACTACATAAACCAGCTCCTTCGTATGATGTAGGTATGTCATCTTGGTTGCTGCTAACTTCATGTATTCGATATTTAGAGATTTGAGAATGCTTTAATGTAAGTAGATTTGTTCAGAGGTTTGGTTCAGCTAAACAATATTTTTTGATATATTAATATGATGAATATCAATTATTCTTTTCACATACCCAACCATTATATTTATGCTAAATTCTTGGTACTGATCAGTGGACTGGATTGAGTTTGAGAACACACGAATTAATTACTAGAAATTTTCAAAGTATGTTTATCAGAGTTTGTAGAGATTCATAATAAGTGAATATTTCTGACCTATAGTGAGCAAAAATGGCAAAAGAAACTAGTCAATCATTTTTAATAGAAAGATAAATTTTTATTCCAACATAAATTATTATTGTAACACAATTCGATTACACCATCAATTTATTGATCACAATTAGATCAAACAGATAGCTAATAACACTATTAATAATTCTATTAGAAAGTTGAAAAAATAGCTCACAATACAAGGATGCCGTCTTTTAAGTCTTTTAATCGTTTTTATGGTTGATGCATGCATGATGATGTAGGTATCCTTTGCGAAACTATAAATATGCCTATGTAGTGAACATCAATAGATTTTGTAAAAGCATATTCTTCATCGCCAAATGGTGAAAACCGGGGCTCAATACAAATCATATTTGTTTGTGTATATGTATATATATATATATATATATATATATATATATATATATATATATATATATATATATATATATATATATATATATATATATAACCTTTTCTTCGTTCGGGATTACCATTTCGGTATTCATTTTGTAGACACCGTGTCCGATTTAGAGAAGCGCGGCTTCGCACAAAGGCCTTTAATATATTATGTGCATATATAATACGAATAAAATTTTGAAATATTGTCATCTATGGAGAGACCACAACCTGTTTAGATTCCTTTCGAGACATGACGGCACCGATAATATACTCCATATTTTTTTTTTATATCAGTGGCCACCATTAATTTGGGAGGTATAGGTAGAATAATGTTTTATATGGTGGTGTATATATGTATATATTTAATATAATATATACACCATCAGTGGGTGTATGGATATTTAAGAATGAACAGAGTAACGTGGTAGTCCATAGAGAGGGATTCATGAATTTGAGATGATTGGTGTGATAGTGAAGAGAACCAGATGGTGAGAAGAATATTTCTTGAGATGGAGACAGTGTGGAGCCTCAGTTAATAAAAAAATTTGACTATCAAAAGCAGCACCCCATTATTAATTAATATTGTCTTAAACCGGCTATATGGTTGTAAGTCTCAAGGTCTACACTAGTAGCTTTCCTTTAGATCTTACTACACTCCAAATAAGAAGAGAGAAATTAATCATAAGTATTTACGTAAGGAAAAAATACGGAAGCATGAGTATTGTTTATCCGCCATACTTCAGTAAGGTATATTGGCATATAAAAAATTTGACGATCGTAGGCAGCGGAAAGCTGAATTTGATAAAATACAACTGACTCATATTTGTGAAATAGTTTTTATTACTTTCGGTGGAAAAGTTGAGTCTGCAGCAATTTCTCAGGCCTCGAACGCACTAAAGACTTGAACTTTCGTACTCTTACCTAGATCGGAGGTATCTCGCTGAATTTAAAGTTTAATATTGATCCAATAAAGGTTAATTAATATTATACATAGATACATATATTTATATGAAATCTTTATTGGGATATGGAACTATCGAGTAGCAAGTAACTGTTGTTACACAAGTTAACAAGCTTGTCGTGGTCTAAGACTCTCCCTTAAGATATTATCAGACTGTTTATTTCATGTTCATGTCCGTATTTCTTTCAGTATTTTTCTCTCGAGGGTAAACATTTGAACATACCTAGAATAAATCAAAAGTAACAATTGAATCATTAATTACATAACCGATTCCGCTTTATCGCACAATGATAAAGTTCAAAATATGTCTCTAATATCGACATTTGCTCCGTGGAAAGAACTTATGTAGGTACTGATGGTGTCACTAGACAGAGATGTGTTTTATTTAAATGTGAAATCTAGTTATTGATAATTGAGAATATCTAACCGACAAAAATTTTTGTTCTAATGATGTAACCATTTAAATGAAAGAGTTCTCTGAATATAAGTGTTTTATCTGACATCTAGCATCTTACTGGCCACTAATTAAAAATATGATCAGCGGCATCTCGGTCTCGTCAAAGACACTTCTTTTAAAGCAACACTGAATTCCAATGTACGATGTTTCCAAGTGATCAACATCATCAGAGAATCCAATATCGAAGTGGCCATTGTAAAAAATAGAATTGTCATCGTATTAATTGAAAGTATCAAAAGCGCAGCAATTAGCATCTGGATATATTATAAATGATAGGAAGATATCTATCGTCTGCTCCCTGGGAGTATTATCATTATATGGTATATAGACAATGCCGCACCACGATAGGGCCTCATGCAGAGAAAGTGATTGCTACCGTAAGTATCCAGCTAGGGGTATACCTATCAGCATCAGCTCACACACACGTGCAAAAAGAGAGCTATACACATCAGTGATGCGGCATCTTTTCCAATGGATGATACAGGTATTGTATTCCTTGATGCTTTTGTCGTTCGATTCCCGACATGGAAAGTACTATGTTTATTAGGTATGCCACCGAATGGGATGATTTGAAAAGCTTCTGAAATGGTCACTGAAGTACATTTCGGTGTTAAAAAAAACAAAATATTATTTATTCTATTGGTACTAGTACTTCTGATGTTGTGCAATTGCAAGGAATAAGTATTCTACTTTGTTTATTGGGGGTGTCAATTTACTGCAGCACCTGTTGTGTCCATGAGAAGAATTATCAGTTATATTGCTAGAGGCTTGGCACCTACTTCAAAATTACTACTTTCAGTGCATCATCTATAATAGAGTCGGTCCTAGTTTTTATAAAAAAACTATTTATTATACATTTTTGAGTGAGATGAGGTTCCCATATATCTTTTTATAAATGTATTTATATAAGATAAAAAAACAGTAGAAAATTTCGAAAAAATATCCTAAAGGTTTCCGGAAATAATTTCTTTGAAATCGCCTTCTCAAATTTCCCATCCTCGAAAAAAATGCCACCCTTAACCCCTTTTTAAGTTATTTTTTGGGGAGAAATACAAACATATAGCCGAAATGAAACCCCTCCGTTTTCTAAAGTACGTCAAAATCAAGTAAGGCGTTGATTTGGACAGCGAAACCTGGAAACTGGAAACCCTATAGGAACAAACTCCTCAATTCACAAATAATTGAGATAATAATTATAAGGTTTGATAAACTACAATAAGAAACAAATATTCGATCACCTTTAGTAATGGATAATCAATGACTATGCTAAGATGGTTAGAGAAACACATTGGTATAAAAAGAAGCATACTTAGATTATTCTCTAAAGCTATTTGCACGGGTTTTGGCCCAAGAAGCTCAGTCGTTTCTGACATTCGCCATGACAAACAGATAAAAGCAAATTCATTGAAAATTGCTAATGTTGCTATGACGTTCAAATGAATTTCTCGAAAACAAATTTTAGAAACGTAGATTTTTTTTGACAAATATTTATTTATGAACAGTCAAAATTTTATTTTCTTTTTTAGTATAAAATTTTTGTACCCAATCTCCCGCGAGCTTGTATTATTCTCCGAAAATGTTTTCTCTGTTGTGAATTTAAAAAAAATTGTACCTCGAAAAAAAAATTCGGAAATTATTCAAGCTCTAGGGAGATTGTAAGTTGAAGTTATCGAAACCTGGCAACTTCTTTTTGAATCCCTGCTTTTAGAGGTCCTCAGCTTAAAAACTACATTGATATCAGATGGCTTGACAACCATCATAATGATGCTTATACATTATGCATGCATACTTGAAGTAAATACATAAAACTGATAAGATATACTTTCGATCTACAATGATGGTAGCTTGCTAAAAGATCAAACAGCAATTCTCTTTTATATAAGAGATTCCGATCATACTGTCTATCAATTCAAGAAATATAATGGAAATTGACTTATCAGATACCTTTTCTACTATATCAACCGCTCTTTCTCTATTTGGATGCATCAGGTCATTGGCGTGGACATCTTTTATTTCAATTGAATTAAGATCTGTATGTCCAGCTATTACTTTTCGATTAAGTCGATATTGACTACTGGCAAGAAAAGTATTAGTCGACATTCCATTAAAGGTCTTTTTAGATGCAGTTTTTAGTTATTTATGTAGCTAGTATTTTAAAGTCAAAAACCAATAAGTACTACATTAATTTGATGTAGGTATGCTTGTTCAATGAATACCGATATGAATGGGATTTAAATAGTATCGTTTCGAGAATCCTTTGATCACTAATCGTATCATTATATTTAGAAATCAATTGTGAGCTTACAAGTATTTCGTAGATTATGTTCCATATAGACTTAGAAATATTTGCATAGATAATAGAAATTATAACATAGATTGGTACATTATCACATCATCGTAGAAGCATGAATTTATATCTATGTATATTATTTTAATTAATGATATTAGATTTTAGATATTCAGTAAAGTATCATTTTCAGTTTATTTTTATTTAGACCCAAGAAATCATTCATAGGTCCTGCGTCACTGTTCGACCTTGTTCAGGTGTTCGTTTCGGCACTGAAAGAACGAGAGATCCGTTTTCTCAGATATTTATATTGAAGAGATGGTATCTGTTCAAACCGTGTTAAGGGACATCACTGAGCCCTGTTAGTAGGCGTACATCGGCCATTGTTATGTAATTGTGTGTTTTTTGTTTGAAATGGGATGTTAGAAACGCCTCGAATGTCAACTGTCTTCATTTGAAATGCCACCTGGGCAAGCTGGTACAAAGGAATCGTTTATATCTTTTGGAGGTCGAGATGATGAAAAATTCCAATCCAAATTGGTATTTGTTACACTGTTCCACATCATAATTATTATAACGAGACATATAACGGCGGAATAATATTATAGTTCTGATAGGTATAGTTGGTAATGAAAGTCTCATTTCAGAGATCGTTAATTAAGTTTTAAAAAAATAACATTAAATATTGATGAATTAATATGATTTTTCAATATTATTAACAGATATGTACGGCTTTATACAAATATTATTTTTAAAATCTACTACATACTTTTTCTTCGTACCTAGAAATGATCAAATCTGATACCTAAGTAATTGTTTTTTTTTTTTCAAAGCAAAATTAAACAGCACCAAATTCAGATGTTGTTTAGAAAATGTTTGTCATTCAGTCTCTTATCTGAGGATTACCGTCGATAATTATTTATTTATATATAATAAGCTTTGAACGACTTATAGCCTATTTTCATTTTCTATGGTTCATTTATCGCCATTCAACTGTTTAACGTTTGGATCCACTGCTCTTTCACTCAATAGTAGATCTATTTTTTTAGAAGAAAAATCATGTAGAACTAGTTTAATTAATTGGAGGCAAAATAAAACATGATGATCAAGTCAAATTTAAATCGTTTATTTTTATAACACTTAATTCCTGTACTAGACAGGACATATTTAATATTGTGATTTTTTTATTATTTTTAATTAATTTGTATTTGAATAAAGGAATCTATTTATATTTAAGCTGCAATTTGTAATTTTAAGATAATTTTGTAGATACAGGCAACTAATTCTCTACCAGACAAATAAATTTAGATTGATAAAAATAATCAATTCTATAGATTTTTATGCAGGCTCAAAAATATCCTGTAGATAATAAAACCGACAAAGTGCGAGTCGGACATGCAAATACAGCCACTATTAAGAACAAAAACACAAGTTTATTGTATTATTATTGTTTAACTTAATTCTATTTTCTTTATTTCTTATTATAGCAGTAAAAGTATTACCTACTTACTTTTTGAAACTTCCATGTGCTTACCTACTCGTATTACGGTTCAAGAGATACAGCGAAAGTTTTGCTCGAGCAAAAAACGCCGAAAAATGAATGGAGGCCTTCTTCACTTCCAAATCTGTTTTTATTATTTGCGGCAATAGAAATAGGCATTTTGTGAAGATTATAACTGTCTACATATTACGGTTCATGAGATAGAGCCCGATGACGGACGGACAGCGTGTGCTTATAAATGGGGCATGTTAGTACACTTTGTGTACCGAACCCTTGAAATCATTTTTATAAGCAAATAATATTTTATCCAACAGTTAACTAACTTGCTCGAATATGCATAATAACGAGCTCCCTCTCGAAAATTTAAATTACCTAAGGCAATTATAAAAAGATTTATTGAATATTCGGTTTAAAAAAACTATAGGTAGCTAGGTACCTACACGATATGATCATATTTTTTTATTTATGTGAAGCCAACTTTTTTATCTAGATAATAAAATGAAAATCATTCAAAATTCGAGAATTCACACGATGGTAATAGGTAAATTTCAAAATAAATTTATCTTAAAAATGTCAAGCATTTAACTGAATTTGGATAATAAAAACTTTTGAGCGACCTCATTGAAAGAAGGAAATATAAAATGTGATTTTATGTTTTTTTAGTATTTGTTGCCCAGATTTTGAAGAATATTTTCACTCGAAAGAGAATATCAAAAGAGTAGTTCCAAACACGAATTTATGTTAATCCAAGTTGTATTTTAGCCTCTAAATGAAGAACATTTTTGAGGTAACAGAGAGGAGGGCATAGGTATAAAATTAAACTGCGTCCCTTTTTATGTTTGTTCCTGCGTTTCGTATTAAACATGCTCCGATTTTGATGATTATTTTTATTTGAAAGAACGCTGAGAAATGCTCCCATGAAGAAAAAATCCAACATTTCCTTTCCTAAATTAAGTTTTCCCAAAGGGGAGGACGGGGCAATTTTATTGAAAATCAAACATTTTAAACGTCAAAATTAAAAAAGATACCATTCCAGCAACATTTACATTGGATATTTAAAAAAATATAAGTAGCATCAATAATATTAAAGGCTGAAATAAGTAGGTATGTGTGTTCTGAATCTCATAATTTGGATACACCCAAAAATTGGATGAGTAAAAAATTTATTTGTTATAACTATAGAGAAGATCATTTTGACAACAAACAAACAAACTAAACTAGTATCGAACTAAGATTTATCTATGAATATGGCTGCTTTGATTTCCGAGTTAGAGTTCTCGGAAAGCTAAGAACTCGCAAAGCTGTTAGATTTTCCAAATAGGTACCTAATCTTATGGTGTTCGAACTGCTTCATCTCGCATAATCTTATAAAATCATAATATGCAGGTATTGTTTGTTTGTATAGATATTTGATTTCTTTTATCAATTCATGTAATACCTATATAGTTTGTTATTGTTTTGTTGTTAAATTTATATTTTATAACTCATGCAATAAATTTTTATTTTATTTTTTGTGTTATGGTTAATAATAAATCTTTCATATTATTGCTTAATTAATAAATTGGTATTTTTATTTACCTAGTTATATCAGTTTCCTTGAAGCGTATAAACAGAATTAAATACCAAATCTCATCTTGAAATCTTCACGCCACTGATTTACTCCCCTCGGTTGAATTGATCCGTTTCTCGTGATTTCAAGGCAGAAGCCATCATTCTATATCTACCTAAATTTGTTATTTGAATAGCAATAGAATTAAAAAATATTATTTTGCAGTTTTCACCCAGTAGGTAGGCAATTTTAACGAACTTTCTAGACGAAGGAGGTTTACAACTGGCATTTCCATAGTAAACTTGCATCAATTTTAATAATTCATTTTTCATTGGAAAAACTAAGCAACTAATAAAGTCTGTCTTTTTTTGCTTGAGACTGAGCAATTTCTGTCAATAAATCAACAGATATAATTTATTAAATTTCAATTAATAATGGAAGCAATTTCTTTGAAGAGGACATAGCTTTGCCTTTCATATACCAATAATTGCCCAACAGCAACCTCCAACCCTTGTACAAGTTTTCTGATGTGTTACACGTAATGAGCTCAGTGAAAGCGGCAAAAAGTTGAGGAAGCGAAAGGCCGAAGCACACTCTTGAAAAATTATCAGTTGATACCCATGGCGATCTCGAGCCAAACACACAATTAATCTCGACCATATTGCAACTCGTAGAACACCCCAAATTAGTGATGGCACATTAAATCTATAGCCATGCAAACACCATGCACCATCATCTGCGCTTGGGTCTCTCCATGATGTTTCGTTCTTACGTAACATGAATTTAAGGTGGAATATCGCTGAGCATATCAATGTCCGTACGAATTAGAGCCTGTCCTTGGGGTTCTGATAGGAATTATCCCGCTCTGGTGGACGCCCTGTGGAACTCACCCTTAAAGGGCATATTGTATAAGGTCGGATTTTGTTTTCTGTTAAAGTGTCGGATGTTTGTAGGTCGGATTAATAATGTCTATTGAGCGTGTTTTATTTCATTGTTGGTATTTGTTGTCTACTTTTGTTAGCTCGGCAATGTGCAAGTAGTTTCCCATTGTCGAGTATTTATTTTAGTAAGCTGGGAAGCATTCATAGACTTTTTTTCGGTGAAGATTAGTGTCAGTTCTAATCTGTGGGGCTTTTCACTGTGTATGGCGATATATTGAGGTTGCAGCGTTTTTCTTTATTCCAGTAAATACATATATTGGATATCAATTCATATTATACAACAGTAAGTCTATTCTTTGAAGTTGATTCGTTTGTGATGAATGAAATTTTTATATACAAATATAATAAAACAACTTCAGACATAGGGTGATCTCTGACATATATAGGTATCTCGATCACTGTTTTACCTATTTGAACCAGATTTGCTGACATCTTCTGGCACAACCATTACACTTACATTTCCTCATATCTATATTATATGACTTTATCGTATCTTTCAAAAGCTACACCAACTTTTATGTACATATAGGGTGCGGCACCGAGAACATGTGTTGTGGAAAAAAAATAAAAAAAACATTATGATTCTTATTCCAAGGGAACACCTTTCGCCATAGCTCCTTCCCCATCCCTTGGTCACTATCACCGATACGGTTTAAATAGGGAAAGTAAGAGACACCAATCATTGAAAAGGTAATTTGATTAGGAATTCAGCATTCAGCCATGTGACTGTTCGCAACGTAACTTTCTATTTTGACGCCCTCTTGAGGAAAAAACAACTGTTTCTTTTCGTATTCCAAATTATGATAGTTCATTTGCAAGCTATTTTAAACAATTCATAAAATACATAATATATAATATATAAATAATATTAACATATGAGTATAGGACTGAATCTTTACTCTCAGGAAGCTATGTAAGATACCTTCTGGTATCCTAAAAATCTTTAAGATGTCTTGCAACATCACAAACTATAAGATCTCAAATATTTACGATATTTCTCTCGCTACTTTCTCAAATATTCTGCTTTTCTTTACCTATTTAGACACCGAAATATTACAGATTATATCTATGACTACTCAATACAGTATCAGCTACTGACTACTAGGTACAATTTATATTTATTATGTATCATATTCACAACTTTTTTTATTTGAGACGGAAGTTACTTATTTATGTTGTTGCCGGCCTCATCCTTGGGACCCGACTGTACCACCAATGCAAGCCCTCTCCAACTAGAAGCTTCCACACAGAGAATATGTTGCAACAGCGCAATCTGTCCATTAATAGCGTGAACACACTATAAGTACTAACGTTCACACTCGTCAACATGCTCCGCCGTCTGAATTTCACGCGCCTTCTCGTGATGACAGTGACTATATTTCTCCATCTCGTTACACTGCCCCCTTCTTTATTCGGATCATTCTGATCGAAAGATTTATCGCATCCATGCATACTAGACAACTCCCTGGCTCCAATCGTTGGCCCAACAGTACCGCCTTGACATTGACAGAGACTGGCTGGCTTACTCCTCTATCAACAGGAAAATTTAATAGTACCTTCTTGTTGAAATTCACCACCAGGCTTCAGTCACAATCTAACCTCTCTAATATCAAAAAGAGCCACTGCAAAACATGAAGCACTGGAATTTTCATAGCCAAGCAGACATAACCACCAGGGAGTTCAGATCGGAGCTGTCTCTCCAAGCATGATACTCACCTCGTTGGGTCTCGCTGACTGAGATGGTTGATCTTCAACGAGGAACGTTCTTCCAGTTACCATACCATTTTATGCCCACCGCTACCACGGCCTCGTTCTCCATGGCTATAGTCTGCTCGATGATCTTACCAGCTTGTATACCGTCAGCATCTTCAAGTCCTGCACATTTCAGAACGATTTCTCAGTTACACCCACAGAAATCTGTTCACCATGTCTAGTAAGCTATCATGCCATCCGGTAATATAACACAGCTTCCAGACTTAGGTACATCAGTGCCGACGTACTAGCAAAGACTAGAAGGTGTATTTAATCTTTGGTACTAGGCTACACCGTTGGCCTCACATTTTCTGAAATCTCCACGTCCTCCGCTATACCACAGGCAACTCATGGCCATACCCACTGGAAACCGGTTAGTACTAGCAAAGAAGATAGATACTTTTGGTACTACCCAGCACGTTTCTATGCCACCTATCAATGTAGCACCACTTTCAGGCTTGCAACAGCACCACCAGATCCTTGCCGTCATTCCTTGCTTAACGTCGGCAAGCCCTCTCTATCTAGAAGCTTCCAAGGAAAATCTTTCTACACCGCGAACATTGCAGCCAATAGCGCGAATTGACTAGATGTTTCTCGTTATAATCATGGTCTCGGCGTGTATTGTTGACCAATAGCAGTAAGCCTTACACTCATGCTACTCGGGTCCATCACTCATCAACATGCTCCGACTTATGACGAATCGCACACGCCTTCTCGTAATGGCCGCAACTCTACATCCCAGACGTTACAATAAGTATAGACAATTTAATCATCGGGCCACGACAAATATATTGAAGAATAGAGAATCATATTGTCTACACTGAGTATCTATGTGGTCTAAATCAGAATATAGGGTGTGCTTAATTATTGGAGTTGAATATCCGATTTTGTTGTGATCGAGATTCAATGATAAACCTAATATCGAAACTCTTAAGATTATCTATATACCATTTGTCGCCACAGGAGTTTCTAGATCTTTATGTAAGTTTGTGCTCTCAAACTCAATATATTGCTATTGCGTGTACGTAGTGAATGCTATCAGCATTGCATATAGGCATCTATTCAAAATTTAAAATAATACTTTTTGATTCTTTGAGAAGATATAGGGTATTAATTTAATATTCTCTCATACCACGTCTTGGTTGAATGTATTTCTGTGAGATACAAACTGGAACTTGAATCTTTTCTTAAGCAGTCCTACAAGTTGCCAAATCAGATTCGACAATAATTCTTGCGCACAAATTGATTGAAAGATTTTTCTTTGATAAATATTATATTTGTCAACACCTCTTTATGTGTTGGCATGCAATTTGTGCTTATAATTTTTTGACTTATTCAAATTTCCAAGAAGTCTAAGCTCTTGTAAATATTTTTATAATCAGCTTCTAACCCTTTTACTACTTGCGTTACCGCTCTCACTGCACAAACCTCGCAAGTCTCTTCTCACACCTTTCCACATTAATATTTATTATGACTCGTTTCTATATTCAGCGGGGGGTGCCTTCTTCACAGCTACTATACTGCTCCCTTTGCCGCTATACGCGATAGCTCTTACCCGCACAATTTTAAGTCGATAGGAATTCCGAACACGGATAATATTATAACACGTACAAATGTATCGCTCATTTTTTCTATTGTCCATATTCACACAGGGGTGTTAATTTCATTTATTTGCTTTATTCGTTACGCTATTACTAGGCTCTAATGCCGACACTGGAATGTTGTACACATTGAAATTCGGCGCTATCAAATTATGACTATACTTGTACATTGTATGTGATTTATTATTGTGGCTCGGAAATATGTCTCAAGATAAATCTCCGCTTATAACAAATTGTCACTCGTCAGTGTAGTCAAGGTACAATATAAAAACTTAGTTGAACTAAGCCACCTATAGCATGGAAAGAATCAATCGCTAGTCCTGTAGCAAGTGGAAGTTTTTATTTATATCAAGTTTGTGAAGTTGGAGTAGCAGGATTTACTAAGTACAGTAAAATATCAAGAAACTAATAAATGCATGATTATTGTTTTATTGTATAATCCACTAGTTGGAAATTTTTCTTCCGGGGTTGGAAGAATCCGTGAACTTGTAGCCGACCTTAAAATTAATTCTACAACTCGCCTGTTAATGATAATAGATATTTTTTATAGGTCCTCAAAAAATCGTGAAAAAAAGTCTTACTCCTAAATTTTAACAATAGCCAGCTTACTGTTTTATATGAAGAGACACGTAATGTATAAATATCAAAGTTAAATACCACAATTTGATATAGTAGTTCTGTGAAAAGATAATCTCATTATAAATAGTTATTAAATATTTCACAATTAGTGGCAAGATGGCGTGGTTAAGTTTGGATGAGCGTCGTATACCTCCAGACATTCTCAAATTAATTTGCCATAAAAGCAGAGACTGTAAAACTGTAATTTGTTTCTTATGTAATGGAGCTTGGTGTAGGTCAGATTTTGAACATTCACTTAAATCGGAAAAGGGCTTCTTTATTACCCCAGATCCTATGTTATATGTTATGTCCAACACATAACAGCATAACCTACAACAAGCTGAATTCTAGTGGTAGGTATGGGTAAAAATGCTGACTTAAATCTCTTGCTCTGGAAGCTGTTGCTTATTGAAGAACGTATAAAAGATGCTGAAAAAGTTCTTAAATGTACACAGGATATAACGTTGGAGGTGAAAGAGTCGGAACTTTTGATAGCGAAGCCAGCACTCTCTCCAATAGGAAAGCTAGGAGAGATGAAGTTGATGAACATGACAGATGACGATTTCAACATTGTTCACACAAATTAACAAAAAAACAGTAAACAAGCAATCATAGTACAGGTGACTCCTTTTGTTTATAATAAGATCATGAACTTTAAATCATTTTATACCAGAAATGCGAAGTAGTGAATGATTTTAATGATTTAAGATGTAAAAAGTGTTGTGGATGTAGTCACGTTGCACGGTTATAAGAAATGTACGAGAGAAACGGCATGCTCGAAATGTGCAGGTGAACATGACGAAACGATATGCAATGTGGCTGAAGTTAAGTGTATAAATAGTGCTAGTGAAAATCAATTAAAAAAAGGAACATTACTCATACAACAGACGATAAGAAACAATGCGAAATGTATAGTGCGACCAGAAATCTAAGAAGGTTGTAAATCACCAGACACTTGAGTTATCAGCAGGCAGTTTACGCAGAGTTGTACCTGCCCTAGTCCTTACATTTTGTTTTATAGGTAGGTATAATGGGTTAAAATAATTATTAAGAAAAATCGCTGGAATATAATTGAGAATTAATTGCTTATGTATATAAAATATATTATGATATATAACACAAAGGCATTTATAAACATCACGATAATGAATGGATTATGCCAAATGCCAGACTATTTCATGAGATATCTTAATCCGGACTTCCGGAATATTTCAAGGGACACAGACCTTTATTGCTTATCTATATTTCGAACAATAGGTAATAATGAGGATCGTCGGCTAATATGGATTTACGACATTCTTAGATTTCTGGTTCTACTATATCACATGTGATAGGAAAGCCACAATAGCCACACAAACTATCCGTGGAAACCTTAAAAAGCATTCTGGAGGGGCAAACAGCAATTTTTATTTTATTTATGTTAAAATTTTAATACAAGTAATGAAGAATGATTCCCTAATGACATTGATATAAATGCAAATGTAAATTTTATTGAAACTAATCTTCTTCTTATGCATGTAAACATTAGAAGTAATAAAAAAATGTTTTCTCTCTCAGAAGGTTATTAGATAAATTTGATAAGCAACCAGACATTGTGGTATGCTCTCAAGTGAAATGATAGCATCCGGTGGAGTATTTCTCTATGTAAATAATAATCTTAAATATAATATTGTTAAAGAGCAATATGTTCTTCTAAATATTGTAATGGTGCATTTACAAAACAATGAGACAGTAAAGGTCTCTGGATTATATAGATATCATGATTATGGAGCTAATGAATTCACTGAAGATCTTAAATACTCTAAAAGCCAATAATAATGTAGCAAATTATGTTGTATTAGGTGATTCTAATATTGACATAAGTAAAGTTGATAATGTATCTAATAAATATTTCTTCACCTTATCTCAATATGGATATATGTCAAAAGTAAGCACTTCAACTAGAATTAGATCATGCTTATATTACATTTTTTTGAAAGGCAAATATGCAAATATAGTTCTAGTTCCGGTAACTTACTTGAATCCATCACTGATCACAATCCCAGTTTTAATTACTTTTAATAGTAAAATAATATGTGAATATAAAAAGAGATACATTTTCAATAGGGAAGAAATTTATTCAGTTATATAGAGATAAAACTGGTGTATAGTCTATGGAATTCACAATCCTGTATTGTATTGATAGTAAGAAACTTTGGAACTTTATCAATGAGAAACTTAATAAAATGAGCAAAGATAACTGTACCTATAGGAGACATAACTGTAAATAATATAGCCATCAAACAAGATACAATTAAAGCCAGCTATTTCAACCAGTATTTTAATGGAAGCAGTATCAGCTCCAACAAGATTACATGATGTACCTGATATACCAATGAATAAGAATTCGATCTTCTTTAATCCTACTGAAGAAAATTAAATATTCAGCCATATTTTGAAATTGAAATATAAAGCAGGTGGCTCCGATGGGATACATGCTAATTTAATCAATATGGTAGCTGCATATACAGCTAAACCACTTTCACACATAATAAACAAATCATTTGATCAGGTGAGTGCCCTTATAAATTTAAAGCAGCAGAAATCGTACTTGTATTAGAAAGTGGACGTAAGAGTGATATTGGAAATTTCATATCCATATCGCTTATATCGAACTCTGCAAAAGTTTTTGAAAGGGTTAGGTTAGGTTAGTTTAAGTAATATGATTTATTCTTTTATTTGTGACAGAAAAGTTATAAGCCCTAATCAATTTGGATTCTTAAGAAACAGAGGCTCAAAAGATGCCTTAGCTTTTGTTAGTAAGATTTTATATAGAAACATAGCCGAAAGTAAACCTATAATAGTTACTTTCTTAGACTATACGAAAGCGTTTGATAAGGTAGATCAATCATTTCTATTAAATAAGTTATATAACATTCGCATAAGGATTATCACTTCTAACAAGTTAGGTACCTATCTGAAAACAAATATTTAAAATAAATGGTGCTAAAATTTTCTGAGTAGAATGGAGAATTAAGTTTTTTTGTACTTTTCAAGAGCAATATTTTTTCACATTATCCTCTCTATTTTATGTTTATTGTTTGTTTCTTTTTAATTGTATTTTACATGCCAGACCTGCGCAGAAGCATCTTAATGCTTCCTGCAGGATTGTTACGGTATTGAAAATTCCCAAAATTTTTTTTGCAATGTTACGTAAACTTTTTTCCTTGCAAATAAATAAATAATTTTTTTTTGTTAAGAAAAATTTCTTATGTGACGACATAAAAGTTTAACATTTTATCTCTGTTGACAGGTGACAAAGTATCACTTTTCCCGGGTATATATAGGTACACATAAATATAGCGATTTAGCTGGCAATAATTTTTGTGAACTACATTTCTGCTTCTACTAACTTCGGTGAAGTCAGGGAAAACTCTAAATCAGACATTTTTACAAACATACAACCACTAAGTTCGCAATTTTTACATCAAATCGAAGACTTGAATGGACAGATATTTGATTACTTTAAAGGTTTCCTTAGCATCGCAGGTGTAGCTTTAAATAAATACAAGAGCCTACCAGTCCAAAACTTCAAATTTCACTTCGATAATTTTCTGATATATTGTAATATTTTTTCAATAATCACTCATCGTTTTAGTTTAGTTTTAAGTTGTGTTTTTTCAGAATTTTATTAAGCATTAGAACAAATTTACTTAGAATAAATTTAAAAGGTATATTTTTTAATGTTATATAAACTACAAATGACGTAGATGATTGCATTGACATGTATTTAGGTATTTGTAGTTATGAACCAATACGTTATAATTTTTTTGTTACTAAGGAAAACCTCGTATTTCTTGGATTACCAGACTTTTTTTAGTTTTTGTGATTAGTGAGGTAGATTGGGATGGTTGCGAAACTGAAAGTTATTGCTTCGACTGTACGCTTTTTTTTTGTTTGTTGGCACGTTTTATATATTAAACGTACTCCGATTTGGCGATTTTTGATTCATGTGAGAGAGGATGCTTGAGAAATGGTCTCATATTCATACAAACGCAAATTCGATATCCCCTTCTTTTCGAAAACAACCCCGAAGGGGGTGGAGGGGGCGAATTATCTCGAAAATAGATAATTTGAGGTAGTATAATTGAAGATAGAACAATTAAATTGAACATTTTTTCAAAAGAGGGTTTTCGAGATAGAGGCATGTTAAATTCTCAAATATGTGTAGTTTTGATATGTGGCAAAACATTTTTTCCTTAAAGTTACGGTTTTCGAGTTACAGCGGTGGTAAAATGGTAACATTTAAAATACTCACGTGTATTTTCGCAGCGATGTTCTGAAATCTCTACATAATAACAAGTACAAGTAAATAATATACCTGCGTAATAGAACAAGTACTATCTTCTTTGGTATTAGTGAACGTTTAACAACTTTTGTGACTAATTTTACACTCAAAAGAGTGAAATAAATATAAAAAAATTGACAGACGTTATTAGTTGGTGCACTGAAAAATACGAAATAATATCAATTCCATTGGTGCTAGTGCTTGTGAAGTTGGTGCCAAAAGTTATCAATCTAATTGCAATTGCACAACTTCAAAAGTACTTAACAGCACCAATACAATTAATATTATTTTGTATTTTCCAGTGCACCAACTAATAACGTCGGTACATTTTTTTTTAATATTTATCTTCATCCTGGTTTCATTTATATGAAAGAAAATTTCATTCAAATTAATCACATTGTTTTGATAACAAAATGCATATTTATAATTGCCTTTTATTTGAGAGACCATACAGTTATCACATTGGTAAAAAACTTAATGATGGAATCTGAAAAAAAGCACTGAATACAAGATTTATATAATTTCCTACATATCTAGCCAATGAAGTCTGGGGATATTTTGTTAAATAAATCATTATCATACATTAAAATGATATTGAGGCCAGTATTTTCTGCTAATGGTACTAGTATAGGTTAGTGTTAATTATATAAAAAACGAGGTCCGTTCTTTCATCTAATGCAATTCCTGCCCAAACCAAACATATACTTTAGACATATCTATTGCTTTGATGCGAAAACCGGAAGCTCGCTAATGAAAGAAAGATTGCAACCAGCACATGGCGGACTGGATTCTTATGAATCAGATTAAGGAGAAGGAAGGGTGATAATTCCTGGCCTTCGCCATAAATGATGTCTTCTAGAAGATACTGAGACAAAACGTTTCGGGCGTTTTACTTTCACCTGAAAAAGACCTTCAGTATCCTGGACAAAAATCCAAAGGAACAAAGCAACCTTTGTAATAAAAGCAAAGGAGATATTTGATTTTACAGTTGCCACAGCAATCGTGAGCCATTTTTTGCGAATTGGCATGTACGTAATGAGGAGAACTGTTCAGCCAACAGATATATAAAATTTAAGAGAAACAGCAAACCTGAACCAATAACTGATAGAGACCCTAGAAAAACGTACTGGGAATAATTCAAAACCGACCTGGGCGGCAGATTGCTAGGATTTTCACCCAAGATAATTTCAAACAGAGAGCTCGAAATGGTCATACAGCAATTAGCTAAGCGACTAGATCATCTATGACTATCAATAATAATTTTCCGCTAGTGGAATAGTAACTTGAATACTTGGGCCAACCATGAGAAACGACCAACGGTATGGAATGCTTTAACTGATACTTCAGGGAAAGGTTTATGGAAAAAGAAAACCAGGAAGAAGATGAATTTCATGGCTGAAAAACCTAAGAACGTGGTTTGCAACAACAATGACTGTACTATTCAGAGCCGCAGTCAACAAAGTCATGATAGTTAACATGACCGCTAACATCCGGTAACGGATAAGCACGTGAAGAAGAAGTGGAATTAATATTATTTTGTATTTTCAGTGCACCAACTAATAGAGTTGGCCCTAAGTTGTGTAAATAGGTTTTATTTCACAATTTTCACTGTATCATTAGTCATCAAAATCGATAAACGTACACTTATACCAAAGACGATACCTATAGCTATAGAATATATATTTTGTTTGCTTATATTTATTTTTATTCAGATATCTCAAAACCTTGTGGAAATACTCATATTCCGGACTTTACCAATGCTGTAACTTCGAAATATTTTAAGAAATGTTTGATATGGTCTCGTCTTTAACCGTCTCAAATTTTCGATTTTCTAAGAAATAGCCTGCTCCACATAGCGGAAACACACATATTTCAGACTTTACCATTTAATTCATCTTTTGGACAAATTGTTATTTTTATCGAGTATTGATAGAATTAGATAATCTGACCACTGAAATAAATTTGTCAAATTTCAATAATTATAAGAAATAGTAAAGAAAATATATAGGTACCAAATAAACATAGGATTTAAGTGTTTTCTCATCAAATATCATTATTAATTTTATAATATCTATTATATTCGTCAAAGTATATCTAAAACTATAAAATTTAGTTTTTCTGAATTTTTACTCAATATGGACATTTTATATACAAACTCTAGTAAGAAGATTTATTGCGTCTATCCAAATCAGGTCATAATAAAAAAAAGATCATTTCCAAACCCAATTCAATCAGACATTTCGAAAATAATCAAGGGTTCTCGATTTAGAACTCTTGGAAAGTTCGAGAGTGCTATATTTTGAAATTGCTGAATATAAGTAAACATTCAACAATTTTATGCTCAATTTACCGCTCACTAATTTTGCGAAACCACATTTTTGACCGACTTCTGCAACGGAGGAGGTATCTATATAATTTGAATGTTTGTCTGCTTGTTTTTTTTTTCTGTTCACGCTTTTCGCATATTGAACGTGCTCCGATTTACATGGTTCATGTTTCATTTGAAAGAGCACTATTGAGAGTTGGTCCCATTAAAAAAATCCGCAAATCTACTCCTAAGCAGAGTGGAGAGGGCAATCTTTTTGCCAAATTAATGAAGAGATTAATTATGTGAAGCAACTTTTGAAATTGACATTTTTCAAAAATGTTACGGCTTCCGAGTTACAGCACTGGTAAAGTCTGAAATAGGTATGTGTATTTCCGCTATGTTTTGAAATTTCTGAATAAGTATACCTAAGTAAGCAAAGTAACCTACCTATTATATTCTTTGGTGAACGTTGAACGATTTTGATGACTCAAAAGTTTGAAATATTTCTTGTACAAAAATAGGACCGACTTTATTAGTTGGTGTACTGATGAATAAAAAATAATAATAATTCTTTGGGTGCTGGTACTTTTATTGTTTTTCGTGCCAAATGTATTTTATCTAACTAAAACTACACAACTTCAAAATTACCAGTACCTACCAACAGAATTAATATTATTATGTATTTTTCACTGCACAGACTAATAAAATCGGTACTGTTTGTTCAACGAAAAAAACTATACATAAACTAGGTGAGACAATACATAAGTAGTATTATTATTGAAATTGTGCTATCTCAATTTTTGAAGCTTTTGTTCAGGAGAAAATCGGAGATCTATCTACTCCTATGCGGTTATTTAGGAGTCCATTTAATGAAAGGCTTCCAAAGTTAATTACCAGCCTGGCGAATTATTTAATTTGATATAAGTGTCGAGTAATTAACATGGCTTGGAAGTGTTGATGAGTTCGTTTGAAGGTCCTTTTGATTTGTATATCGAAGCGGAAAGTGAAATTTTGCATAATCAGAAAAAAGGGCATTCGTCATTTCGACGTTAACTAATTGGGTTGGTGTGAATATTTCCATTCGTAAATTTATTTCTAATTAAAGAGTCTTTATTCATCGCTCACAAAGATTTTCTGATTATATGGCTGTGTCAGTGTGTTTGGGTTTAAGAGCTCAACTGCACTTAGTCATGTTCTGGGTTATGATTTTTTCTAGAACAGTGTATTGATGGCGCACAACATGTTTGTCACATTTTTGATCTTTTCACTTTTAAAGCTTTTATTCTGATTATGTAAAGGTTTCACCAATATCTTTCTATTTTACCTACATAAACAACTTCTCAATGTAATATAGGTACCTAAATACTATAATTATGCTTATCACCGAATCCGTAAATCTTTAAGATGCTGCTGTTGTGATAGATATGGATCGAGCATCGCCTATCTCGCTAATAAATGGAAAATGACAAAAAAGTAAAACATAGACAAGAGAGATGTGCGGCCAGAAGTTTCTCTTTCTAGAATGCCTACTGATTGGTTCAAGATACGCTTGAAGAAGAGGATGACGACTTTTATTTAATTTTCTAAATCGACAGGTGATTGAAGTAATTAGTGTTCTCTAAGGTGATTAGAAAGATATCAAGTGGCGAAGCATAAATATCCCTAAATTCACTAACTCCACTAAAAAAATTCATGCAAGTTAGAGCGATCAGGAATTATTTTGATTTGATGGCCTACAGAAGTAAAATTTACAGTGGGTAGTTTGAATCATGGAGCCCAGTAACTGATAAGAATACCTCCTAAATTTGATTTAAAAGCCCCCGACATAGCCAAAAATAGCTATAAGAACACTCTGAATCAAGTAATCATTGAAAAAATAGTTAAGCACCAGTTTAGATCAAACATAAAAAAACTAAAACAAAAATGGTTTGTCCGTTTGGGACCTGCGTTGCCTCAAACAGACAGACACATACAGATGAAGTACTTGATAAAAAGTTTTGTATAGTCACCGTGCTCCGATTGTGATGATTTCTGATTCATTTGAATGAAGAAAGTTGAGAGATGGTCCCATATTTAGAAAATCTCTGATCCGAAATCTCCCTCCTCCTAAAAACTGAATTATATATAAAACCAAATCCAGAAATGTTTAAATTGAACATAGTTTTAAAAGAGTTACGGTATTCGAGTTACAGCTGTGGTAAAGACTGAAATATGTGTATTTCCGCCGCGATCGTTTGAAATCTCTGAATAATGAAAGGAATCTACAAGCAAAGAATATACATGGTAATAGGGTAAGTTCTATTTTCTTTGGTATTAGTGAACGTTCAACGATACAAATAATATTAATTCTATTGTTGCTGGTAATTTTAAAGTTGGTGCCAAAAGTCTAGCTTGTCCATTTCATGAAAGAGCTATAGAAAATGTAGGTACATATATTTAAATAAGTTTGAATTCAATTCCTTTTATCATGTTATGTGTACCTAAGCAATCGCTGCCTATGAATTCTGTATTTAGTTCAGAATTATATTCTGAGTAGTTTTAGAAATATGGGGAGGATGGTCGATTTTCGTATGTATTCCTTAAAATCTTCTAAGCTGATATTTTTGAGATTTTAAAACCAAATATATAGGAATTAATCATAATGACCGGATTTACTTGAAAAATAGGATTACTTTCATTTTCTAGTTTGCACGAAGAAGCACCCAGTAGGTATCCGAATCCGTTTATTTAAACACAACGCAATCTTATAATGGTTTCGTTTTTTCATTAGATGGATCCCTTTAAATACCTACATAAAAAATGGCAATCCGTATCCCAGTGACAGTTGCTTAGGTATTTCGATTGCAGATTCGATTGCATTGACATAGAAAGATGGACTCCGTAATCTACTCACAAAACTGACTGTTCTGTGAAACAGACAAAGCGATTTGGCGGTCTATATTTTTCTTTTTATTGGTGGCTTATGAAAAAACATAGCCTACCATGAAAATTGACACAGTTAATTTCAACCGATCAGAATTTTTCCTTTTACCAAATGTCAACCACTTGCCGCGAAATTAATCTATCTCTCTCACACTTGACACTCTCCGTGAATCAGCGTCGTGGTAACAGTTGATCATTGTTACGTTGCTTTTGAATTGTTTATTTAATGTTAACTTTCCTGATAAAGTGTGTTTATTGTCGTGTTTTTTTTTGTTTTTCATCTGGTCAAAGTAATACTCAAATATTTATCATTAGTTAGTTCAGTGATTGTTACGCTTTTGTTTTCATGAAAGGAATAACTTTCTGTTATTTTTTATTATCTTCTTATTGTGCCTCAAGTGCGGGTTGGGTTATTTATGAGAGCACTGTATTTAGGTATCTATATATTTAAATTAAATCTCTTTTGTACTGTATTGAAAGAAATTGAATCTTTGATCAATAGGTATTATCAGTTTTCAATTGGCGCTTTACATATTCTCATCTTCTAGTAATTCATAAATAGCTAGAAATATTAGCTAATTATTCATCTAGCTCACCAAAGATGTTCTGCCACTATTATTATATGGGCAAAAGTTGATGAATAGCATTAGGTAGGTACTTACCTCTGCATAGACGCGCTTGTCGGGGGAAAACAGCACGTTCCAACATGGTGTCATGACACTACAGAAATATAGGATTTAGACACAATGTACACATATATAACATATAATTCCCACTTTGGTGACTGAGTGTATGCTTTCAATTCAGATATAATAACAAACTGTCATCTTTGTCGAGTATAACGATTGTGTGTTACTAAGAGATAAATTCGTTGACAAAACGTAGGAAATGCTTGAAACCCATCAGTTGTTGATGTACTAAGAAGACTTATCTTGAAAATAACATCGTCGAGTTCTGGGCGCTTGATGTTTGTGTAACTCTAAGATTTGCTTGAAGAGTTAATTTCAAAGTCAATCATCACTTGTAGTAGGTATCTCATTTTCTTCCCCATACTAATTATTGAAATAAATTATATATGCAAATGTTTATTTAATTAACAAACTATTTGTCGGCGAAAAACATCTAAATAATAAGAAAATAGTCTTCAAAAATAAAATTAGTACCTACATGGAAAACAGAATTAGGTAAGTGCCTACAAATCGTATAATTTTCTAAAATATGCCATTTTTTTCCTTTGTCAATAGATTTTCAGTAAAACTGGAGAATAATGGTAATTATATCATCTATCCATAAAAAAACTAGTAGATACCTACATATAAGTCAATAGAGAAATAAGAAATAAGAATTTTTTTTGAGAGACGGAAGTGTCAATTTTTTCTGGAACCGGAGTCTTAAATGATGTCATTGTACAGGACATGACTTGATATAAGATCGATTTCACACAGTTTCTGTGTGAAAGATTTTTTTTTGATTCAATAGGTAAGTTGACAAATTTTTCAAGCTCTTTTTAGATTTTAGATGTTTTAGACTAAATGATTTTGCTACATTATAGTTAGAAAATCTTCTTAGAGTATCAAGTTGAACTACTAACCTAACATGGCGGGTCCATATTTACAGACTAAATATGTATAAGTACCAAATAAATTCGGATGGACCAGGTAAAATAATGGAGATAGAAAACACAAGTGTGCATCAAAATGAAAATGGCTTACAGAGACCCAGTAGGTATGTTCTATGAAATATCCGGTATATATGTAGATTCATATTTATAAATGGGAGATATTTTCAATAAATACTAAAAATATTTTTTTATAATTATTTTTAACATCCACTGCATGAAATCTTTTTCAAAAAAATTATCAAAATTTAATTGAACGATTGATAAAAATCCCTAGACCAAAGAGCGTGCCCAGAAGACGAGGAATGTCACCAGCTTCCTTAGCGCCCTATTTATTTTACTGTCTGTTCAAACATTGAGCATAATAAAAAGCCATTATTCCCTGTCCCAGACTACTGTATCTGTAAATGTTGTTTGTCAACTGTTTTCCTTTTCACGACTGTACGCTAAGTGCCATAAGAGTGTATAGAAACATCATTACGGGCTCGTCCACCTACACTGTTAATAAAAGATTATTGTTTGTGTAATTTGACCTTTGTTTAAAAGTATACTGTTCAAATAATTGTGGTTGTTCTGTTAATTATATATGTATATAGGTATAATTATACGCGTGAAAACAATATCCACTGTCTCCAACATAGTTTTAGATAATATTTTGTGATTTTCGACATACTAACATAAAAATCCAGGAAAAAAACTTTTGACATGACGAGGTTATCCTTTCAAGATTATTTTCATATATTGTTCTATTTAGAAAGCGGAACGCTAATTTAGAGGAATGTAGAAAAAATATGCCTCTTATTTTTTTAAACCCCCAGACGCATTCTTGAGGGTTACGATCTATAGGCTGTCTTAAACTATTCATAGGAGACATAATAGTCCATCATCTGAAATTTCGAGTGCAAAAATAGTAGGTTCAGATTTTGAATGATTAGTTTCAGCAAAAATAAATAAGTAAATAAAAACTTTATTTAATAAATAACATTTTTAAAACGTACCCTCTTAAAATTGTAAAATATTTGTTCCATGTCAAGATGGGGCACATGCAATATAGTATAGATGCGTAAGGACTATTTCACAAGTATGCGGTTCCATTCGGTTCGGTCCGTTTTCGGATGCAACCCAAAACGAGTGAAACCTCGTCACACATACACGGCTTTCACAAGGTTTATATTGTTTTGTTATCTTGTGTGTATATAATGGCTCAGTCTTCAGCATTAATCATTAAGAGAAGGCAAGTTATTGGCATGTTGTAGCAATAAATAATAATACAGGTAATTTTGAAACCAACTCGCTATCAGGTTAAAATGGAAAATAAACCGTGTGTGTGTAAGTGGCCTTCTATTCCCCAGATACAAATTCGCATTTTAAAGAAACCTGTTCGTGTCGAGGAAGTATTCGGTGCTCTACTGTTTCTGTTAGTAACTGAACCAAAACCAGAATACCGTTTCACACTTGTCGTTATCGACCGAAAAAAAAACCAAACACGAACCAAACCGAATGGAACCGCATACGTGCGAAACAGGGCTAATAGTAACGTTCATATGGCAGTCTCATTCATTTCTGAGCCATGATTAAGCCCGTGTTCCTAAATAATTGAATCCAGTATAGATACTGGTCAGCATTGCGTGATGTTATCATTTAAATGGTTTATCGTTCCAAATTCCTTAAGGTGCGTTTCCACTGACGCATGAAGCTAGCGTAGATAGGCTACATAAGATTATGTTAAATTTGTAAATTCTTACGTCATTTGTCAAATGTAGTGTAAATAGGAGCGTTTTCATAGAATTTTAAGCTCATCACCCAATATTGTATAAAATATACCAGTCCTTACTAACTCCAATGCTATTTGCAAATATGAATTATGACCAATGAAAAAAAATCTCGATGGCGTGTAGCCAGCGGAAAGGTAGATTTCTCATAATTCATTTTCAAATTAACATCAATAAAATGGTTTGATTATCTATCAATCTGGATTAAATTATCGTTTTTTTTATCAAATAGATTTAACATCACGTATGTTCAATTTATATTGAAGATTGGTAATGAGTTAATGAGTATGTTGATGTCTACCCTACCCTAGGACCCTAGGACCCTAGGAAATATAAAATTATTAGATACTAATTTCATATTGAGCTTCCATTTTGTCAACAATATTAAAAATAATTTTTTGATTATTAATTTTTATTTTCTTATCTATCAAATGTAGGAGAAAATGCTTCTAAAAAAAGTTGTAGGAACAAATAATATCTATCATTTAAAAAGATTTCAGAATAAATTTAGTCAGTGGTTACATTTTGTGAATATATATATATATATATATATATATATATATATATATATATATATATATATATATATATATATATATATAATTTTCAACAAAAAGTTTTTTTGGACTGCCTTATAAACATATAACACCATGCCGTTGAATTTTTTTCGAAATTCAAAAGTGCGAACAATCGCTATAGGTACATTTCTATAAGAAATTTACCTAAAAACTAAGCTCCATACCTATAGGTGTAAAGTTTTCAAAACATAAATAAATATTCATAATGAATTTAAGATCTTTACTAAAATGATCATAAAGGTAATTCAATAACGTGTTTACCAACTTCACAAGTACCAGCACCAATAGAATTATTATAATTTTGTATTTTTGTATTGTATTTGTAACAAATATTTATTTCACACTTCTGATTGTAACATTAGCCACGAAAATCGTTGAACGTTCACTTACACCCATGTATAGTATATGCTTCTACCTATTAGGTATTATTCAGAAATCTAAAAACATCATCACGGAAATACACATATTTTAGACATTACCATCGCTGTAACTCGATAACCGCAACTCTATGGAAAGAATGTTCAATATAAATGTTGTTACAGATACCTAATCTGGTATTTAATTTGGTTCCTTCAGATTTTCAATTTTCGAATGAAATAGCCCCTTCCATATAACAAAAATAGACATATCAGAGATTTTAACATGGCTGTAGCTCGAAAACCATAACTCTTTCGAAAAAATGTTCAATTTAAACATCTCCGGATATTGGCGTATCTTTAATTCTGCCATCTCAGATTTTTTATCATAAAACAAAATTTTCCGGGGGCGTTTTTTGGAGGGAAGCAGATTTTATTCAATTTATAGGTGAACTATTACTGCAACCTTTCTCAATTTGCAATTTACAATAAATATCTTGTCTATTATGTGAATATTGCTTATTAGTTGAATAACTCAATAATTACATACAAAGGATATTACAGCCATGGTGGATTGAAAATGCTGGACACTAGCATAAAATCAACCAATGTTGATTTTTACCCTGCTTTCTTCAGAGATTCTGTTTGGTCAGAATGATATCAAGTGACCTCACTAGACGCTGGACGCTAGCTTCAAGAGCACTGGAAATGTACCTTCTCAGTAATACGAGACAGAATGACAATAATTTATAAATAGCGCCGATACCAGTGCCTGATGATATCATGATATCACTCTATAATGGTCAGTACCTACGCTAAATCCAATAAAGGAACCCTTTGGGTTTCAATTCTTTAGCTATATCTCACCGAACAGAAAAACTTGGATGGATATCAATTTTTATAAAAATATGTTTATATAGGATCTTGTTTCACACGAATAATTAGGCTGTAGGTATCCACCATTTTTTTTATTATATCATTTAATAAATAACGTTATAGTATCATTTTTAATTTTTCATTGCAATAATAAAGTCGGTTCTAATTTTTATTTTATTGTTATTTATTGGTCGATTTGTCAACTGTATGTAGAAGAATAAAAAAATGGATGAACATATTATACCATATATATACCATACATAAGTAGGAACATAAAAAAGCCAGTATACGATAGAATTGCATAAATCCATACTTTTTGAAGTCTTTATATACCTGAATCATGACATGACATTCATCGAGAATGTTCTATGATTATCTAGATGCACATAATAATGTTCTAGATTCTTGTCAAGCTGACAATATTGTGGCAAATTGTACCTCACATATAGTTTCTGGAAGGATCAAGAATAACTCTACCAACTCTACAAGTAAATAATGAACTATAATATGAAACAACTATAGCAAACAAGGTAGTATAAATAAATAGTTAATCAATGAATAACAACCGTAAATACATGACTACCTATCCACGTTTCAGTATATTGTCACTACAGTATTTAAAGATGCCATCCTTCTCCACTACTACCATTTTTAGAATGGAGGTGGGTTGGCCAGAACTAAAAGCGATATAATAAGGGTTTTATTCTGCTCCTAAGATCAAAAACTTTATGACTAATGATGAAAGATAATATGCTCGTAAAGTCCATATCTTTGAAGAGCAGTTATTTTGCCACTTGTTGTTCCAAAAATATCGATCTCATTAATTGTTCTATGGAGCGTATTGTTGAGGTTTCGTTAACGTTTATACTCTGTAAGACAGCGATATATATTTTTTAACGTTTCAGGCTCCACAGAACAACGAATCATGAACGAATAACTTCGACATCGGATTTCAAGCAAATTTCAAAATGGCATTTAAAGAACTTGGAGAACAGTTAACCATAAGTGACGCAATAACTGCACGTCAGAGATACTTTACTAGCCTATAGGTTTATCAAGAATATTTGGAAACTGCTTCAAATTTGCCTGCTACATTTTGGGGTTGAATTGAATATCACGTTATTGGAACGCTTTGCGAAAGTCAATTTCAACCCTTTGATACGTCATTCAGTCTGTTATCGAGCATCAACCATCATCAACGCGCTTAATTTATTTAATATTCACTAATGCCAATCAAAGTACACCACCTCATTATTACACAGAAGCCGAACCAACAATGGACCGTATCGGAACAATGGCAGCAACATTTTGACATGGATTGAGCCGTACCTACCAATTTGGCTATACAGTAAATTATTTCAATGGATGACAATAACATTCTTAAAAAAAGAAACAGAAGAGAACGCTAGCGTTGTTTATAAGCAACTGAATAGTGCTGGATGACTTGTCGAAAATCGTATATACATTCTCTTATATACAAGGCATCTATGGCCTTTTGGCTTGGGCCTTCTTTGTTGCATTTGAAAAGCCCTCATTTGGCTCCCGGACAAAAGTCAAGAGATTCTGTTCCTATAGCTTTTAATTGAACTCTCGGCTACTGGAAGGAAGATACTCACAACCTAGCAACATCTTTGAGACAAACTTCTCTGTCTTGTCTGCATGTTCCATTGTGCCTAGAATTCAAAGGGAAATTAGTATAATTTCTTCGGCCGGTATATATTGATTGAGAAGATTAAAAATATAATACCAGCACCTCAAGAACAATGCACTGTTGATTGTTTGAATCCTTCCATCTAGCAACCATTTGTATTGTATCGTTCCAGCTTCTATTGAAACATGTAAGGATTAAATATTAACATTTGAGAATTTCTATGTTATTTTTTACCTAATGTTTCAATGTACGATAAGAAATGTCATTCAAACACAATGATTAAAAATACACTGTGTCCAATTAAGTCGGAAACATATGGAAAACTTTTTTATTATTGGATTTATGAAAAAAAAGTTATTCTTGATAAAAATGTCTGCGTACTCGAAAACTTAAAATGCAACCATCAGATATTATTTTTATTTTGATAACCTATAAAGTACCAACCTTAATTTTTGAAAATATCGTAAATATTTTTAGAGAAAAGTTGATCATAATTGAAAACTATTATCAGATATCCAATATAATCCATCTGCTATGAAAAAACATATTTTATTATTTTTATTAACTTCTGTGTATTAGCATTGATTATTTACGTCTACCAATAAACAGTTAATCTAGGATGCACTGACTGCGTCAAACTGCTAAATCGTTTTATAAAATACAAGAAATGTCGGCTCTATTAACTTGTGAAGAGAAAATTGAGCTAGTTTTGATTGTTGGAGATAATTAGAAAACTCATAGAGAAGAATCAGCTATTTTTAACAATAGACATTCGAATAGAACTATTCAGCATTCGACAGTTACATAAATTCTAAATAAAGTGTTTACAACGATTTTAATAAAAAACGTCAGAAACCGCTTGCCAGTCAGGACACGGGAGCTACAAATAATGCTATCTGTAGTACAACAACCTAAAATGTCATTGAGAAAAAGAATGTTTTGATCCAAAATATGTTAAAAAGTAACATATATGCTCCATACAAACTCCAGATTGTTGATACATTAAAAGAAACAGATTATAACAGACGGTCGAATGCTGAATATTTCTATTAGGATGTCTGTTGTTAAAAATAGCTGCTGCTTCTCTATGAATTTTTTTATCTCCAACAATCAAAACTAGTTCAATTTTCTCCTCACTAGTTAATAGAGCCGCCATTTCTTGTATTTTATAAAACGAACTAGCGATTTGACGTTTGTAGTCAGTAGATTAAATGTTTATCGGTGGACGTTAATTATCAATGCTAATACACAGAAGTTAATAGAAATAATAAAATATGTATATTGATATTACGAGTTTATATTGTGACTGGGGTTGCAATGACAAGTAAGAATTAAGTTAAATACAAAGAATAAAAAACATCTGGAAGGAGCAACACTCAATAATAATCTGCGACGGAAGTCGCCATCTTGATAAACCACATGAACACCGTGCAGGATTCATTCGTTTGGTTGTCTTGTTCTCGTAATGTAAACAAATAGCATATAATATATAGGCGTAGCATGAATATTATTTTCTAAAATAAATTTAAATCGTGATGTGAGAAAGAGCATTACCTACTAAGGATAATAACATTAGGAATATGTATTTTAAAGTAATTATATTTAATGGCCAGTAAAATATTATAAATAATTTATTAATAAATACCTTCTTTGAAATAAATTAAATGAAAGTGTATTATTTCCGAAATCCTTCGAATCCAAGCCCATAATAAATTTAAAAAAATATTGTGGCCTTTAGCCAGTGGACACATACATTTCAGTTGCTATATTTTTATATTTTTGTATAAAAGTTATATCAGTCATAATCTATGATTCAAAATATTTCATAATCCAAGTAAATTTATTCAATTCTTGTATATATATATATACCTATTCAAATTTTATCTCGGAATCTGGTCTACAGATTTCGATGAAAATTCATATGTATGGGTTTTAGAGTGTATTGAATGGATTGGTTGTATTCGCATAAAAAATCGTTTTCAGCAATTAAAATTCTTATTTTATTTCCCATACAGATCATCATGAGTAGCTCATTCGTTAAGCTCACGCCTGGTATTTTGGAGATCCTCGGTTCGTATCCTGATCAACTTAGATTTTTTCTGTAAATTGAAGGTGTTAATAAGAGTTTCTGATAATTTGATCGGAAATTTTTAATGAAATAAATTTGTACATATCTAATTTAATACATTAATACGAGCAATTCTTATATATATACATAAAAAAAATCTCAGATACAGCTCCAACGATTTTGATCAAATTTGGTATACAGATAATGTTCTACTTTTGAACTTTATCTAAGTGGCTTTCCTGACAAAACGCGAGGGTGTCATCTTCGGGGTCCCTAAACTTTTTCTTGAATGATTCGCAGATTTGAATAAAAATGTGCAAAAAGGGGTTTTAAGAGCCAAGAAATTGATTGGCATTACTTGCATTTTTAATTAAATTTCCTTATAGACTCACCCTAAATTCTGTATTACCCGAGCAAAGCTCGGTCGCTCAGATATTTCATTATTATCACGGTCGTACAAACAGGTCTGGATTCGAAGGTTGAATTACATAGGTAGTAAGTAGGGTCAATGTGCCTGTTTTAGGCCAGTTAGTGAAGTGAGGAGTGGAAATCCATTATAAAATACTTATTTTTACAAATATGGTACTCAAATTTTAAATATAATCTTTAGAAACCCTTAGTCTACTATTATGATCAGTATCAGTTTGATAACTTACCGCTTATACCTTCAAAACTGATAAAAACGAAAATTTACTCATTTTCCCGGTTTCCGGCCATTAGTTTCTCAATTCCGGCCAGTAAGATACCACTTCTCGGCCGGCGGCCGGAAAATAGGAATCTGATTTGCTGGATGGCCGGCCATGACATACTACATGTTACTCAATGAATTCACCACGGAAAATACAATATCTTTTATTAAAAAACAGGTACAAAACTTTGGTAGGTTTACTTTGGTAAGATCTTAAACATAAAATAATTTAGTCACTAGTTTTCACAAAATATAGGAACTCTAAAAATAAAACAATAAATAAAAAAGTATTCTTAAAACAGGTTGGTACCCCTACATTTCATGAACAATACTCGCACTTATATTGTTCGTTGGCTACTTCTTCGTACGGCGTTCTGAAAAATTCTGTACACCGCATCTGGTACCACCGCGAACAATGATCGCATCCTATGTTTTTTTCGTCTTCATCTTCAGCATCGCTAAAAAGCTCTTCAGAACAACTGCCGCAACAGATGATCTTCTTTTCTGGTTCTGCAGGCGGAAGCATGTCAGTTTCTTCAGTTTCTTTTGATTTTTTCCTGACGTAGCGCCTCTTCTTCACTGCAGTTTTCTGCTTCTGTTCTCTTGCAAGTCTCTTCTTTTCCTTTCTCTTCAAGGTCTTGTTCTCTTTCTCCTTTTTCAAATCATCGTTTTCCTTATAGTATTATCTCCATGCGCTTGATGATATAGCGCTGGGCAGTTTGGGTTTTGGTTTGACATTGTTGGATCATCTTCAGGTTCCAACACAGGAATTGCTGCAGAGTTTGCAGTATTATCTACTATCTATTTTCGTCGGTAATTGTTAGATTATTATCACTATTGTTCAACACAGTGTGCCCTGGAGAATTAGCAGTATTATCGACATTTTCACTGGTAATTGTTGGACTGTTATCATCAGTATCCAACTGAGGGAGTTCTGAAGAGTTAACACTTCTAACTGAATGTCTACTGGAGATAGGTAGATTTTCATCTTCAGTACACATAACGAGGAGTTCTTCAAAAATCGTTGATGATGCTGCGTCTGGATTGGCTTTTCGTACAACCAAATCTGATAATATTATTTTCTCCGTAGGCAAACTAACATCGGTGGTTACATTTTCATCAATAATGTTAAAAATTATGGTTGGCTGTAGAGTTTCTGAATCGACATCAAAAACAAGGGGGTGGTAGAAATATTAAGATTTTCATGCAAAATCTGCAATTATCTTCTTTGGACATCAGTTGAATTTTAAAAAAATCGATTTCAGCTAAAATCACTTCTGGGTTGACTCCGTAACTTTCTAAAGAAGGTTTAATTTTATTGATCACCTTCACGGCCGACTTCAGATCTTGAATGGTTATTCCATCTTCATTTAGAGGAGGTGGGGTGCTTTGTTTGTTCCAAAATGTTTTGAAGGCATTTAGAATAGTCTACGTTATTTGGATTTAGTGGAAACAAGCCACATTTACGAAATCCATTTTTAATATCATTAGTCATATCCTTATTTTCGAACACTTCTTTGAATAGTTTGCAAAAGTTAATTTTTGTTACAGAACAATTTCGATTTTCTGGTTTGTTCTGCCATTTACTAACTGTGTTTTTCCACTCTTGTTTTAACGGTCGAAACACAGATACATCAGCAGGTTGAAGAATATGTGTGCAGTTTGGTGGTAATGCATATAGAATAATATTTTTCTGCTCACATGCTTCGCTAAGGGCCATCGTGGGACTTATGCCCGTCAATAAAAAGGATTACCGGTCGCTTAATATTATTTTTCTCTAACCAACGATCTAAGTCATTGACAACATATTCAAAAAAGATGTCGCTTTTCATCCTCCACCACTAATGGGGGACATATTTTGCCACTGGCCGTAAAGACAATCAGAACGGTAAGATTCTTGTACCCTTTCGGCGCCAAAATTTCTCCTGATTTGGGACAAATGGAAAACCCCGATTCATCTCCATTAAGAATTCTGTTAGAATCATTGAATATATCAATAGCACCGTTGTCCTCCAAAAATTTAGTAAGATTAGTAAACCATAATCTTATACTTTCCTCCGTTACTATCGCACGAGCCTTATTGACACCCTCAGCTTCTCTGATCGAAAAAACATTCTGAGGAATTTAATCATGTAATCATTTATAATTTTAATTTTATAATTTTTTTAATTTTAATCTCATCTCCAGCATCTTTAATATGGGGTCCTACAAACAAAAAATATAATGAAAAATGCAAACATACAACCGAATTGTTTACCTTCTCCTTTTTTTAAGTCGTTCAGAAAAACAGAATAACGGCATTTATTCCAGTTGTAAGTACAGCAAACTAGCCCGGTAGATCTTCTCTGATTGATTAGCAACATTAATCCTTCTGAAGTCACTTTTATTAGTTGCTTGTTAATTTGCACAGGTTCGGTAATTATTGCAAGTATTTTGCAAACTTAGCTTTTAGATGCTGAGGGGTATCGACAGAATCATTTGCCCTGCCATAGTAATACAATATTCGTCTTCAAGAAAGGAGATTATTATTTAGTGCATTACATAACAATGCCAGAAGACCAAGACAAATTAAGGGAAAAGTTATTTAAGTCATGGAGGCGACGCCAAGCCATAAGAAAAAAATCTTTTCAAATTGATTGTAGCAAAAAGTGTATAACGTTCCCAAATAAAATTTGTGCCCTTAAAATGCAATGTTGTTGCTGTTTGTTAAGAAATATTGAGAAAAATCCGGATATTTTTGAAAATATTGTTTTCTCCGATGAAGCTTAGGTATATTTCTAGGAAAGTTTAATAACTTTCCATAATAACCACATAATATTACAATTTGCCGTATCACTAGAATTTTTGAATATGATCGACAATCCATGTTGTCAAAATGAAATCATTTTCATCATATGCTCTGGGTAAAAAAGTTAATTACCTGTCATGTCCTCTCATTTGAATAAATGTTGTCTTCTTTCCTAGTATATTATTTGTGTTATTTTTTTTTTATTTGTGTAGACCGCTAATAACTCGAGAACTGCGAATCTTATCGAAAAGTTACTAGAGATAGAAACATTGCAATTTACCTAACAGAAATTTGAATTATTTTATGTTGAAAAACCTAATATGGTGAAATTTGTAATGCATAATTAAAGAGTTTCATAAGGTATTATATGGTATTATATGGAATTGACTTTTCTTTCATTTGCAACATAACATCCATATTATGAAGTTTTCAATATAACATCGTTCTAATTAGATTCCAATTGATTCAGGCAAAGACAAGATCTCAAATTCCAGAGCGCTCTGAGGAAAATATTTTAAATCGCTTTCCATAGAAGAAATGTTTCTGAATTGTGCAATGCTATTTTTTCTGAGCTATTATATTTGGACTCTCCTGTATTGTAAACAGGATTTTGTATTTTCTCACGAATATACATACATAGAGTTTACTAAGCTTGAAAAGCTTCACGTGAATGGTGATTAACTTTTCAAATTTTAAGAAAAGAGCTTCACTCTTACATACATAGGTTAACCATATAATTATTGTCAAGTTTCTTTTTATCGCGTGTGATTTCTTCCAATTGAACCCTTCAACAATAACCGAATAACTAATCGCAGACGCATAATAATTTACACTCTCTAAATCAATTTCACGCGGTCAAACCCTTCTGGAATACAAAATTATCACCGCAGGGGTGGTATACACCCTTGAGAGCATTGATTGTTATTGTAACGAAATCATTTAAGCTTCTCCTCGTGGGTGCCAAGGGGAGTACGTAGCATATGTGTTTGAATGAGAAACTGATGCATGGAGCTCATAATGTACCAGTGAAAGAGAGTGTGAAAATGAGAAAAGAGAGCCCTGAACTTTTGTGAAAAAAATAACATTAATAAACCCACAATGTAAACATATAATGGCAAAGCCTGAACAGTTTGCATCTAATTAACTGTTTTGCTTATTTTTCACTCTATATCGAGAAGTCCAGATTGTCATCAGTAAATCAGATGTCCTGGGCAGTATTGAACAAAAAAACAAGTCGAAAGGTTGTGGGCCTACAAATACATAGATACCCACTGTTTTGATCGAGAGTGGCAGTACTTATCCAAGGGAAATAACATAATAAATTAGCCAAACTAGATCTGTATTTACCATAGTATCCGATAAGTATCCTGCACTAAAGATCAGGCGTGTTCATAATCGATACTTAATACGATACTAAATTAAGTGCGGAGGTCTAACCTTAAATTATGTTTATGACTCCTATGTCAGTTAGGATAGTGTTTTGTTTTATATTTTAATACCGTACTAGCTAGTACCGAACTAAGATTGGATTATGAATACGCCTGTTAGTCATCAAATTCAAGGTCATATTAGGAAGATAAACTTAGATGGATCAAAAATGTCGTTGACTGTATCACTGACAGCAAAAAAGTTTTGAACGTTCTTGTATTAATGAACTATACCTACTAAATGATAACGTAGAAACTGTTTCTAAATAAGGTAATTCGTTAATAAAGGTTGGAATAGGAAGATTGAAGTTTATTTGAAATAGTGTTCCACTTTATATATTCACTTGAATGGAGAATAATGAAATTATGTCTATATCAGTTGTTAAGGAGAAAAAAGTGAATTCTTGTTTTATTACATGTTAAGAATCAAGGATATTTAGTTTTATAAAAGTAATTAAACAGTTAAGTCCTTTTCTATTTGGTTTTCATCACAAGTATTGCTTTAAAATAGAACAAATTTTATAATAATCAATTATTTGGCAATATTAAACAAAGTATTCGCTTTCAATAACTACATTTGTAGCAAGAATACTATTAATATTAAGAATATATCAAGTATTAAGGGAACCTAGAATTTATTTGGATTAAAAATAACAAACACAGCACAAAACAGATAACTCAATCACCTACTTTCAATTGAATAATCTTAATCAGTTTCCAAACTTCTGATTCTGAACTGAGGATTACATAGAATTAAAATCCAATGTGATATCAAGAGTACCCAGTTATTTTTTATTTGACAATCTGTTCATATAGATGGTACGCACACAATAAAAATATTTTTTACAAAAAATTGGACCGACGTTATTAGTTGGTGCACTGAAAAGTATAAAATAATATTAATTCTATTGGTGGTGGTACTTTTGAAGTTGTGCAGTTGCAGGTAGATTGATAACTTTCGGCACCAACTTCACAAGTACCACCACCAATAGAATTAATATTATTTTATACCTTTCAGTACACCAACGTCGGTCCAATTTTTTGTAAAAATATTTATTTCACACTTTTGAGTGTAACATTAGTCATGAAAATCGTTGAACGTTCACTAATACCAATCAAGTACTTATCCTATTACCCACGTATATTCCTTGCTTGTAGTTATTATTGAGATCTCAGAACATCGCTGCGGAAATACGCTTGAATATTTTAGTTGTTACCATTTAAATAACGATTTTACTCGAAAACCGTAACTCTAAGGGAAAAATGTTCATTATTAATGTTGCTACAAATAATTATGTCTTTCATATACTGCAAACAGATTATCAATTTTCGACAGAAATCGCCCTCTCCACATAGCGAAAATAGGTATATTTGAGAATTTAAAATGTCTCTATCTCGAAAACCGTTACTCTTTTGAAGAAATGTTCAATTTAAACGTTTCCGGATATTGTCCTATATGTAATTATACCAACGCAGATTTTCAATTTTCGAGAAAATTTGCCCGATCCGTTTTCGGAGGGAACGAGATGTCAGATTCCCGTTTTTATGAATATGGGACCATTTCTCAAGCCTCCTCTCTCAAAAGAATCAAAAATCATCAAAATCGGAGTACGATTATTATACGAAAGGCGCGCAAAAACAAAAAAAAAAAAGCCCACAGTCGAATTATATACCTCCTCCGTTTGGGGTTCGTCGGTCAAAAATAGCAATTCATATAGTGTGATAACCTATATAATTATGGAAGTCGTGGTGTTCGTGGTATCATTTTGTGTACCGACACTGAAAGCATAGAATACAAATAAATTGATAGTTGCCTCTCTCTCTAGCATGATATTCAAATCTTTACTTGTGCTGTTGTAGAAGTCATCTCTTTTATTTATGTTTCTTCTCTCTCACTGATATTTAATAATATTTGTATAGAGAGAAATTTACTTGCTTCTGAAATTATATTTTTCTTAAAAATCCTCAATTTTCTCAAAAACATACAGTTTAGCTAAGGTGTTGGTCTACATAATAATGTAAAGATATTAGATAATTTTCATTTATAGTTGACTTTTTAAACATGTTAGAGTAGGACTTTGTCACGATACAAGATTCCAGGCTTTTTATAACTAGGTTTATGACGTATTTCTATCGTACTTGGATGGAATGGGTAAATAACTTTGAGATTAGAAGACGAATGGATAACATAATTGAAAGATTTCTTACTTTGGTCATATTGTGCGCGGAAAATGCATCACATTTAAAAGCTCATAATATAAAAAATATAAAAAATTATAGGTCTATGACGCACTTCATGGTTGAAGAACTTGAGAAAATGATAGCCACGGTAGGTACTATGTAGAGCATCTGCATCTAAAGCAAGAATCGCCCTAATGATAACCAATCCTCTAAGAGGAGGCGGCAAGTAGATCTCTAACTGACTGCTCATTATCTAAATATTGAGAAATTTTGTAAAACAACAAATTAATTATGTTTTTGAATTCAAGCCTCTTCTATTCAGACATAACCCTTTGAAATAGTCTCTTTTAAATAATAAAACTGAAAATCAGTGATATTATTCATATAGAGAAATGAATAGAAGTGTGGTAACAATACCTTTTACATATAAACGTTGAGAGTAGAGTCGTGCTGATAAAGAATGGGGGTTGTAATACTGCACAATGCCACAATGGTCCAAATACATTTTAACATTTCAATAGCACTGGGGGATTTAATTTAATCTGGCGTGTTATGAATCGAAACCAACTAAAAACATAGTGCATATGTATATTATGTAGGCACGCTCACCATTGGATGATGGCAGAAAGCATCAAAAGTTGGACAATTATTAATAGAAAACTTACGTGATTTATATGGACAGCAGCTCAAATACACCATAAGTTTCAAAAACTAGCTAGTTGAAACATACTATAGATGTTACACATATTTCCAGTCCTCAAGAAGCTGCATTTTATAGCGAATATAGGTACGGGTAGAGTACAAAATCTACATAATGATGTGACGACCTATTCGGAAAAAATCTTAAATTAACTATTGCTACAATAGATAATTTAAAATCAAACTAGTTTATAATATGAACCAGAACTCCTTAATATAGAAGGATCCTTTCAATTAAAATTCATGGAAAGCGTCCATATGATAGCTTTTAACACATGACACTAGTCGCCCATGTTTCATTATTTCGTTCTTCGTAACATGATTATAGTGTAGCTATCAAAATCTTGCACCTATTTTGGGTGAGAGCTGCTAGGTTTGCAGTCCCATTTCTGCTGTTTATTTTACGAGTACGCGCAAACATTTTATTTATTTGTGGTGTTAAGCCCCGAATCTACACAACATATTAATATGAGTCGAATTCTGTTTTTTGCTTCATATTCATGGCCTGATATTCGTAATTCAAGCTCACTGTATTCTTAATGATTTTGGATTTGTAGATGACGCCCTTCTAGTAAATTGAACATCCTTTAATAAATTCTTCCGTTAAACGGATTAAACATTATTCTGGCCTCACTGGCTCTACCAGCTCCATTTTGAGTCATTTAAATGAATAAGTCGTTTGTTTCTTATGTACCTACATTTGCCCGTTTGCTTAGTAACTGTATGCAAACTTTGATGATTTTTTTTCCTTGAAAAAGAAGTCTGAGAGTTGGTCCTATATGTATCTTCTAGCATTCCTGCATATCATGCCCTAAAACCTCCCACCAACGGGGATATAGGATTTATGTTTGTCAAAACTATATCCAACAGGATTAAATAAATGAGGATTTCTAGCAGCACTGAAATAGCTCATTTAAAAAAAAACTTGAGGATCTGTATGTTAGAGCATTATACAAATTAATGATTGCTGTCCCTATATTCTGAATAAAAAACGGATTTGGTTGTTAATTGAATTAATGAAATAATAGCTATATCCCATTGTACACATTTTCCACCTAATTTTTAATACATAAGATTTCTAAAAATATATTTGTTTCCATTCACACAACTTTCCTTCTGCCTTCAAGCAAATAACAAAAATATTTTGTTTGTTTATTGTTAACTATATGCATTTTAAGAATTATCATGAGTTTCCAGAATACTTTACGCCACATTCATGAAAATCCTTCACGATAGAGTCTTGAGCAAAACACGTTTCTCGTATTGCATATCAAAATCTCGACATAAAGCAACAGACAGAACAGTGGCAAAAAATATGCATTTTTCCTAGGGATCTCCAAAAAGTAGATACCTACCTATTTGTTTTATAAAGGTACCTTTGCTCTAATGCAATTCAATTAGGTATCAATGAGGATAATAATCTAGACGTTGCCAGATATTGTCCTTTCTTCAATTTTGTCGTCTAAAATTTTCAATTTTTCGAATAAAGTTTTTGGGGCAAGGAAATGTTGTTTTTTTATATGGGATCATTTGTCAACACTTTTCTTTTGAAATAAAAAAAATAATATCGGACCACGTTTACTATGTAAAAGGCGCATACAAACAAACAAATAATGCAGGCAATCTCAAAAAGGGCTTCTTTACTGAAAATAACTCATAATTGACATATCACATGATACTTTGTTTATTTGATGATGAAAAGTGCTTCTTAATAAAGATGTGCTTTTATTTTGGTCCATATGAAAAAACTAAGTTTACGATGATTACTAAAAAACCAAACGTGTTATGACAATATTGTAAATGTCATTTTGTAGAGCTGACAAATATTCTGTGAAGTATTGGTTCCGTTTTATACTAGCTCTTCTTCTAACTTCAGGAAAAAAAATATGAAAATTGAGAATCAGTTTTCCTCTAAAATCTCTAAAACAAAATAAATTATCATATTTTTATGAAGACAATATAAATAAGATCAACAAATTGCCTTTACTCCCCATTTAACTTACTTCGTGTCTATTACTATTCTCGAGATACCCATCTCCTACCTAATGCTGTTTTTAACATTGAAAATTAATAGAACTTTCGGGACTACTTCTACATAACTGAATAAGTAATTTCATCGTTTCAAGTCATCTTCAAGTTATGATGTATCTAAATCAATCTATACATAAGTACATGAACATTGCTAGTAGCAATTCGAAACGTCGGAATAAAATAAAACCGGATCAGACGTTGTAAGAATAAGTCTTCGAAGAAAGAATTGCCTCGAAAAGAACCAACGCTGGCAATCTTATCGGAAAATGAAGTCATGTTTATCAGTCATTGAATCGATTGTTGGTCCGTTGTCGTCGCCCTGGTCCAGATTTCTGAGGCTATTGTCAGCCCCATGCCTCTGGCCGGGGGAAATGAAAATAGCCTGTTTCGTCTATTACTTTATCGGACAAGGAAAATCTCCTTTTATATTATGTAAAGAAACTTACATTCGAGAAGGGGATGTAGAATGGATTTGGAAAACATAGGGAAAATCTGTGTGGAAGTGAATTATCTTCTTTCTTCTCAGCCATGCTCGTATCTTGTAGATGTACCAAAAATTTCGTAGGTATATATTTGACGCTGGATCTGTGTGATTCATTTTGGTAATTAGAAATACTATAAGAAAAAAATATTGGTTTTCCCTATTTATAATAAACTGTAGGTAGCTATTCGATTTGGCAAATAATTTTAATCTGAAATTAAGTAAACATAAACTTATCGAGAACTTCAAGAATGGTTTATATGTTGAAGACGAAGTATCCAATAATTTTGAACTTATTGTTGGCTGAGCCTAAGCCTGACATTTTCATAACTTTGAAAGTGACAGAATGATAAGAAATAATCAGATGTGGAGTTTAAGATTCCATTCATTTAGTAATAAAGCTCATACATGGTTTCTAACTAGGTATATACCTTTATATATATTTATATTAAGATTATTTATTCTCAAATTCAACACACTGGTTTTGTTATTTCAATTCTTACACTGCACTTTTATAAATGCCCTAATAAAAGCGATAAGCTGCTCTATCAAAACAAGCTTGATAACATCAAACAAAGACCCAAACACAAACATGTACTTACCTACATTCGACCAAACGAATTACATCCCGTAATGTTCGCAAAAGGATTTAATAAACAACAACAATACACCAACCGCACTACAGAGCTGCGATACCCATCGGTACTTATTATTATTATAGATCGGAAAGCCCGTTTTTCGAAATAGCCCTTACAAATCGCATACTCGGTTCGGCGTGCGACAATAGAATCCCAAACTAATCGTCCGATCACACATTTAACTTTCATTGTTGATAAGGCACAATGAGTGCTGGTGTTTGGCTACCAGGGCGCTGCACATCTGGTACTAATTCGTGGAGACGCGGTTGCTCCATGGACGGAGGAAAACTCTCTCATAAATTCTCGTATCAATTACCTAATCGGAATGGAACAGAAACCACCCCATATTTCGTCCTTATGATAAAAAGTGCAACTGCAGGCAGTTGTGATCAGAAACTTTGGTTCAATTTTGAAAATGGTGCAACTCATTAATTGAAGTGAATTGTGAATTGAAGTGGTTTTCAAACAATATTGTTGTCCGTGGCTCTTTGTAAAATTGAAAGGTACTGGGTGTCTTGTTTAATGCCCCTTCTTACCTACGCCAATGTATTTCTCCCTTATGCTGCAAGTTCGTTCAGTCAATAATTGCCATATTATATAAATAGAGTAAGTCGACAACAAATCGGCCGTAAATCGATAGATCTCTATAACAGATAACGTTTCACACACTTTTGATTTAATATAACGAAAAATTCCATTAGTTTGTTTCCCAAAGCACTCACGAAATATAAGGCGGGCAATTTTACATCTAAAGTAACTATGCATTGTTAATACATATTTGTTCTTATTTTTGATAAAATTTTGCTTAAAATGCGAGATTCCAAAATTAGATCATAGTCTAGATAAACCTCGAAATATTATTATTTACCTATAGAGATCATAACAGAGAAATCGATGAAAATAATCTATTTCTCTCAAAAATACTGTAATTGATCAAGCATACACAGCATTTAATTATTGTCAGTAATTATACACTTTCTAATTAAATTAGCTAAATACAATAATAGTGTGGTAGTTCCGCAAATAACTAGAAGTAACTTCTGTGCAGAGACTGTTACCTGAGAAGCTGAATAGCTATCTTATCAACATGATTATTACCTGAAAATAAGGACGCCTAAAGTCAACTAGCCATATTGTCTAGATAAATGCCCTAATAGACGTTTATTGCAAAAACCATTATAAAATAATATGCTAGGCCTTACTTACAAAGAAAAAGTTAAGGGATTATCATATTTATTACAATAGCCATAGGGATAAGGGTAATAAACTTTGGAGCGGCATTTGATGCACAAATTTGACGATTTTCGGAGAATCCGTATTACGCTTTAAATGATATTTTAGGTCTTTATTAGGGGTTTAGTTATGATCAGAAGTTATAATTCTTTGAACCGTAAAGTCAATATTGCAAGGTCAACAAGCATTCCTAAAAGGGGGGTAATAATATAATATCATATAACTTTGAAGAAAAGGAACTTTGCAAAATAAGGACCATTTTTTTAATCTATAAAAACATACCTATATTTCCACTTTGTTTGAAAGATATGATTCCGACATTATTTAGAAATAAATAATCTTTTATAAAAACTGTTACCTACCAAATTTGTTAGAGAAGGTCCTAAAAAATACAATATAATATTTATTCTATTAGAAGGTACCTAGGTACCTACTGGTAATTTTTAAGCGCGCAAGAGATGAAGAATTACTTATCTGCTTCAAAAGTGCAACTAGCAATAGAAGAGATATTATTTTGACTCCTCATTGAACTCCATGACCATTGATGACAGCCATTTTCAAAATCTAGAGAATGTTGCGTTTGCTTTATCACTGTGACAAATGTCTAGACTACTACTTCTAGAATGTACCTAGTTTATTTTATAAGAAAAATACCTTGATGAAAATCTACTTGCAAGATGTTGAAGTATTAACTCAGAATCTAAGGGTTGCTTTAGAACAATGCCAACTTTATATTAAACCTACTATTTTAGTTTTTACATTCAAAACGGACTAAGTCCAAATGAAAGTTTTATTGAATAATCCAAACAATTAATAAATGATGTAGTTTGTATCAAACGTCTTAGGAGCTTCATCCACTTCTCTCATTTTATAAAATTGTGTGTGGTTTTTTGACCTTCTTATTAGCAGTTTCATATGGATATTATTGGATTTGAAGAAATTTGTAAAAAATGGTTGCTTTACCTAAATAAAAGAGATATTATTGTTAATTGATAAGCTAGATGATCTCCAACGAAGACCATAAAACCATATTGTGGTAGATACAGACCTACAAGTTGGTGTATTATCCTTCATTCTATAGGTGTTGAAATTTAAGTTCACATTCAAGTTTTAGTTTATTACAGAAACGCTGCACATGGATATTGATTTTATTGATATTTGATGATCATTATAGAATAAATGAAAATAGCCAATATTTTTATATTGTCACTTTTTTGGAGGCAGTTTATACCAAGTCCTTACAAATTCAAGGCAAATCCTATCTATGTATATTATATATATTCCAATATAGTACGACAATAATCTCTAAAATTTACAACACGACATTTAAGTGTTTCATGTCTGCACACAATTGTCGTTAAGTTAACAGTTTAATTTTCTCTTGCAAACAATTTCGATGATTTACAATAGAATGACCTGTTACAACACACAATACGGACCTTTTCATGCCATATTTGTTGATTGGATAATTAGACATTTACTTTGTGGTACATAAATAAAATTAATGAAATACGGAGAATGGAAAATACCAGTTCCAGAATCAGAGAATGCCGGATGTAAAAGAGAATTTCTTTGTTTCTTCTTGATGGTCTAGGAAATGTTAAGGTTATGTGGCTAAATATGGAACTTTATACCTAATGGGAATCTCTATATTTAATACAAATAAATATTTTAAGTTCTACTCATTAACAAAATTTGATTAGGTTCTCTAACAATCTCCGATGATAACCATAAAACATTAATATGCAGTTATATTTTGCACGATAAGAATATTTTAAGATCGTCTTTTAAATTAAAAATAAGGATGAATAATCGACACTGTTGACAGGTCACGGGTAGCTTATAAACATTTCATATATAATATATTAAAACGTTTGACAAAACGCTCACATTGTCTGAGGGTGGAGACAGGCATTGTCATATCTTTTAATAATGGCAACCAGTTTGCCGTACACGTAGATATATATAATATGTACATGCATCTAATATCGTTGGCAAGATTAATTTTCCACAAAGAAGATTCGTTTCTATATGAAATGAGTTATGTACTTCGTTTATTTCATAGTCATTCATCTGATTTTATTGAAAATATAATTGCTGTTAGGAGGATGCAGAGAAGCCTTTTAGGTCTAGTATAGGAATATTTTTGAAATAAAAGGTATTAATTTGTTTGACATTGCTGAAATAAACCCCTCTCCGAGGGGTTGATCATCATACTCTATTTTTACTTCTTAACAGATAGGATTTGGCTTTATTGGCGAGATGTTTTTTTACACATGTCATTCACGTATTTGAATTCCTGCCTCATCGGAACTAGGCACGCATCTTGACGCAAACTACTAGGATTTGGACAGAAATTTAGTATCATAAAGGAGAGTGAGCAAATAGATAGGTACTACTTGTACATTTATTATGTCTTCTCCAATTGCGACGTTTTCAGAAGCATTGGGGTGCTACATTGAATTAGCGCTCAGTATATAGTTTTATATTTTCTATCAGGCTTATAAACCTAGATACAGCGTCCTCAGGTTTTTTTTCTTGATTAGGTAATACGCTCCTCTTCGCACTTACAAAGTATCTTGTACATGTGGTTTAGTCTTCCTCCTGGTAAAATTTATAAAGGTTGTCATCCGCCAAGTCGATATTATGCATGTGCTTACAGTGCCATAGGTACTATCCTATCAGCATCCGCAAATCTCCAAATCCCCATCAGTTTCCTTTTTGTTTCTAGTATTTTATTAAGTAAAGACTAATTTATCTTATCTCTGTCCTAAAGTTTCTTGCCATCAATAATGCCCCTGGTTATCTATCCACTGTTGGATATGACTTGATTGTAGCATTTACAATTTACAAAGAAAGGCACTAGTCATATGTTATGAACCAAGCGGAATCCCATCCCACTCTTGGTGCAGTTGGGCTGTCTAGATAGATGATGATTCCTTGGCTATTAATGTCTCGCATTACCAATTCCTTCTTGCAGTATTGTATCACTATTACTTTGCCTGAAACATAGTGGCATACCAAAGTCCCTATGCTTAGTGGGATCGTAATACTCACTTTTACTCCGATACTCCAGCTCCTGCAACAGTGTCGGTCATGGTGCCACTTGGAGGCCCTTCTACCCTGCTCATTCCATCTGGTAAGAATATTACTACATGTTCATTCTTCAAGTTACTGTGAGGCCATTAGGTTCATTAGGTTATTCATTCAATTTTCGTCGACCTGAACGTGTCGCTGACTTACCGGTGGAGATCCCTATCTTGACAGACAGATTTGGTGTTCTTCTGAACAAAGATGATTAGGTTTACTATTGTAACTATTTGGAGTCTTCCTATACAAATAGACACTAGAAGATAAGAGACTTCTGCTCTCCTAATTGGCTATAATAAAAAATGAACGTAAGAATGACCTGGCCAAAAACTAAAAAATAAAACTATATTAATAATAATCTCTAACTAAGGAAATGTCTCAGTGAAAAAATGAATAAAGAACCTCATCTGCACTTGTTGCAACCTTCTTATAAAAATCAGTTATTGTCTTGGTAGCTTTTACCTATGATTTATTCTAAGAATACTGCTTGCAGATACTTTTTAATATTCATTTGAGATAGAAAAATCTCAATAAATCTACCAATAAGATATATATACATTAATATTTTAATGATATTTAGAAGTTTTCTTTATTTCCCATGCCTTGTAATAATTGAAGTTCTGATGTTGTAGAATAAAAAATATCGTCAAGATATAAAACTTTCAATAGGACGACAAATCTTTAAACTTAAATTTTAATCTCAAATTAATTTTTATTTTATTAGTGTTCATATGTTTGATATTAATATAATCTTTTCTATTTATAATGTGAAAAACATTGAACTTTCACTTAGAAAAAGTCATAAAATTATTAGATTGATCTCTTTACTCCTCGAACTGGTTTTGGAAAAAGCGATGCGAAATATTCCGTTGTAACTAGTCGACTAGTTTTATTGACCGACTTCAAAAAAAGGAGAAGGTATACAATTCGGTTGTAAGATTGCTTTTTTTATGGCTGTTCGCGCGTTAAACGTATTTAGACGATTTTTGTTTCATTTGAAAGAGGAGAGTTGAGAAATGGTCCCAAATTGAGGAAAATCAAATCCAAAATCTCCTTCCCTCCTAAAACCTCCCCCAAAGGTGGTGGAGGGGGCATTTTTTTCAAAAATCGAATATCCGAGACGACAGAATTAACGAAAATTCCATATCCGGTAATGTTTAAATCGGACATTTTTGAAAATAATCATACGTTTCCGCGCTACAGTCTGAAATATGTGTTTCAGCTATGTGGAAGGGGCAAATTTTTTTGAAAATCGAAAATTCGAGATTTGAAAATTAGGAAGGGGACCATATCCGGAAACATTTAAATTAAACATTTTTTCAAAAGAGTTACGGTTTCCGAGTTTCGCATTGGTAAAGTCTGAAATATGTGAAATGCGTATTTTCGCTAGTACAAGCTAAACCTACCTATAACTTTTTGGGTATTAGTGAACGTTCAACAATTTTCATGACTAATTTTACACTAAAAAATGTGAAATAAATATTTTTTACAAAAAATTGGACCGACTTTATCAGTTGTTGCACTGAAAAATATAAAATAATATTAATTCTATTGGTTCTGGTTCTTTTGGAGTGGGTGCCTACAACAACAAACTACAACGACACAACTTCAAAAATACCAGCACCAATAGAATTAATATTATTTTATATTTTTCAGTGCAACAACTGATAAAGTCGGTCCAATTTTTTGTAAAAAATATTTATATAGAACCAGTAGCTCCACTCTAGCAAATATTTTCTGAGCCATATCCGTTCAAACTGGTGATTGCACAACACCAAAAAAATGTAAAAGTATTTGCTGCCCAATAGTTTATTTATCAAATTCGGGCGTAGATAATAATTTGTATTTGGTAGTTTGGTACCTAGCATGGAAATTCTATGAATTAAATAGATGGATCACTTTGTGTAACTTAGAAGAGGCTTATTTTGAAAACGAAGGACTTGATTTACTGAATACTAGAGGCTCAAATTCACGGACGAGATTTACTCGAGCCAAACGACTAAGCCCATAAAATACCGAAAATATTTTACATGTCTTTATGTCCATACAATATTTTTGAACATCTCCTTGAATGCACGTAAAATTTTAATTGAATTGATGAAGGTATTTTCTTTTCCTTTTCCCTTTATTGTCTAACTGTAGCAGTTTCAATTCTAGCAGCTAATCTTTTATTTGGCCTTTCAGATTTGTTTTTGTAATATTCATAAGACCGCTTTGAAAAAGTATGGGTAAACTCAGCTTGGAGTTGAATCTAAAACAACTTCGCCTGCAGAGCAGTATCCACTAATATGCGTCTAGGGCAGACATATGACATGATGTCCATGTCATATGACACAGATTATGAAATAATCACATTCATATAGACCAGTATTTATCTTTGTTTTATAGTGAATTTATATGTAACTAGCTGTCCTGGCAGCCGTCGTCCTGCCGGAAAAACTTCAAGCGATTTGCCGACAGCAGCGCCACCTACCGGGTTCAATTGTTTTTAAATTATCCAGGGACTCATTGGAATATACACAAAAATTTTCATCCCAATCGGTCCAGCCGTTTGACATACAGACAACAGCACCATCTATCAGGTCCAATTGTGAATGTAAACCATTCTCGAATCCCCTCGAATACACACAAAAATTTTCATCCCAGTCGGTCCAGCCGTTTGACAAACAGACAACGGCGCCATGTATCAGGTCCAATTGTGAATCTAAACCATTCTCAAATCCCCTCGAATATACACAAAAATTTTCATCCCAATCGGTCCAGCCGTTTAGTCACATACTCACGATCAGAAGATTTATATATATAAAGTTTAAACAATCTTTCAGCATAAGACGCTTTTTTTGGATCGCTCGATATTTCAGAATTAAGGCCGGAAGACTTTTTCATTAATCGAAATCTCAGTTTTCGACAGAAATATCCGGCTCCATTCTTTGTGGGGATATTTTAGAATATGGATACAGATTGGCTTTTCAGAGAAAAGCAGTCATCAAAATTAGTTTACGTTTACTGTAAATATCTCAAGAACAAACCTAATATTACAGATTTTAAACAAATGATGTAAATAAGTAGTGTGTGTGTTCTACGCCACTGGCACGAAAACTTTTGTTGACGACTAAATTTTAAACAGATTGGTTAGGTGACAACCACAAAAGGCATAAATGCAATGACAATGCCATTCTTGAGAGAAATGCTTCTTCTCGGATATTGTAGATTTTTTCAATTACATCAAGGATTATGTAAATAGATGTAAATACCCCTTTTATGCCTCTTAGAAAATGGTGTCTTTTGTTAGCATTATTGACTTGAACATGATCCCTGTACAAATTTAAGAGAAAGATTTGAAGAAAAGACACGTTTTGCGTCTCAAAGCTCTGTACCTACCTAACATGTTTCATTACATTTTTACTTTCCTACGCTACTTTAGTAGCTGTATAAGGAAAGTATTGTAATCGTGTGAAATTTTTGGTATCGAGATTTTTACAAATGTTGACGTTTCAGAGTTTTTTAAGTCTAATAAACATATTTTCAGCCATTGGTCTGTCTGTCTGTGGCAGCATTATCTCGGCAACAGAACGGTGTATTTTGTTGCTTTCTTTTTTATTTTGTTTGGTACCAATATGATTCGCATGTGGAACTGAATGAGAATCCTGTATACACTGGGTATTGAGCTATAGCCAAAAAAAGTGATTTGCTCAAGACAATGGCGCGAAATCGGCTCTAAGGATTTTGATTAAATTTGCCTAAAGTATTCGTCTAAGAGACCTTTATCGCCCACATATAGCACCATCTTTGAGAAAAGCCCAAAAAATTATGCTTGAATAAAATTCCGTATTTACCACATGTTTCTTCAGATTCTGGCTAAACGTTTCATCTTGCGAAAAAATGTTACATGGCCATTGTTGTTTGTCTTAACATGCTGAAAAAATTAGTAGTAGCACGATTTAACCAGAGGATTTTTACTTTACTACCGCTATAATCGTTGCTATGTAAGGAGAGTATTGTAATAGTGTAAAATTTTTCATTTACTGGAATTTGCCTGCTAGCGTTAGGAAAGTCGTGTGAGTGAACACACCAGATTTTTTAATATGCGAAGATGCCTTCTATTAAAATAAAAATATAATTCAGGGTAGATTTGACGTTTCAAATCTAAGATAAAGCATGGAAATTGGCTTAATTTTTATTATTTGATGAGCTTCTTTAATAAACAAAACAATCCTCTTTTAAGCAAAGAAATAAAAGTTCGCATTGACTTTCCCATTTATACCATTTCAACATTTCATATAAAACATTATACATATACAAACTAGCTGTCGAAATTTGAGCTACCTGACAAACTAGTAATTAAATTTAACAATAGAAATTAATTTATAGCCGCCATAGCGCGCAATTAACAAACATTTAACATCAAAGGGATATATAGAAATGAACATCTGTTGTGCAATGAAATATATATAATATACTAAAGTCCAATAAAGTGGTCATTCGGTCAACGGACAACAAAACAAACCGCCTAGTCATCGACGGTCAATTAAAAAAATATATTTCGTAATGAACTTGCATATACGCGGGAAACCAGAGAAATACCTGGACATGATGTGTGCATATACATAAGGTTCATAAACATTTTAAATATCAGATATACATACCCAAAATTTATCGAAAATTAAAAATACTCTGTTAGTGAACAGATAAAGGATGAGATTACCAGTATCTACCTAATTTTTCAAAAAAAAAATAAGAGTTTCTTTCCTAGGATCATTCAAAATCATGACATGAAGTATTGAAGTAATGAAATAAATACTTTAAAAAAATTACTAAATAATATTTTTGTACGACCGGGCTATTTTCGACTGCTTACCGCAACACATCGATCTCCCAACATCGATCACATCAGTCAGTTGGGTTTACCAGTTGATTGCTGGTTGCCAAACCAAACTGGTCCGTAAGTATTCGATAGGTACCTACCTACTTGAATAAAATCATACATTTTCAAGGATAGAAATATCCTTTCTAAGGTCCTTAAATCATAGTTCCTGACATACATAACGTTCTCCAGTAGTTTTAAAAGAAAAATTGTCTTCTGTTCTTACTTATTAGTAAAACGAAGTTTTTCTCAAACTCGAGGATTAAATTTGGCATGTAAAAACTTGTCAATTCGCACGATTGACTAGCAGAGATAATAATGAAAAAAATATCCAGAATTAGTAGAGTTATTCTGAGAACAGATCCTTGAGGAACACCATCAAAGATTTTCATTGTGACCACAATGAGATATTCGCAAATGAAATGGAAGACTTGAATAATAACTTAGGAAGTCCGCGGATGCCATAAAAAATATTTTCAAGTAGGTAATAGGTATGTTACGGGACACATAAAGCCTCCAAAAAGAATTCAACATACTTCTCAAGTTCATCAACTACATTATAAATTAAGCTCAAAATTGCTTTCGTAATTGATTTGTTTCTTCTGAAACTATGTTGGTAGTTCTGGCATAATCTAGTAAACATTTATTATATTTTTTTACTATTTAGTTGCAATTGCATCAACAGTAAAACAAGTATCACCTTGTACTTTTCAGTGCATTTCTGTTCAAGAGATTTTGTCTGAAAAATATTTTATATCAGGAAATGTCTAAATAAACAATCCAAGTATGTACAAGTGGTACCCACGGAAATAAAAATACCTCTAATAATAGAAATTTTATCGATTAGACTAGATTCATTCGATGTTGTGCATCGTGAAAAACTTGATGGATTTGTTTTTTTTCAATTTAGTACAAAAATCAGTCATATGCAGATCATGGCAGAAACGGTTATTTAATATTAAAAAAGTTAGTACCTACATCTTTCGACCCTTCAGGTCATCATCAGCTAAAACAGAAAAACGAGATAGATACAAAAACGAATACAAAAAGTATATAACAATTGAAGGTAAGATGATAAAGGTTATCATATAACAATAAATATAATCTTACCTAATTAGTAAAGCATATTGGAAAATGAAACACAAATTAAATTTAAGAGGATCAAAGCCTAGGATATACAATTGAAAAATTATATGTGGAAAAACTGATAATATGTAAAGTAAAAAACCCAAAACCGTCAAGCATAATTGGATCAGAAATAAAAAGAAAACCAAATTGGAGCTAGAATTTATATGATATTGCCGGAAATGGAAAGGAAAAAATGTCTAGAAAAAAAAGAGAAATGATAGATAAATCCGGTGTGAAGTTCAAATCAATTGTTGAAAGACATTACAAAATTAAAAATTTAAAAATAACTAGAACCGTCAACAATTAAATCTGAAAAATGAAAAACAAGAGTAAATCATTTGAGGTTATGTTCCACGTAATTGTGTATCAATGTAAATAGAGAAATAGATAGATCAATTTTGTTATTTAGACAATTTACATTGGTATCTGACACCGCCTTCTTGATCTCTGCCGCGAGAATGATCAGTTTTTTACATTTATGGCAATGATGAAAGATTGACATCGACAGAGGAATCAAAATTGTGATGTGATTTTGTAATATGATTAGCAAATAGGGATAGACTCTTGTGAGTGTTTGATATTAAATTATTAGCAATGTCTCTACAGTGTTCCTTGATTCTAGTGTAGATTTTTCTACCTGATTGTCCGATGTAAGTGGAAGAACAATTCGAACAAATAAGATTTTAAACTCTAGACTTATCGATGGAAGGAACAGGGTCCTTATTCTTGACCAAGTTATTACGTAAGTTGTTGTCTGTTCTGAAACCGATCTTGATATTTGTTAGATATCCGAGAGACTTGGTCAGAAATATGGCCACAATATGTTATGGGCAGGTAAAAGGAAGGAGTACGAAAGGCTGAGGAGAAACAGAGGGTAAGTAATGAAAGGAAAGTCTATTTTTATTGAAATGTTTCTGGTAAATTTTGTAGATTAAATTTAAACTAAAGCCAAGAAATTTGATCAGTATCTTAATACCTTTTAATATATTTTCGCCTCATTCGAACACTTTCGGTCAATAACTAGAAAACCTTATTATGAAAAAATTAACAAGACATAATCAATAAATCAGAAATTAGTTACTCGATATATTTTAAATATATCAAGTTTCAGCTATTGTACAGAACGTTTACCTTGCAATGTCTTCGCTATCATTTTTTTTAACTTTTCTTTTTTTCTCTTTTTGGATGCATGGTTTGTCACTGCTTGAATGATGTTCATCTTCATTGGTTTGAAGACATCGATTATTGCTCCAGCTATTCTGCTCCTCAAATATTGAATCTAAGCCCATTTCACATATCTTTAATATGCTCTAGAAGCTGGGGTCAGTCTTCAAATGCTCTGATGAAAACAAGAGCACGTCCTTCTTCAATATCTCATCTTTTTTTCCTTGGAATAACAGCTCCACTTCAATTCGAACCCAGATACTGTGAATGCAGTCTTTTGTAGGGGACTCGCTAGGCATATCGACCAGCAGAAAATATTTCTAGTGTCTATTTGAGTCATATCCTGTTATTATTAATCGTTATTCTAAAGTTTCAGAAATTGATTTCATGGTTCCATCATCCATCACTGAAATAAATAAATATAGGTATATATATAAGACATGAGAAGGCTAACCAAAACACCGCTGGTGGGGATATTATAATGAACAACCAGTTGACATGTTGGTATGATTTTACGATTTATATTGCTTTTTAGATTAACCTGATACGCAAACTCGACGCTGCAATTTTTAGTATTCTTATTCGGCAAGTTGGGGTAATTTTCGACTTATGATGAAAATAAAGTTTTGCTCTAGCTATAATGGAAGTTTATCTACAGTGCTGCATGAGATAGAAATATTCTGATAGAAATACCTATATACCTACCTATTATACCTACCTACATTCGTTATGACCATAACAAACACTTAATTGCAATCAACATAGCTTTAATTATTTGATATTTTTCATTCAAAAGTGGTACCTACTATTTTTTTAATTATATGGGTACGCTCTGCGACAACATTGTACAAAATCGTGGTTTGATAGTGCCTACTATATATACATTTAGCGTATATGTTGATATTTGTGAAAAATTTTATATTACTTTTAGAGTCTTCATCTAGATGGCTTGTCTTCGGGACTGAAACAATTCTAACAAACAACAGACAGACTCATAAGAGTTTTTTGTCTCTCAAAAGTTCCTAGATGATGAAGTGACTGCTTTTTTTCTTTGGATATAATTTAATTAGAAAATTATCAATTTTTTGCCTGCTAGGTCCATCCGCAGCGAAAAAACAAAATAACCTTCCTTCTTCCTTGTCGATTAGTTTATCGCAATAGGTATATAGAATTTTGGAGACGCAGCAAACTGAGATTTAATACCAACATATTAGAGTCAATATATCGATTATGGAACATTGCCCAAAAAATACGCTGTCAACATATACTTAACGACCATAGCTCAAGCAATCCTTTTCATTATTTTTTCGACCAACTTCAAAAAAAGGAGAAGGTATACAATTCGGTTGTAAGATTGCTTTTTTATTTTATTTTTTTATGGCTGTTAGCGCGTTTTGCATAGTCAACGTAATCCGATTTAGACGATGGTCCCATATTGAGAAAAATCAAATCCAAAATCTCCTTCCCTCCAAAAACCGCCACCAAAGGGAGTGGAAGGGGCAATTTTTCTCGAAAATTGAAAATCCGAGACGACAGAATTAATGAAAATTCTATATCCGGGAATGTTTAAATTGGACATTTTAAAGAATAATCATACGTATCCGCGCTACAGTCTGAAATATGTGTTTCAGCTATGTGGAAGGGGCAAATTTTTCCAAAAATCGAAAATTCAAGATTTGAAAATTAGAAAGGGGACCATATCCGGAAACGTTGAAATTGAACATTTTGTCAAAAGTGTCACGGTTTCCGAGTTTCGCAATGGTAAAGTCTGAAATATGTGATATGCGCATTTCCGCTATGTTCAAGCTAAACGTACCTATATCTTTTTGGGTATTAGTGAACGTTCAACAATTTCCATGACTAATGTTACACTAAAAAATGTGAAATAAATATTTTTACAAGAAATTGGACCGACTTTATCAGTTGTTGCACTGAAAAATACAAAATAATATTAATTCTATTGGTGCTGGTAATTTTGAAGTTGTGCCGTTGTAGTTTGTTGTTGTAGGCACCAACTCCAAAAGAACCAGCACCAATAGAATTAATATTATTTTGTACTTTTCAGTGCAACAACTGATAAAGTTGGTCCAATTTTTTCATTTCAGCATTAGATCAATTTTATAACAATAAGATGACGAAATCATATAAACCTTCAGTTGTTATAGGTACTTATTTATAATTAGAATTAAAAAAAGACACAAAGTAAGTAGACAGTTAATCCACAACACATCTCAGCACTTATAATTAGTGCATGAAGCCCAAATCCCAAGAATCAAAACATGGATACAAAGGACTTGCTCGTTTAGTATAATAAGATAATATTATACCTTCGGTATAGGTACTAGGTATTCTCTTCTTTGAAAGATTTACTATTATACTGATATTTGATTTCAATTAATTCGCAGCTTCCCTTCTAAATCTATTCGTAAATGATAATTGAACGTACGTGAGAAATAAAATACGGTGTGTGGCCTCTATATAATTTTTCTGGTCACGGTTTTGTATGCAAGAATAACCCCACGAATAATGTGCTATTGTCCCACTGGAAATTGATTCATAGCTATAGCAAAAGATGTGATGGACATGCGTAAAATTAATTCTTGCCAGGTGTTTTTGTATTGGTATGGATCAGCATATTTAAAATTCTTCCGATCTACTTTGTCAAACAATATTGAGGATTTGTTTGTATTACTTTTCTTATCAAGAAAACAAATGAGGTTTTCGAAAAAAAATCATCATTGACTACAATCTGTACCTATATATTATTATTATTGAGTATACCTACTTATCTCATGCCCTCAAGATAAATTTATTGTTCCAGTTTTGACTACGACGATCAACGAGAACAGAAAACTTATAGGGATATCGGATCTCTCAGTTTTGTACGTTGTCCAATAAAAAATTTTTTTTATGGTTTCTACTTGATTGAGATTTCTCTTATTAGAAATGATATTTTTAACGAAAAAAAATTAGTTTGCGTTCTGAAAAATACAAAATAATGTTAATTTTATTGTTGAAGTGGTACAGTAGTCGGTAAAAAGAATTAGGTATTTTGAAAGTTACTTCAAAAGTACCAGCACCAATAGAATTAACATTATTTTGTATTTTTTAAATAAATAAACTCAGACCTGTTTTTATAAAAATACTTTTTCCATATGTTAAACTGATAGTGATGAATAGTAATAAAAATTGTTGAGAGTTCAATTTTATCCAGTAATATACAAATTTGGAGTTAACAATTTTGCATTTTCCTAATGCTGAATCTCTAAGAACCTAGATTTTTTTGAAGAACTTGGATTTAAATGTTGTCGAAAATAATTTGTTTGTTGTTTAACCTTACTACGAAGACATTTCAATTTTCGAAAATCGTTTTGCGCTTCTATTTTTCTAGAGCAAGGACTTACCTATTGGATTTTGAAAAAAAAAAAGAATTATGGGACCATCTCTCCACTTTTCAAAGAGTAAAGAATTATCAAATTGTCAAAAGTTTAGGTAGGTAGGTTCTGGGTAGGTATGCAAAACGCGCGAATATAGATAACAAAAAAGCAAAAAATATACAGACGAGTTATATAACTCCTCCGTTCGTCGGAGTTGGTTTTAGGTACCTAAGAGCGAAAAAAAAGTTATTAAGTAATATTGTGGCGGTATTGTTTGAACCGATGACTTTGGTCATACACCTGAAAAGGCTGCAAGTCTCAAGATGGCGACTTTCTCAACATATGGAATAAAAAAATAGTTTCTTAAATTGCTCAAGAGAAGTATCAGTCGAATGGTTTTGATAAGAAACAAGAAGTAGGTAAGTAGGTATTTTCATATCTCACCATTTTTATTTAAAGAGTTCTTCAAAATTATAACTTGAAAGCTTTTGAATTGATAGAATTACCGAAGTATCCTTGAACCTCACAAGCCTAATAAGTATTTCAATAAATTTAAGAATATTCAAAACTTGTTCAATTCTATAGAAAATTCAAAAATCCAAAACCAATCGAAATTGTAGGTGAATGGCTGTCTAGACTGAGATTAAATAACATGCTTATTTAGACGGCTAAAGTCCTAAATTATTATATTAAAAAAATCCAATGCTTGGAAATATGACTATTTGCTAAAAAGCTACAGAAAATATGAGTTACTTTAGAAGTCTCTACCCAGTACAAGGAGTTTCATGGTATTTTAACAATGTGAAACTGTAGCACCATGGTTGCCATTAGACTTTGACCTACTTATCTTTTTATTATAATCAAAAAACATTAGTATAACTGGAGATGATAGGATACTTATATAAATAAATATCCTGTAAGTGTAGAATAAGAAATAAATCACAAATCTCAGAAGTACCTACTATAAATAGTTATAAATACCTATTATGAATATGCCACTTTGGCTAGCAAAACACTTCTGGGGCTATAGAACTTAAAATACCGTATAGGTAGGTATTTGTGCTTGAATTAATTATTCCTAATTTCACGTATCTGGTATCAAAATATGCTTACCTATAAGAAAATATATTTACCTTCATTTCAATAATCCAAAATTTTATCTATTCAAATATGACCTAAAATTATTACATAAGGGTTTTGTTGTTGAAAGCCTAAACATTATATTCTTTGAATATATAGGTATGGATATAACAATATTCAGTATATCTTGAGGATCCTTTATGTAGGTAGGCATAATATGTGTAAAGTGATGATAAAATAATTTTGAAACATCACTCAACCATGTTTCATTTAGAATTATTATTATTGAATTTCCCCATAGGGCATGTGCAAATAGAATAAATAGTTGGAGTACCGTATCCGGTACGACAAAAAATGTAATAAACAAATCATAAAAATGTCCGCTTCATTAGATAATACTTTCCCCACGTTAGCCACTCATATATATCTATATATTTATGCTCACCCCAATCCTAGCTCAACAATAACTTGGTAAATCATATTTATTCAGTCACCATTCATTGAACCAGCAGGATGTTTGCCTCGATGCTCTAAATATTTTTGTTGGCGAACTATAACTATATAATGCGGAAGGTCCCTCACGTTCATTGTCAGAAAAGTGTGTGAAAAACGGATTTTTCTATAGAAATATTAATAGCCATATATATGGGTACGGAACTCATGTTTTTGAAGAATACGGCCACTTATATATTTTTGGGTGTTTCATTGTTGCACATAATATAGAATAGCAGCCAACAGCACCGGGTATTGTAATCGTAATGGACAAAAAAAAAATTATTCATGCAACGTCAACATTTTCGAAATGGTATGTTTTCTGTTATTGATATTGAAAGGGATGTTTGGATGTATTAACAATGATGTATCCGAGTTGTGAGGATCAACAAAAGTTTCCTTGAAACAGGAATAAATATCCATATTGAATATTAGAAATTACTTTTTAACCGGAAGTTCCACTAATTAACTAATATTTATCACTTGGGGTAAAAAAGCAGACATACCTACAATGTGATTTTTTAAGACTGAATAAAAATAAATCCTCGTTCAAGCCATGCAGTATTTTGAAAGTATTAATTTAGATATAGGTATGGTAATAAGAACAATACCTAACTGTTTGAGAAACTATTACGATAGAAGAATCCAAAAATTATCTACGCCCACAATATGAGTTCGACGTTCAACCCAACCCTGGAAGTCCAAACTATGAACTTCCTGGCTGGTACATATTTCTGTAGGTGGAGGAGATTCTGTACTACAGTTACGTTTAGTAAGACTATAAGCAAACCAGTTTTCACAGAAATGTGAATAGTTCATTACTTAACTCTTACTATTCCTATGATCTGATAACAGAATGGTTTCTACGAGCTGAGTTACGGTTTTCAAGTTACCGCGATGTTAAAATTTCAAAAATATGTATTTTTCCTATGTGGAGGAGGCAATGTATTTCGTAAATAAAAAATCTGAGGCAACCAATTTAAGGACCAGATTATTTGTAGCAACAATTTTTCCATAAATTTATGATTTTTGAGTTGCAGCTGTGGTAAATTCTAAGATATGCGTATTTCCGCGACGATGTTTTTAGAAATAATTAGTACAAGCAAAGAATATATATACATGGATAATGGTATAAATAAGTGAATATTCCACGACTGTCGTGACTAATAACGTCGATCCATTTTTTTTACAAAATAATTATATTTATAGATATATGTAAATTATTCTACAGAAAGATCATGTGATCTTATTAGGTCCCACTATTATGCAAGCATTAATAACCATTACATTGGTTATCAATACACGTTTCTTTGACATCAAAAAACTTTGATATTATTTTTATTGTTTTGAAATTTTCTGTTTTATACTTGAGTGAAGAAATTCTATTTAAGTATCACTTATTTTGACCAATTACAATCCCGTATATACACAGTAAAAAGCCTTGTAAGTTATTAAGGTGACAGAAAAGTTTTATAGTGTCTGAAGAAACAGCCAAAAACAAAACTCTGTAGGTACAATTGCCACTCAGAAAACTCAGACTGAGTAGGTAGCTTTCTTTTTACATACCTAGGGGCTAGCATAGCTTTGGTGACAAATTTTCTTCTCTTCAAGGGAAAGATATATCTATTACCTATATAAAAAAATCATAAAATTCGAATATTCATTTGCTTTTGTCGAAACACCAAACGCAAGATATACCAGTTTATCACAATCCACCAATTTCGCGTAGACGTAATAATGTTTATAATATTAATAATTATTATACTAGACTATAATAGGCATATACTGAAGTACCGGATTTCACTCGTACTTATCGTATTTTTTTCTTGTAACCATAAAAAAACATGTTGTGTTACAAGTTTCGATATTTTATTGATTTCGTTTTCTATGGATTGTTTTCCTTACCCTTGCTAATGTTCTTATATAGCACTTCAAACATTCAAATAACATTTAACCCTTTTTGGCAGCGACCTTTATTAATACTGCATCGAAACAATAAGAGAAAAGTTAAAAGCCACAGCTCTTTTCATACAATTAATATTTCAATTACTCTTATATCCAATAGGGGGAGAGCAAATTCATTAGGACAAAAAGGGTTTCAAAGAAATCTCGAAATATAAAACAAAAGCTGGCATCGAGAGACTGTATAGTATATATAGTTTTCTTTCTATATTGTCTCTGTAACTTTGACTCTTTTGAAAACATTGTTTTTCAAAATGGGGTACAATAGCGCTCTGTTCTCTCTCTCGAGATTGAATCAAGGCATGAACTTTTGTTGTGAATCGAGTTTTCTTCGTTTCCAAGCACAAGTCTTTGTTTCCATTTCCATAATAGCAGTTGACGACTTGTAGACTTTGAAATGTAATTGCGATCCACGTTGGTAATTTCTTGGAAATTTTATGCAATTGGTGTGTAGGTATATCGTGGCCCGATTGTAGAAATACCCATATCATGAAGCGGTCCAGCATTTTATGAAATGGTGGCACATGTTGTTGTGCCGTGGTAAGTTAAACGAATAGAACTCGTTTATCGACATGGACAACTAAATGTATGATGGGATGGCTAAATATAAATAATCATAATATAAACAAGTTATATTAACCACCGCAAGAACAGACAAAAAATTAATAAATTTAATAAATCAAACCTATAGACCAAAAGAAGAAGCTCTTTTATGAGACAGCATCATCTAATGAAAGCGGCTCAAGTCTTTTTAAATGCTAAATATTTCACATTCTGTTCAACAATCATGCAGCCTTTAACGATTTTCAACTTCCTAAGTGTTCTTACTCAGATAGGTACCCTACCTATAAAAATTTTGTCTTTGCCCGTCTGTTACTGCCTATTTTATTCGAATCTTCTTAAAGAACACAGTTTAAAGTTGATATTTGTACCAACACAATTTTGATGTAATGAAGGTTATTTACGAAAATTTATCGTGTCTAAAACACTTAAAAAGGAATACTCAATTTCGGAACCTTCTCCACGGAAACTCATGTCGTTCTTAACATTTTTTTATAGAAAAGATGATATTTTTCCAAAGATTTTATTCAGTGGTATATCGGATACCTTTTTGTTAACATAGATTTTTTTATGTAACCAGCTATTTAATAACTACATAATTTCTTAGAGTTCTTGATTTTCTACATACCTACACGAACAATAGATAAGTTCCTAATTTATTTATTTTTAATTAGATATTACCTACCTCTTGCGACTCATTAGGGTTGGTACTCACCTGGAGCATTTGCGTTCAATCTAGCAGCTCAAATTTGAACATTGAATCAGTGAATATGTAAGTATTACCTACCGTATGTCAAACTAAATTAGTATTGTAACGTCACGTCATACTTACTTAAAATTGAGTTTTACAATATTTCAATACACGCGAATGCTCCCTACGTGATTGTGATTACCCACCCAAAACTTCACATTAATGGTAGGTACCTACAGCCAAACACTGATAAACATATCGACAAAGCTGATGAATGAATGATATACATAGCGAGTACCTGCTATACCTACATTGTTGCCGGGTATCAACAAAGCATTTTAAATAGGAGAACGGTATATACACAGTGTTGCCATTCTTTAACTTTAGCTGTAATATTTTCTTCATTAATTTTTAAATAGATTGATTATTTTTATTATTTATTAAACATGAAAATATTGAGATAAAATTTGAATTCGAGCGTTGAAATTTGCCTAAGACAGGAACTGATGATAGTTCCGGCATTAGATCGCGCTGGCAACGATGGGATCCATAAAACTTTTCTCTCAGTTTGAAACGCATATTCCATATAATCAGTTCTATAATCGGGCCACGACATGCATGTGTCGATGTTGTTAGACTTGAATGGTATACCTACTATCATGAAACTAGAAAATAATAATATGGCCACATCAGAGACATAAAACGCATGTTTTAAACAATAGTCTCGATAGTTTGTGGTCGCTTGCAATTTGCGTTGCGGAAATTGTTTTTTTTCTGTACCTAATAGATAGGGACATAATTAGTTTATGGTATTTGTGACGTCTGTAAGAAAATATCATATATCCTGCAGAAGGAATAATAAACCAGGATCTAGTAAAATATAAATTTAATTTTGAATAAATTCACTGGAGTGAAGATAATTACAAGTTGAAAAACAAATTCATATGTTCACATTTACGCAAGATTTTATTGTTTTAATATAAAAAATTTCACCTAAGCTCGTTATGACCAAATGATGATTTCGAGCGTTGTGTTGACCAAATGATTTTTTTATTGATGATTGATGCGATTGCAAAAGTTCGGATATTTTCGATTGCTTTCCTCAAACACAACGCTTGTTGCTAAAAAGTTTCACTACTTTGTACTTAACGAGGATTTCATTGGTAAACATTAAAAACCAACTGATTCAATTACCAAGGTACCTATTTGACAACGGATAGGCTTGATTTTGATATTGGAACATGTGCAAGCATATTAAATCCTTGAGTAGCAAGCAGAGCTCATAGGTAACCCGAATTTTCTAGGCAATACCTTTTCAAATAATATAACTTTTGATTCAACAATCTGAAAAAAAATCTTTAGCTCCAAACTCTACAAAATGTATCGTTCCGTCTGGGTACCTAAGCATTTGGTGTCATTTTTTATTTTCAGATTATCAAAGCTGAATCAATATGAACCATTTTCTGAATATTTAATGAGATAATTAATACAGGTACCCATATCGTATAGGTACCTTCTAAATAAGTTCCTACCTACATAAGTATACTTACCGACGGAAAAGGAAAACTAGCAATTCATTGGCACGTTAAAAATACTCCTGTCTGTCCAATGTAAAGGTAATTTTCAAATTGAAGTCATTTATTGGACCATTTTATTAAAGAATAATTATTTAATTTATTCCAAATTATCTTCTGATTAAAATCATTTCAGTCCAAATTGGGGCTATTACCTATGCAATAAGGTAAATATTGTATCAGTAAGCTAGTTGAATATGCTTCATTTACCTAAATATTGTATTTCAACAAGGTACTTACTTAGGTATATGGAAGGAACAACGTAGTTTACTTAGAATGGTTCATAAAAGATAATAGAAGGTTTGAGAGAATAAGAAAATAAATAGTTTGCTTATTTTAAGATCAGTGAAACAAAAAGATCTACTTACTGTCGATATTTTATTAGCTCGATATATATACATCATATGAATCAAATAAATTAACAGATCTTTTATACGATTTTAAATATCGCAAATAATAAATCTCACCTATATAGCTGCTCTATTTATACAATATATTTACAAAAATCAGTCGCCATTATACAATCACAGAATACACGGAAACAGTTAAGAAAAAAACAAACAATCTAGGTATGTACAAATTGTCCAACAAAAGTCCAACAAAACCACTAAATGTCTATATATAAGGTCACTATATCGTTATACAACGATTAATACATCACTGGAACAGGCCTACGTATTTCCAAATCTGAACTTGCAGGGCTGGATGCCGGACTCGACGAGGCCGAATACATTGTCGGTATGGAGGAAAACATACTCATCGGAGGTGCTGGAGCAAAAGCTTTCGGTGGTTGATGATGGTGATATAAGCTAGAGTATAACGAATTGTGCAAACTGGAATGCAATGATGTAACAACAGCCTGATGTTGATGTGTCTGCATATTATGTTGCTGGTGCTCTTCCGCTTTCATGCTCTGCATTCTAGAGATGTCAAAGGCTGGATTGAAGTAGGGATATGGAGAGCTGAGTGTGTCCATGGATGGAAATGGATAGTGAAGCTGGTGCATCGGGAAACCACTGACCGCCTGTTTCATGCCGGATGTGAGAGGGCCTTTTGGTTTCCTCCTTGGTCTATATTTATAATCAGGATGCTCCTTCATGTGTAGCGCCCTAAGACGTTTAGCTTCATCGATGAACGGGCGTTTATCCGCTTCCGATAATAGTTTCCATTCGGCTCCAAGTCGCTTGGAAATTTCCGAATTGTGCATCTTTGGATTATCCAATGCAATTTTACGCCTTTGTATTCTTGACCAGACCATAAAAGCGTTCATGGGTCTCTTTATGTGTCCACCACTCTCGTTGCCCGGACTAATTGCCGGTTGTTGTTGATGATTTTGATTAGTTTGATAATCTTCGCTCATTGCGGTGGGAAAACCGTACATGTTCATTGCACTTAAAAATGTATAACACTATGATATTCACCGTACAAACGTTGGTAAGAAACTGAAGTTATGGAGCCTTGGCGGAAGGTATTTGTGAAGCGATAGAGGCGGAGCCTAAGCCTAAGAGAATCGGTAGGAAAGGGGCCCGCCACGCCCTGTTTTTTAACGATTGGTTACTTTTTCCCCTTCTCTTCCGCTGACAACCGCAACACTACTATACCAGAGTTTTTCTATCTTTATTGTGTAGGCATAATAATGATATTCTTACAAAATACAAAATACCCGCTCTCATGTTTTCTTCGAGTTATTGTAGTGGTATGTTTTTGTAATTTTCTGTTTGAAAATAAGAGATTTTCAAGAATGAGAGTTTCATGGATGTTTTGATGGGAATTGATAATTACGGAGTCCCATTTATGATGGGTGTTTGAAAGATAAATTGAGTTTCGATGCTACAGTGGATACCTATAGCTTTTGGTATAGAAGTATGGAATATTCATATACAAAAGGGAGTGAAAAGGATATTGCTTTCCATCTTACAATTCTGTTCATCTTTGATGCCTTCAGTCGTTCTTATACTTATGTCAATAATTGGATCTAATCTCAAACAATGATAAAAACATTCAGAAAAATTGATCCTACTTCGTGACTAGGTAGGTAGGTACAGTTTGTTTCACGAATCATGGCTATTGTGTGTAATCATTCACGAGCTACGTACATATCGCTATAAGTACGTCTCATCGCATCTCATTATCATGAAATTATCGATCTAAGCTACGACATCAGTATGTCAAGCTTATGTCCTTTTATACAATGATAGGGCGCTGCACGTAGGTATGTCCGAAGGCAACGCAATCTTTATTTCATAGGCGTCACAAAGTCATTGTGACATTTCAGATAATTCAGATGCATAAATTTATATTTCATAACTCAAGCAATAAATTTGGTTTTTTGTGTCTGCATTATTGTTGATAATAAATCTTTCATATCATGTTTGCTTATTTAATCAATCGATATTTTTTCCTCTAATTAGGTAGGTATATGAACTTCCTTAAATGCCATATCTTATCTCGAAATCGTTTCGCCACTGATTTACTCCCGCCAGTTGGATTGATCCATTTTTCGTATTTTCAATGCATAGACGCCAACATTCGTGAAACAAACTGTAGGTACCTACCTACCTATGAAATTAAAAAAAAAATATTAAAAGATAATTACCTACTCTTATCCATTGTCAGAGATCTATCTAGCTAACAAATAATTTATTAGATAGGTATCTATCAATAATTAGGTACCAATTCCTACCTAGGTATATTTAGGTATATGAAAACTGACAATTGTATCGGGAAGACAATATCTAGGAGCACCAACTAGGTACCAATTTCATCCTTTTATTTAATGTAGGTACCTAATGCAAATGTTTGTAATATTAACTTCCTCCTATAGGTACCTAGGTTCAATGAAATTGGCACTACTAGCAAAATAGTCGGTAGGTAGGCACCTAACCATCACCAGTGACATACTTACGCATTGTTTCATTTCTGAAGTGAAAATAATACCTAAACTTTAATGAATTACTTAGGTACCTGAAGACTATTTATTATTGATGGAAAAAAGGCGAGAAGTTACTAGTTTTTATTCATAGAATAATAAATTTACCTCCCACTAAATCATTGAAAAAATCATGGGTAGGTAATAGGTAAGGTTTCTGTATTTTGCATGATTTCAAAACGTTTTAGTTAGTATACCTACATACATATAATGGTAACTACAAACTTAATTGATAATTTAAAAGAAATAATTGAAAGCTATAATTAAGAGATCTAAGATCTAAGCTTAGTTGTGTTGGTATAAATATTAATCTCCTAGGTAGGTAAATAGATACCTACTTACCTATATGAAACAGAAAGTCCGTACGTACCATTAGTAATTATGTTAAGACTTTTATTCTAATACAATAGAAATTTTCTTTATTCAAGGTAGCTTTAACATTCTAGATCATCAAGTTGCTAGTGATATTTGGTTGCACTTAGACCATATTAACTTTTGACCAAATATCCTTGATAATCTTTCTTAAGATGGTCATTCAGAGGTAATTATTGCCTTCCAAAGAAGCCTACCTGATCCACCTTTGTATATAGTATTATGTATCCTTCTGTGACACCCTTCAGCCAACTTTCTGTTAATAACCATCATATTTTCTCTCCATTCTTAGTATTAGTGCAATAAAAATCTGGGACTTTGGATATTTTATTTTATCTCAATTGAGGTATCAATTGTTAGAGTACCAGCTTAAAATTAACTTTTATGTTTTTATTGTATTGAAGATAAATGCAGTTAAGATATGACTTTTAGGCAATTACCATAAAGATATTATTAGGTACATGTTTTGCCGGTATAATTGAGAAGCAAAGGGTCGAGGAAAGGCATTGCTTATGCCTTATCGACCTGTGACTTTGTAGGATAACTGAGGATATACCGGTAGCAGTAAAAGTATCTCTAAAGTCAAGAAATATGTCTCTATAAATTATATTAGGTAGTAAGGGGGCAAAAAATATTTTATTTCTCTAGTTTTTCATTATATTAAAATAGATTTCAACTAGGTACCTAGGTATGGGCATGTACCTACCTTATAAATTTATAGTTAGTGAATAAAAGGAACACGCTTTTATTGCACTAACTAAAACATATCTACTTTCTCTTTATTTCTTCAGTTGCTGTTACCTATCCAAAATAAGAGACCGGAGACTAATCGTGCGTAAAGGATTAAATTAATTAGACACATCATCTGAACAAGGTAATTAGGTAGGTAGGTAGGTACCTACTTATACTTAGTTTAAAATGTGTTTTGAACTTGACTTTTTGTCTTTTATTAGGTACATCAGTGCAGCATCGAGCCCGATGTTTTCTCTCACTAATCTTAATGCGTAACAATATTTACTTTTTCCACATGACTCTACCAGCTCAAATTTTTATCAATGATGACGCCAAGGAACAGAACTTCTTCCTCTTCTTCGAGCTGCTTACCTTCATACTCTTTTGTCTACTTATTTGTTTTTCAGGTCTAAATTTCATGATTTGTGTTTTGTTTACATTTAACATTAGATTGTTTGCTTTAAATCAATTTTCTAGTGTTATTAGATCTTTTTTTTTAATCAGACTTAACACGTTTTCTTTTTTGTTTTCGTAAAGAACTGTTTTGTCATCAGCAAATAGAACTATATCATTATCGAATATGTTCAATGTTCGTGATGTCATTTGTGTATAGAATGTAGGTACCTATACCTACCTAACAGAGGAGCAAGCACCGAGCCTTGCGGCCCGCCCTTGTTTATTATTTTAAAATTCGACATGATTTTTCTACCTCCGCTAGTCAATTCTTCTACGCATTGCTGTTTACAGCTTTATAATGACTGAAAACTTTTATTTTCTATATTTCTAGATCTAATTTTTTTAAGCATAGTTTGATGGTCAACACTATCAAAAGCTTTCGAAAGGTCTATACTTAATGTCGCCGTTATCTTACCCTTAGAGTGACTCTAAGTTGTTGAACAATAACGATTTGTAATATACCTACTTACATAGATATCATTCGTCTAATTCGTCTTATGGATTTATTGTCTATTTGCGCTTACGGCCCATACAAAATTATTTTAATTAAGATTAAATGTTTTCATTAAATAGAACTAGTTGTTCAACAACACAAAACAAATTTTTCATGATGAGCTCCGACACTCACACATGAGAAACTCATTTATTTGGTAGAGTCTACTAGAGTTCTTCGTATAGTCAACGTCATCACAATAGGTAGGTAGATATATATTATTATATCTCAGCTGTTGCTGTTATGCCTTATGTATGGACACAAGGTGATGTCAAGTTGTCGAAACGGTCTGCCTACCAAAGACAACGACGAGCAGGGTGACCCTTGGCTATAGGTATAATATACAATGACCCAATAACATTTTCGATTGCAACGGTCACAATGCTCCTTTGTTTCCTACACAGTTTGGCTTTATTGTAAACAGTAGTGAACACAAATACAATAGATTTCATGGATTAACAATAGGTGGTGATTCAGCGAATGTTGCTCTTAAATGAGTAGTAGTAATTACAAAGATACTATTGATTAAGAGTTTAGGTGTTTAAAGTTACCCATTTACTCAAGATTACATGAAGTTAGTAGGTCCTGCCTAGATAGATTTAACAAAATATTCACGACTGAAGTAGGTACCTATCTAAATTATTATTAATTTTTTTGGTGCTGGTGATTTTGAAGTTGGTGCCTATACGTACCTAATTGCACGAATTCAAAATTAACAGTAGATAACTATGTACCTACCTACTAATAGAATTCATGTTATTTCTTATTGATTATTAGGGATCCGTGCGACACGAAGAACTGATAGTCTCGCTTTTCTTTTGTCCGACTCCCCCCACTCCTAATCACCTAAGATAAGAAAGTAAAAGTTTGACGTCTAGGTTGCCGCAAAAATTAAATGATCTCTCTTCCTAATAAACATACTTAGTTGCAGGGAATTTTTTAGCACGACTACGAAAAGAAAAGAGTCAAAAAAGGAATGACATAAATCACAATATAGTAAAAATTCATAAACAGAATGCTTGTTTACTAAAACATCAGCTGTACCTGTGAGTTTGAACCATATGCCATGATTTTATTATAAAAAAATAATGACAATGACTTAAAGAATTATCGTAAACGACAAACACGATTAATAAGGTAATGAAGTACCTATCTACCTAATAAGTAAAATATTGCTCAACCGTAGGTATTCGTCTAGTATAAATATTTTTTCACAAAAAAATTAACCGACGTTATCAGTTGGTGCACTGAAGAATATTAATTATATTGATGCTGGTAGGTAATTTTCAAGTTGTGTAGTTGCAGATGCATTGAAAACTTTTGGCACCAAATTCACAAGTACCAGCACCAATAGAATTAATATTATTTTGTACTTTTCGGCGCTCCAACTAATAACATCGGTTCAATTTATTACAAAAAATATTTAGTTCGAACTTTTGAGTGTAACCAGACCATTACCCATGTATATTCTTTGCTTGTAATTGTTACGAGTATTAGGTATTTGGAGATCTCAAAACATCGCGGCGGAAATACTTATATAGGGGAGACCCATGTCAATTGTAACATTTCTTCGTTTTTATTTAATACGCGGTAACGTGGAGGAATCAGAATGCTCGTTTATTTATTTTTAATTTGTTCCGACTGTGGTAAATGACAGTTTAATTTTTATATTGGAAAAATTGCGTTCAGTCGGCGTAGAAAAAAAGAAATATTCAAGCATGACATATGTGACAATTGAAACCGGGTAGGTTTCATTTGTTACAGTAGACGGTGTCAGTTGTAACAACAATCAAATACAAAAAAAGAAAAGTTTTATTTCTGATAAATATAACAACATAAGTAAATATTCATTTGAGGGTACAAAAATAAATAAATATACCTTAAAAACAAAACATTAAAGTATTCTGGTCTTAGAATAATAAGAAATAACAATACATTATATTATTCTCCCTAATCTGATTTACAATTGTTGCAAAGGAACAAAGGGTCATTATTCGCACAAGTGGAATGTGCCCATTTCTTGCATAGGCGGCACTGTACCCAGTCCTCCTTACTGTTCCTGTAGGTTCCGCAACATTTGAGACAAATTGTTTCCTCTTCATCCGATGAAGAATCGTTTGCAGTTTCGTGTGTCTTCCTCCGGTTCTTAGTTTGCTTGATCCTTTGAACCGTTTCCTTAGTAGCGATTTGTTTCTTTGCCAGTAAGATCTGCTTTTTGTTATATTTTTCAACGATCTCGTCTTTCTCAGGGGTGTCGGCAAGGATGGCAGTTTTTCCTTTATTCCGATTCGTCTTTGGCTTAGAAAAATCTGCTCGAGGGAAGGGCCTGATGTCTGCCGGAGATGAAGTTGCACTCCTCTGCGGTAAAGGTGGAAAATGGTTAATTTTAACGGAAACTGGTGGTGTCGTTGAAAGCGATTTTAATCTGACTTCTGCAGGATCATTTTCCGACGCATTTTCTTCTTCTGTGACATTTGGATCTGTATTAGCTAACGTTTCAGTGGTCAGAGGCCGGTCTGTGACCTGAGCAGGTAAGAATTCGTCGTCTGAAAATATATTCTTGTTAAATGGCCACACTCCAGTGCATGAGAATCCTGCCATAATATTTTTTGGAGTTATTGCTGAAGGAAGTGCCTGTCTAACAATTTGCGGTATATTATAAACAACTATGCGCTTTTCTCGGTTGTTTTTTATCCATTATTCACAAGCGGCATTATAATATCGTTTAAATGGTCCGAAAACCCTTTATCAAGAGGTTGCAATTTGTGTGAAGTATGAGGTGGGAAGGTCAACAACGTTATGTGGTTATCTTTGCAATATTGAATCGTTGGTAAGTATAAATGAGGGCTATGATTATCCAGGATAAGTAGCACCTTGTTCTCTTCGCTTGGTTTAGCATACTTCACGAAATGCTTCATGAACAAATAAAAGTCCTACTCTTGCATCCAGCCACTTTTATTCCCACCAATACAGTTTTCGGGACCATCTCGTACAAAATGTTCCTTGTACCTTTGTCAGGGGAAATATAAACATTGGAGGAATGGCATTCGCTATAGCATTCACAGCTACGCAGAGGGTCACCAATGTTCCTCTTTCATGGGAAGTAATAGCCCCGATTTGCTTTACACCTTGAGGAATTAGCCCTCTTGCTGTTTTCCGAACTCTTGGTTTGACCATTTCTGTAAAGATTTGAACTATATTGCCACAAAAATTTTGAATCAAATGCTTAAAATAATTTAAAGACGTGGTGGGTATCAATTGTAACATGTTACAATTGAGACCCACATTGAGTGTTACAAACGTGACCACCCGCCGAAATTAGCCGTTCACCGCGAATGAAATAACATAACCCCACATTTTGAGATCGATTTATATCACGGTTGGAAGCTTAAAAGATGCTCTTTCACACAATACCAACAAAGCAGAAAAAAGTGCAGCATCAATTGAGTTATTACATATTTAATATAATAGTTGAAACTTACCGGAGACAGTAGAATCTACAATTTAGATGATAACTTTGTAAATAGCCAACAAATCGCGCTGAACTTCTGCCGTATTTTAGAATGGAACCAATGGAACCTACTCTGAAAGTCACTTCGAATTTGGCCCATAGATGGTGCGGAAAAGAGTTATGTTACATTTGATACCCTGTTACAATTGATATGGGTCTCCCCTACCTACACATATTTCAGACATTACTTTTGTAACTCGAAAACTCTTAGGTACATTTTAAATTTTCGAAAGAAATTGCCCCTTCAACATAGCGAAAATAGACAGATTTCAACATGGATGAAACTCGAAAACCGTAGGTCTTTTGAAATTTTTTTTAATATAAACGTTTCCGGATATTCTCTTTTCTTTAATTCTGCTGTCTCGGATTTTCGATTATCGAGAAAAATTGCCCACCCCCGAAAACAGCCTTGGAAGGGGGATTTGAGTTTTTATGAATATGGGACCATTTCTCCTCTTGCAAATAAAAAAAATCATCAAAATCGGAGCACGTTTACTATGCAAGTCGCAGTCGCGAACAAATATATAAAAAACATGCAAACATACAGTCGAATAGTGTACCTAAGTACCTACCTCCTCCTTTTGGGTTTGTCGGTCAATATAATTAACATTAAATCAAGTTACATGCGCATGCGTAGATGTCAAAATTTTATTACAGCTTGTTCCTTTAGTCTTTGCGAAAACTGTCTATCTATGAGAAAATAAGATGATAGGATAAATATATTGATAGAAAAAGAACATATTCATAGGATAGGTAACTTCTACTTATGAAAATATATTTATATAACAATTGTTATTAAATCTTACTTTAAAATCCCTAAATGTACGGAACACTTGGGGTATGAGTTCTTCTCGTACTTAAATAACTGATATCAAAAAGTGCTCACACCAAAATCAAAAGAAGAAGGAAATCACCCATAAAAAATATATCAAGTTATCCTGTTTTAAGTTTATGAAATTTAGTTTCTGGACAAAAAAAATCATCAGAAACAAACGTTTAGGAATTTAACGATCTTGCATTTATTATCTCTTATTATAACAATCAACATACACGTTTCATTATTCTCGAAACCACATAGAAGAAAAGCTTGGTTTCTGTGGCCTTTCTATATGCAATAATGAAACTCCTGTATGTAGTGAATGCTTATTATATTATACACCAGTATGCAAGAATGACAAGAAAGACACACGATTCAAGGCAGTGAAAGCTAATAAGATAAATTACTGTTTCGGGTGTTCTAGCCAACGATGACACTTCTATTATATAGTATGATTTTGATCATCCTTATGTTGGCCATCAACATTCATGCTATACATGCGTGCATAAAAAAGGGTTCCGTAAGGATTTGAGCAGTGGTGGAGACATTTCGACTGAAGCTATTTGCCATAGCTAATTTAGTTTGTCTAGAAATCATTTTCGAAAAAGTCGATTTAACCGCTTCTGTTATAATTTTGGCATAAACATGCAGATATGCAATGAATATACTTTACAAAAATATTTTTCACAAAAAATTGGACTGACTTTATCAGTTGGTGCACTGAAAAATACAAAATAATATTAATTCTATTGATGCTACTACTTTTGAAGTTGTGCAGTTACAGTTAGATTGAGAACTTTTGGCCACTTTACCACTGCTGCCACTCGAAAACCTTAACATTATGGAAAGAAAATTGAATAGGTATAAATGTTGCTACAAATAATCTGGTTTTCAATTTGCCATTCTTAGATTTTCAATTTTCGAAAGAAACTGTCTCCTCCACATAGCGAAAATACACATATTTCAAATTTTAATATCACTGAATCTCGAAAAACGTTGCTATTTTAAAAAAAAATCAACTTAAACGTTTCCGGATATTTTCTTATCCCCCTTTCGGAGGCGGTATTCGGAGGGAAGGAGATTTTGGATTTGACTTTTTATGAATATGGGACCATTTTTCAAGTCTCTTCTTCCAAATAAATCAAAAATCATCCAAATCCGAGAACGTTTACTGTAACCTACTGCACAAACCAAAGAAGCACCTACCGACTTATTATCACTTGATGCACTACAAAATATTAGATATTAATACTGGTAATGGTAATTTGTCAAGTTGTGCCTATATCTAAATATAAGTAGAAGACTTTTGGCACCAACTTCAGAAGTACCAGCACAAACATTTTGTTAATTTTCCATTGCACCAACACATTAAAGTCGTTCCTATTTCTTGCACAAATTATTTATTTCACATAAGTACCTATTTAATTTTTTATCAACATTATTGAACGTTCACTTATATTCTCTGGTTACAAAATAGGTAGGTATATCGACAGTAAACATGTCATTCAAAGAGCAGTAAGTAACTCGATCACTGTTCAAGTTTTCGAAAAATATTTAACTTGAAGGTTTCTGGAAATGTTCCCTTTTTTAAATTTGCTGTCTAAAAGTTTAAATTTTTGAAAAAATCCCCAATTTACTTTACCATATTTGGGAGAAGTTTTCGGGATGAAGGACTAGTTGGATTTCAAATTTTATTTAATTGGGACCATCTCTCAGCAGTCCTGTTTCAAATGTGAAAAGATATAAAAAAGCAGACAAACAATCGAATTTTATAACGCCTCCGTTTGGAAGTCGGGCAAAAATATGCTTACTTTAAGAGGTCTGTAAAGTTCAGACCTCTTGAATACCGGATATTGATTTTCCATGGCAAAGTACAGTATCAATACCTAAATAATATGTTAATGTAGTTTATTTGTTGGTATCACTAGAACGGTTGAACTTTAAAAGTTCTCAACTGGTAAATTTAGAATTGATTATTGATCAGCTGTCTATTGTTTTGTTAAAGTACAAATTGTAAATGAGGGAATTAAAGGTAGATAATAGGAGCTAGTAAGTCAGTGCTTACCTATTCACTCATCTTTGCTAAACTCTAGATACTTACTTATATATCCACTATTATGAAGAAAATATTAAAATTGATGATGATAATAACCAGGTTTACTTTTTTCATACTTCGATGATATATTATGATCAAATAATAAATTTATTCTCAAAGATTCAGAATTTCTTTTCAAATTTTAATGCGACAGAAGAGCATTTGACATAATTTACTGCAGGAATATATTATATTAGATATCTACTTGATACGTAGAAACCTACCTGATAAAGAAAACTACGCTACTGATTTTTCACCATACACACGATGAAATGGATCGTTAGTTTTATATTCTCTAATATCATTGTGGTCTGTACATGTCATTAGAGGCATATTGTATTTATCAAGGCATATCTTCCAAGCAACCAACCATTTCTGGTTAAGGGTTAATGATTAATTATTTTTATCAGTTCGGTAATCCCCTTTTAATCAATTATTTTATGTATACCCTGATGTCAAGAATCACAATATGGGCGCCGAAGATTTTTCAATTTTTTTTTACTTTCAATAGGACTTGACGGTCGAAGCATACACAACTATACCCACTGCCTTGTAGTGCCCCCTTTCAATTTTCAGTCATTGTTATTTTGTCTGCGCCGATTTTTTTGAGAAGCGAGAGGGTCCACCATGAATTCACAAGATAATGATGAATGTTTGCTTAGGTAGTAGGATGCATCAGATCAGTTCCAGATTGATTAACAGTATATCTATCCTCTTCACCAGAACTCCAATTAATCAAGGGAACATTCCAAGATTTTTTAATCACATATACGTATTGCATTAAATAAATATATTAAATTGGAAATGAAGAAAGATAATTATGTAGGTGGCTCATTGCTCTTTACACAATATCTACTTCTAATTAATAGGGTTTATTTTGAAAGACCTAAAATTATGCATTTTTGAAAAGACTGTTAGAGCAAATTCTTGCTAAGAATACGTTTGTTTAGGTACATATCTTCTAATTCCGATGTTTGATTTGTCTGGAACGTCTGGACGCCATATTAGATTTGGAGGTAATAAAAAAAACATTTTGTTGGCTTTTGAATGATATAGGTACTTAAAAAATGTTGGGAAAGAAAAATACTTATACCTACCTATGTAAGAGAATATGATTTTGGTATAAATTTTGCGAATCAAGGAAGGAATATTCTTTTAGATTATTCTGTAGACGACATGATAACAAAATATCTTGTAAAAGATTCCCATTAAAATGATCTTTGAATTTCAGCCATATATCTCCATTCTACTTCAAATAAAAATGAGAGTTATAAGACTTTTCAAGAAATGCATAACTTTATCAAAATATTTAATAAAATAAAGTGGTTAGAAATATACTTTAGTTATCCAAGACTTTGTCCACTCCACGTTTTTCTATCTCATTTTCCGGGATATCATAAATGCAGACTCTACCTTGCTACCTATATAAATATACCCACCTATATATCCGTACACAAATAGACTGGTTAGAATCCAGGCTTGCAACCCAGGTTGAAGTGTAGTTATATTAATAATAATATTTACTTTGCACCATGCCTCTTGTATTGGCTGGTGATTTTAATATCAATTTGTATGTGGAATGTCGGAAAACACTATTGAAATTATTAAAAGGTAAATTTGAATTATTGTAACGTTTAACCCAGCGCTAAACGTAGTGGGAGTGAGTTCACTTGCGTAATATTCCAAAGTTCATAGATTGCTGTCGAAACGTTTATTTTCACACCACCTTCCTTATTAGTACAACTGTCACAACTAGACTTGTCACTTTGACAATCTAAACTGCCACAGACTTCACTGTCTGTAGGTATTGAACTAACTTCATAGACCGACTTTGCTAGACCTACTTCTTTTTCCCGCAATATATTTTCAATCATTTATTTTAAAGTTTAAGCGAAAATATATTTGAAAGTATCATGAGGGGCTTTCACAGTTGATATGTTACATTAAGAATAGTTTTTAAATAATTTGCTTATTGGACTACAACCATTATTTGCTTATTTGCTCAAAATCTACGTTATGCTATTCGACCGTGATGTGGTCACCTAACTCGGTGGAGGTACCAAATTTGAACTTCTATAGTTATGTAGGTAGTTTCAGGGAAAATAGGATAGCACAGAAAGACATATAGAGGTGTGTAGATAGCCCTTTACTTCACCAGAGCGAGATAATAGATAAGCGGATCCCTGAAAAATGAAAATATGCTCTTACGAGTAAAATTTCTTTTATCTGTAGGTAGGTATCTACTTACTTCCTGCTGTTGACTTTTGACCGACTTCAAAATAAATAACTTAAAAAGCCAGTGCAAACTTTATAAGGTAATGGACTACAAAAAATAAAATAACAATGCATAATTTAAGAATCATAAGGATTTTAAAACCGGCTAAGAGATGATTATCAGCTATAGAAGACTAATGGCAACAAATTCAAATTTTTGGTGATTCGTACATTTTGTTTTATGATTCCATTCTTTTTGGTGCATCATCTAGTCAAGCCGGTTTTCTTTCAGATATCTTATTTATTTCACAATTTCACAAAGAAATATTTGTTTTCAATTGTTTAGAATTGTCCTACTTATCAGAGAAAAGCAATTACCAATGGGAAGGCAATTACCTACTTCAGATTTATAGCTTTTATATTGATACGCATTTATAATATAAAAATATCTTCTCAGAGCCCTAGGTACAAGCAATTTAAGAAATTTTATGTTCTACAATATCTAAGTATGTAACTTTAAATTGCTTAAGATTTTTCTCTAGCATACGAAAAGCTTTCTCGAAGGGATGAGCTTTATTAAAAAATAATCATCAAAATCGGTGCACGTTTAGGTAACTATGCAAACCGATGTTCCATAAATAAAAAAGAGCAAACATACAGTCGAATTTGTAGCGAAAGACACCTAAAAAATGTAAAGAAATACACTTTAATGACAGTCCAAACTAAAAATTTAAAAAATAATTTTGAAATATAAGATATTGTATTAGATTGTCAAAAATGGGGGTGCTTGGCAACCAATGTTATCAAATATTTCATTAGTCATTGTTTATCGTAGATATTACCTACTTTTAAAATAAAATTCCAAAAATCCTTAAATTTGATATTTTTCAAGGATTTCTTTGGTTTTCGAGATAGAGCACTTCAGAAAAGATTTTATAAGAATTTATAAATAAATAATTGTAGAGAATCATTGATTGTTTACATATGATTTTATTGTTGAGCTATTATCAAGTAGGTAAAATACCTTTTTGAGGGATATCAATTGAGATATATGGACGAAAATTCACACCGTTGGTAGATATACCTAACTGTTGCATGCTAGTGATTTGAATCCTAAAGAAGACACTATCTTGTCCCGTTTTTGGGGGTAAATACCAACATTCACTTTGTTTCTTGAGCATCTCGTAGGTATAAGTAGTTTATTTGAGAGAAATTATAAAAAAGCGTCGCAGGTATCAATCCGCAAAAGTCGATGAGAATGAATTCTTATTTGAATGCCAACTTCGACATTGTGTGTGTGTAAGTGAACGATTTTTCCGCAGTGAAAAATCTTTAATCCAACAAATGTAACCCATTTCCTTGGCATAAGGAGTCCGGACTGCTGCAAATAAAATACACAAATGGTGCATTGTGTGGTCTGAATTTACAAAGCAATTGAAAAGATTTCAATATATCCACTATATGTATGTATGTTGCAGATATTTGTGTATACAGAATTCGATTGAAAGGGTCTCCCGATTCAGCATTATGATGAAAATTTACACTTGTGCACTCCAAGGCACATGCCTCTGTTGTATCCACATATATATATATATAGAAAAGTATTTTTATGTTCGCATTGTTGATGACAAGAGGACGACGGGAAAAGTTATCGCGAGCTTTTCTATCGGATTTAATTCGTTTTCAGTTTGAGGCATCCTAACCCATCCTCATATACGTATCTATACATTTAGAATATATAAAGGTAGGAACACGATAGGTACGATCTAGATCAGGTTCACAACGACTATAGGTCTCTTAAGTAACTTTGATGAGTGTCTTCTAGCAACTTCTATAGGTGGTTTTTAGATCTTTTTTAGATAAAGAAATTTAAGTTTTCAATATATTAATGAAATTCTTACTCAATTATCATGAAATCGCAGCCATCAACTGAATTCATTTATAAGGATCTCACGCCAAACCTATCAAGAGTTTCGCATTCGTACTTATCACTCGGAAATCGCCCTAGCGTGTCGAAAACATTCTTATTCTCTCTCCATAACCCTTTTATCCAGCTCTGATCCAAATGATCTCGAGCGTCAAATTCACAGCAGAGTTCAATTAGATTTATTAAAAGCCCATTTAGGAGCACACCGAGTACACACAGGGTGTAAGAGTCGATTGGACAAAGAAAGCTGAATCTCAAGTGCAAGTCGGGTCTTATACTTTATATATATATTATATATAGAAGATAAGGTCCTTATAAACAAGGTACTTGAGCTGAGTGGACTGCGGTTGCACTGTGGGAACCCAGGAGGTTTCCACAACAATTTTTCTTTGTTATTGATGGACTAGGAGGGCTTCTCTTGCCGTATTTTAGATCAGTGTATGAAAATTAAAATGATTCTCTTTTCCTATGCCAAGTCGCTCACCATAAAAATATAATAATTTTATGAGTAAGTTAAATGAAAAAACCTACAAATAGGTGTCGGTATATTTAAAAAAATCTCCAGAAATTGTATATTCTTTTAAATTTCTACCTTCCTACCAACAAGTATATTCCATCTATTTTCTTATGATTTATTCAATTTATTCTATACTGATATTTTTTGCTTTTTTCAAATTTGAAATCAAATTATCTTTGGAAATGAGTTGTAAGCTTTAATTTCTTCTTGGGAGACGATTTAACTTTTAATCATGAGGACATTGCATACTCAATACTTATGGTCCATAAATAAAAAAAAAATATTGGCATGCCATGGAATTTGAGATCATATTTCTATTTGAACTATCCGAAATAACACAATATTCAGACAGCTCTTGTTAGATGGTATTATTCGGATCCGAAATTTTCAACTGAGAAACATAAATGTGCATATCTATATTTAAATATTTAAAAATCTCATTTCGAGAGTCAAAACACCATGAAAATAAAGCATAAAAGACAGAATAACCAAGGCAACATTGATATGACATATAAAAGTTTAAGGAGAAAACGCAGCTAAGAAGGATGGATTAACAAAATTCAGACAGAAACTGAATTATTACCATAGTATGTATGTAAACCTTACACAAAAAAATCAACATGAAAAAAAATAGATTAAAAATTAACCCGTTGTTACCATCTTCAATAAAGATAGGTAGGTACATCATATTTATTTCCATAGTAAGTATAATGCGAAAGTTTCTATTCCAAATGTTCACTATACTATTTATAGTAATTGCTCTCTAAAATAATTCAAAACAACAAAAATAGGTAGGAAGGTATATAGAAAGAAATAGTACAAAGGACAAACGCAAACGTATCTTTATTCAATTTGAATCTTTCGATATTCAGCAGACCTACGATAAGAAACCTTCACCAAAACTATTGGGTTCAATCTAATAAGGCTATACTACGTGGTGAACAAATAACTACTTCACGTATGCTTAGTTCCTTAAAAAATGTATTTTATATAAGTATTGGGAATGGAGTCTGTGAATCTCATGGACAGTCGAAGAAAAAGTTTGTTTTTGTCGAAAATGTTTTGGTAGAAGGGGTACCTACCTACCTTTATCAAACAAAGATTCCAATTTACCTACCTAGCTACAGTTCTAAGGCTTTCTTTGGAAAAATAATCGTCTTATGAGCAAAAAAACTATCTGAACAAAGTTATAAGTCTCTACATTATTGTATGTAGGTCTAGAATAAATATTCAAAAATATGTACCTACCTAGATATACCTACGATACATAATATATTATTAGGTTAGAAACCTATACCTAATATTAAGTAGGTGCCTATATACCTACAATAAGTTTAACGATTTTGCGATTATTATGTTCTTGTGCCCCTGACCACGCTTTTTCTTTGCGTTGAACTGTTTTTAGGTATATCATGAATATTGATGTTACTTTCCTTGTCAGGACTTCCTTTCAATTTCTAATCTTCGGCTCAGTATGTCCTAAAGCTCTCTACGTTTGATTACTCAATCTAGTCTATGTTTTTCCCATGTTTTATAATCAGTCCGGTTTTAAGAATATGTTGTCCTTCAACATAACTCCTTATTTTGGATTCGTTGCAGACAATTCACAGATTGCACTTATATTATCTACCATTTCCCGTCACTGAACATTTCAAGATTCAAGATTGCATACAATACCGAGTGTTTGAAGTTGTTGCCTAAGTCCGCAATGTTTAGTTTTACTCGACACTTCCGAACCCCAACCTGGATCCATCCACAGACATGCACCAAGAGAGAACAGCATGAGAATTTCTCCTACATATGTCTTAGGGATTCTCTAGTATGGAACCGTCCACCTTTAAGTCCAAGTCGTAATGACCGACCCTAAAATAGTCCAGTAACATACTACACACAAATATAGCGGAAAATCCACGAAAATAGAGCTGAGAGATACTTACAGGTATGGAACCCTCCACCTAGGAGGCCACTCACACTTACAGCCACTAACAGATCATTCTAATAAAATTCTACATACATAGGTATATCGATAAAAAGACCATCAAAATCCAGCCATAGAGTTCAGAAGTATACAATAGGAAAAATATGTAGGTACCTACAATAAAATAAAAATCCCGATGGCCTGTAGTCAGCGAAAAGGTAAATTTTTCAAAATTCATTAAATTGAAATTTGAACAACCTTTTCATTGGTATACCGACATGTTATTACATAAAATTGTCGTATGTATCATAGCCTTGCGGTTAGAGGTTTTTGTTTTGGCTGTTGAATATAAAGCAGACAGGGTTCGAGTTCCACTTCAAGGCAGAATTTTTTTTCGTCTATTTCTTTTCAATAAATATACTATATATTTTTTTAATCAGGGTCTATATTGAGATCTCCAGAAAATGTACAATTACATAAAATTTATATTGAGTGTTCATGTTTTATCAATATTTGTTATTTTTCTTTATTAATTTTTATTTTTTTACCTGTGTATTTTATGAAAAATTGCTCTGAACAAAAGTTGTAGGCACTGATTATATCTATAACCTAAAATTATTTTTGATGATATTCACACTACGGCTCTTTTTTAATAATTATTTTAAATGTTTGAACGGTCGCCATTTTGAAACTACTTACCCGATATTGCCCAATAACGAACTCGGCCGAGATATTTAAGAGATTGATTTGAACTTGATACCTCCAAAACTGCGACCTCTATCGTGTCAACAAATTTCGTAATATCCCATACATATATATATATATACACATGTATATATATTTTGAACCAAATGTTTTTTTGGACTAACTTATAGACATATAACAATATGCCGTTGAAATTTTTTCGAAATTCAAAAGTGTGAACGATCGCAATAGGTACATTTCTATAAGAAATTTACCTAAAAGTTATAAAACCAACATTTTCCACTCCCCACCTGTTATTTAACAAGATAAAGAAAAAACTCTAATTTTCTCTTATTTTCAGTACCTTACAAAATATCTAGGTTAACTTGGGATAATTTTGATTAAAAGCGGTAGACTTAGCAACTTAGCAATATGATCCAGCTTTTTCTTCTGGCCGATTTATCCCTAAAATAATTGTTTTCAAGGTCGTCCGATCAAAGGATCCTGAGATATAGTCGGCGCCCGTTATTAATAGGCCATTGCACCCAGTACAATAGATTACTATTATTAAGAAAAAACATGTTCTCAATCTGAATTGTTATTGTAACCTGTGTCTCATCATACTATTGCTTTATCAGAATTTATAAAATTGATTAATATGGGTATTGTATTTTATGACATTTAAATATTAGTCGTTGAATTTGACTTAGGTATAATTATTCTGCTGTTATAATTTTAATCCGAAGCATTTGGAGAAAATCTCTCGTAATTAATAAAAAAAGGAAGTAGGTACCTACTCTCTTGAATGCTAAATATTTTTCGTATTGCATATGCTGCGAATAATATTTTAATGAATTATTGAATCAATCTAGGTTGAATGAGACTTTGTAAAAGAACCCCCTATGCTGCCTGCCGTTTGCGAATAATCGAATAGTGCCTCAGGTTAGCTATGAAAAATGGAAACTACAAAATAAAAACCTATATACTTAATAAGTTTCTAGAAAACTTAGGTACTTATGGGCCTTATCTTGAGGCCTAACATTCTAAAATAATCAAAGAATGATTATGCGAATATGTTTTTGGTGCAACTATCTAGATGTAGCTCCCAGATTATCACATTTTTTTAATATACCTACACCATCGTATTATTCAAGAATAAATTAATAATTATTTTACAAAATTTTCGCTAGTGTATATGGAAACTTAAAAAAATATTTTTTCATATTTATGCGACAAAAAAAAAACCGACCGTGACAGGACTCGAACCTGCAATCTTCGGATTCGAAGTCCGACGCCTTATCCATTAGGCCACACGGTCGTCGTACTAACCCTAAAAGCATCTGAGTATTTGAGAGAGCGTTTTCAACCCTTAACGAAATGTATTCGATCAATTTCTATGATACTCTTACGATATTAATTGAATATTCGTTGACAATTTAAGTGAAAAAGAGATAAATGTACATATTTCAGATGAGATATTATCCTGATTAACCTGGTATAAGCTGAAATCGCATTTATTCCTGGCAATTCATGTGACCTACTTCCTCACATCATCGTTTTATTGATTTAAGAATAAATTTTGATTTTATGTTTATTTGTTAAGACTTTAAGACGGTATTCAATATTCATACCAACAAATATGACACCTACCATGACTTCGAGCTCGAAATAAGATTTCGTTTTTAAAATGTAGTATTCTCGGCGCATTCGCCATATTAGGTACCTATACCCACCTACCTATTCGATTTATTATAAAAGCTAGAAGAATTTGCAAGAGTTTCAACCGACAATTGTCAGATAAATGGAATCTGCAAAACTTGTCACATATCTATTTATATTCAAATCTTTTACTTCTAGGAGTACGGAATAGAGCTAGAACGCATTCTACATTTGCATTTTTAAATAGTTCAGCAGTAGGTACCTACCTACCAACAAAGTAAATTGTTGTATTTTTTAAGTTTCTATCAAATATTTGCATTTTGGGTAGTGAATACTAGTAAAACGTGTATCTATGACCTTATAAATAACTAGCTTTTGCCTGCGACTTCGTGCGCGTTGAAAACTGCATTCAATCCCAAATGTACAAACATACGGACAGACAGACGCAGGAATATGGAACCTAAATTTGAAGTTATACCTATAGGTACCAATACATCGCTGAAAATTGCATTCAATTCCATGTAACTAGTAGTTTTTACGTGATGCGTGTACAAACATACAGAAAAACAGACAGACGCGAAAAAATAAAGTATATTCTAAAATAAACCTTTAGTAATACATAGGTTAAAACTGCATTCAATTCCTTGCAGTTGTTTTTGCGTGATGTGCGTACAAACATACAGACAGACAGACAAAAATTCTAAAAACTGTTGTTTTGGCTTCTCTTGCTCTAATGAAATATGTATATGTATAGATGTATATGTAGGTATAGAGATGTATAATAGATGTAGGTATAAATGTCTAGATGTAGATATAGATGCATGGATGTATAGATGTGTAGATGTATAGGTTAGGTAGGTGAATGAAAAATATGTAGGTATACCTATTTGATGACGTAAGTACATACATGGTCAATTTTCTCTTACTTTCAACGACAACCATTTTGAATCATTTGATTCACTTTCACCCTTTTAAAGGATTGTTTTTCTTTGCTTAATTTTTCTCAACATAATGGAACTTGTTACTAAGTACTAAATTATGTATCGAATGAATCCACTCTATGATTGTAAACATTTTTGATTGGAAATTTATGACGAGAAATCATTAAAGAAACTAAAAAACACAATCTAAGAGAATTCATTCTGAAATGAATGTTGTTCTGGTAAATCCAGCCCATTATGATTTACAATGGTCTTACATTGTGACTGAGATAAGAAAACTATAAATTTTTCGTAACAACCGTAACAAAATGTTTGAGACCCCCGAAAACCGAATATTGTGACAAGTTAATTATATTGCTTGACAGTGACAGGGGGCGGGTATAGAACGTAGGTCATGGGGGTGTATGTGGTTGCCACAGGGGGCACAATTAGATCGATGGGTGGGTATGCTGGGACCGCGTGGCTGACCCTTCGACTGCATAACGGCCATTATTAGACTCCTGTTTTACGTGTGAAGTGGTGGTGTTTTATCTTGCACATGTATCTAAAACGCCCATGTTATTAACGAGGAGTGCGGTTGTCGTGTGGTATATACCTACTCTATGCCCAAAATAGCGTGCATCGAGGCAAGGTCAAAAACGCGGGTAGTGATGTGTCGGGGGGAGGCTCCTATGAATGGTTTATCGCCTTATACGATTGCCTCATTGTACGATATTGTGGTCATAGAGTATAGACCGACTTCATTGAAAGATGGCGTTGTAGGATTCAATTGTGTTTGCTTTTGTAAACGATCCTGTATCTGGAATTGTACAAATCAAATATGGAATCCCACCCAAAGCATCATTCAATGTGTGTGAAAAAGTGTCGTTTCCGTTACTAAGAGAAGCCTGATTAGTTAATTACTGATTACTCAAGTGTTATGGCAATAAGAATCATTACTGATTGGAAACTGAAAAATCTTGGGCTTAAAATACATATGGAAGTTTGAAACAAAAGCAAATGAAAGATAATATGGCTCATTACTGACTTGTGCGACAATTTATTGTACCGGCAGACAACAGTGTAGGTACCTACACACCCAATATTTTTTTCGCAAAACGTAGGTACCATTTAGCCTGGAAATGAGTAAGTACCTACCTAAGCTAGTAGAAAATATTAATTATTTATTATAAGAGCACAACTCTTAGATACTTGCTCAGAGATTATGAACTTAAAGTCGAATGCCTAATCCCTGGACCAGTTCTTGGACTACCGTCTTGAGCAAAACATCTTTCCGGCTATTGCAAACTAACTGTTGCAAGGTTGATGGTCATCTTGTGCCACAAACAAGCGATCTGGTTACTTTAAAGAAAAGGTACAAAATCGGTCCATCCGTTGCCGAGATAACCTTGGCACAGAATGACAGATAGACCTTTGAATTAGAATACGTGTACAGGTATGAGAGAAATCTGAAGAGTACCTACGTAAATATCTGTTGAAAACCAGACAACGAAAATACTATTTGATATTTGTAAATTAGTAAATTTTATTGTTAATCTTACCTATTAATTAATCTAACTCAGTGCCTGCTGTGAGAAAAATCTTTGAAGTTTTTGTAAAAGTATCAATCCAAATGTTTTCATTTGTTTATTTTGTCATCTCAAATGATCGCGTTTTGGATCAAACTGACCTCTCTACCCACTTTGTGATGTGTCGGGGAAAATACATGTTGAATTTCTCTTTTTTCAGCACTCCTTTTTTCGAAGTCGGTGAAAAAAAAAGATTGATAGGACGAGCGTTAAGCTAGAGAAAAGGTTATGAGCAAACAACTAAATAGAAGGAATAGGAAACCTGTTAGTATCAAACGAAATACATTCTGTGATCTTTACGAATGAATTTAGCTTTGAATCTTTAGGTTTGCAGCAACTATGGATAGATATAGAATTCTGAATCAAAATTTCCAGAAGCTATAGATCCTGCTTATCTACTTACAATTTCTCTATTTAAAATTGTGTGTTCCGATATATAAACCAGTGGAATATAAAATTAACTACCTAATTAGTAGGTACCTACTGGGTTACATTACGGAACACGCTGATAATAGTTGTTAAGGACGGAACTATCCTTGAGAAGAAAAGAAAAAAAAATGAGAAAAAGTGATTAGGTAGATATATCAGAGAAGACTCAATCTAGTTTTATCTGTTGGTAGGCATTTTTATTAATTTCCAGGATTCCATACATTCGATAAGAAACCGAACCATTATAAGATTACTTTGGCATCTGCCTGTCAGTCTGTCCGTTTGTCACAGTCTATTTTCTTCGAATCTTCAAATTTCAGAAAGTTGAAATCTGGTACTGATACAGAGTGAGGTGTCTTGAACGCGGACGTAGGTAGGTACTTTGCTATATTTTAAATAAACGATTTGATACCTATTAGAGTTTCAATGTTTACAGGAAAACCTAAAGAAAAGTCCTAAGTACCTACGAAAACCTTTTCACTGTGTTGTGTGTCAAGAAGACAGAATGAAATTAATAAAAAAACATTTCAGGCACTTAGGTGGAGGAATGTGTCGTATATGCGAGGAATATATAGAAGATATAGTTTCAGATATACCTAGCTACTAGGAGAATTTGCCTACGAAAAAAAAATATTTGAAGAATGAAAAATAATTTTACCTTGGTATTCTATGTGCTTCCTTAATAGCCCATGGTAAACCTAGTAGTCAGTATCGGAAATCATCCAAGTTGCCTCGTATCTTTGTTGTCCTGGCCCGTCTCACGCCTTTCCATCGTCGTTAGCTCTGAAGAGTAGATACAATCTTTAAGAGCCACGCCTCCTTCTTCTCGCCATCTTGAGAGGCCAGCCGAAAGCATCAATTTAATTGATAAAGATCATTAGTCACTGGCAGCAGTATATATGTATGTTGTTGATTCAATGTTGAATAGTCAATCAAACAGTCGAGATACAGTAGAGAATAATAGCTCCTCTATACATATTTACGTAAATAATGAATACAAACACGTCATGTAGCTAGGTATTATAGGTAGGGTACTGATAATAACAACAGTGGTGTAGGTTTTTTCATCAAAAGAGTACCTAAACTTATTAATATAAAAAACCATTGTATGTCATACTCTGTTATGAAAGTTAAGATCTTTCTTACTACTTAGATATTTATTATTTAAATCCAAATCGCACAGCAACAGCAACAGCAAAGCTAGCCAAACATTTCAAACATATTACCTAAACATTTTGAAGGATGAGTATTTAGTACCTACCTATTGATATCCAGCGATCCAAAAATAAATCGTTCAAAGTAGGCAATTACAAATGAAAACGATGTAGAATTAGTTAACATGTCATAAATAACTATGCATTTGTCATAAATATCAAACGTCATCACCTTAATTAGTTATTTAAGTTTAATATCTTATTTTGATTTATCAGAATTTTGTAGGTTTTTGCTTAAATCTTTATCTTGGTTCTTATGACCCTCTCCTCAGCTTACAGTAGCTGTATCCCCTGATAAGGGAAAAATTGTAATTGCTAGGTACTAAACAAATGAATAAATACCTAATAAAAATGATTTTTCCCTTATCTGCTTTGTCATGTTTATGTCATACTGGGGGTGTTAGTGCTCATTTATTATGGACGTAAGGCGTATGATATGCGTAATGGATAAAGTTGAACACTGGAAAATAAGTGGGATCGTTCCAATAAGCGAACGTTACACTTATGTGTTACGGTAGACCGTAAGATCTTACGGCCGAACCTTAGGCGGAACATAAAGTTGGACAATGTTCAACTTTACGTGCGGCTTATGGGAAATTCAGGAACATTTTTAGGGGATTTGGATTTCTTGGGTTGAATTATTCGTCGGTTGGTAAGTATCGGTTCGAATTCTTGTATATTTAAAGAATCATTCTTCATCATGAAGTTTTACTTTAGTAACACGTCGGTATTCACCTTTCTTTTCTTGATCCTTGTTTACTGGACGCACACTCCATCGCCCAGGTTTTTTTTACGCAATATCTTCATTGTACTCTACGCATTGCTAATAACAAAACCCATAACTGCATTATCAACTTAGTGGCGTTAACGTTAGTATACCTACACCAGAGAAAACCCACAGAAGAACTATAGCCGTCAAATTATTTCACGCATGCGTAGCAACTGATTTCTTACGTTCATTATAAATGGAAAAATGTTACGTTTATCTTATGTCTTATGTAGCCCTACGTCTTACGTCCATTATAAATGGGCACTTAGGTATTGGTTGTGGTCGTGACTAATGGATATATAGACATTTTAAATCATATATGTTATGATCAATACACTTGTACAGGTTATTGTATTTCTTTCGATATTAATCAATAAAAAAATAAATTTTGGTTGATTTAAGTAAAGAAGTGTCCCCATATTTATATGGCAAACTTCGAATAAGTTTTTTTTGAAACGCTCGATAGAAAGTTTTCATATGGAAGATTGCCTAACAACTATATCTACCTACCTCTCGCCCTGTATGTACCCACAATACCGTACAGTGGTACAATCGTATTTGGGTGAAAAAAAAAACATAAAAGCCTATTTATCGAACTCCCCCCCCCCCCGGCACATCACCACCAAACCTCACTGCACGGTATTTTGGACACGGACTATAGGTATTTAATGATGATAGATAATGTCGAATATATTTTTGTGTACCTACCTAGGTACTTCTATTAACAAAAATTACCAAAGTGGTTTGGTGGTCATATTTAATTTTAGCGTAGAAGGAACCGTTTCGCCAGAATATGAATACCTAAATAATTAGAATTTGACAGTTGATTTGGGCATAACTTTTTTCCTTTTTTCTCAGAGATAGGCGTTATACCTAGCAGATAACAAATTACTTTCAGGATAACAATTTTAGCATATAGTCTTGAATGAAAACCGCTTTTTAGCCATCATAGGAATCTGTGTCATCAGCGAGCTCCCCAGATAGGTACCTATAATCTTGGAACAAGCAGATAGACACACCAATTGCTGAAAATATGTTTTTACGACTCAAGCTCAATAATCTTTGGACCGCAAACATATGTTGAAAAGCGGACACCGAAAATTTTACTCGATAACATTACTTTTTGATCCTACTTGGTTACTTAGACAAGCGGTAGGAAAGTAATTACTTCGACATTAAAGTATAACAAATATGGTAAGGGTGCCTAAGATACCGCACAATCTAAGATGCTTGTTTACAGTGGAAATAGGTTAGTGATGTGCTTGGTTTAGTGTTATGTCGATAGCTGTAACAAACCTAACAAACCTGTAAATATTTTAGAGGAATCAGACTAGCAAAAACTGAATTATCCAAGTTCAAAAATCTGGTATGTAGTTATGCAATATTTCTAGATTTTCATTTGAACAAAATTGAATGTTTTTGAGGTTATACTACGGATACCCAAAAGCATCGCATTCAGACATGAGCTTGGATACTGAAAAGAAGCCAATATGATCTTGTTGCCATTATTAGAGATAAGAACTTTTCGTGTTCAGACAGCGCATTTTGAAGCGTTCTATGTGTGCGCACTGCGTATATGCTACAGCCACTTCATTAACACAAGTTTCGGGAACTTTTGTCTCTATTCCAGGCACCTTCCCAACAAAATATTCTACAGCAGCAGATATTGATCCTCCAAAGATTTTGGATGAAATTTGTCCTTTTCATAAATCAGCTGGTAGAGATACAAAGCGGAAGAGAGTCGGCAAAAAGTCTGAGATTATAACAGGAACGCCTATCAAGAATTTCTTGGTTAATCAAGAATCAACTGAACAATGCCTAGAACAGCAAAAAGACCTCATTGAATGCTCGACGTGTAAAATGTTGTACTATGAAGTTTTTACCAACTATGAAGGACTTGGCCTTTTTTATTGTGATGAATGCAAAAAAACTAGTCTTTCTCAAAGTTTACGCGTGCGTATATTCTTAGATAACCTGTGTACTTTTAAGTTAGTGACATGTTAGGTATGTGCTGAGAGTGCTCATTTGAGTTACAATTTATTTTTTTGTTACTTGAAGGTTTTCGCAAAATTAAAAGTCTATTTACATGGTACGTTTTGTTAACCTTTTCCAAGGTGTACCGGTTTTTTCTACAGCAGATTTTAAGTTAAGAGCGCAGTCTTAAATGTATTGTTGCTTTTCCATTTGTATATTATCGTATTTCTTATCGGAATATAATATTATACTACTAAATGAATCATGCACGTATCATCTTATTGGTATACAAAATCTCCTTCGCTCCATCTAGAAAGAACAGCCAAGCGAACAAAATAAACAGCTTTGTGGGGTGCCCGCCCTTTCTTAATACTGCTAATATCTGCCGGAAAAGAGGGTGGCGCAACGGTCGCGTCATTGGCCATTTAAGAAACTTCCTGAGATTCCGGAAACATTAAACGACCATCCTGAGCTTATGTCCTTTGACCATTAATCATAACTTATTCTCGGCAATGAAACGATATACATACACTAGATCTCTTTGGATACACAAAGAAAAAAAACGTATTTTTGTAGATATATTTATTATTCCATACCCTTTGGGATATTTTGTTTTCTATACCTATGTGAATTTGATAACAAATAGACGGTCTAGAGTCCATAATTTAAATAAAATAAAAGAGGTTCTTGATTTTTGGGCAAACCCAATAATAAAATGAACATGAAATCAACAACTGGAAATGTAGATCTCTGCAAGTACCCACTCAACGAAATATGTCATCTTAGTAGCCAATTATTGTAGACTTTCAGGAAGTTATGTTAGAAATGGCAGAGACATTATTTAATCAAATTTCGATATTTCATATAACATAGGTATCTATATAATATACGTACACTACAATATAACAAAGTATATGTTGATACTAGATGGTCCAGCAGGTGTTGTTCTGGCCTTTGTAGTACATGTATCTATGTATAAAGAACTTGATTGATAATAAAGAAACGTAAGGAATAATATTTGACTGGAACAAATAACTTTCAATAAATATCTAACTTGTAGGTATCTGACAACTAGATATATGTCAGATTGGAAAAATTTAAAATTACTTATATATCTACTTATTTCAAAATAATGTATGAATTCACTTCGTTCTTTGAATGCAACTAGCATGGCAACCAGTTCATCGGACCTACTGACATTGGCACAGATGAATTTTAAAGTATAAAATAAAAATGGAGGGTGGATGTCACGTGAAGATGAAGAAAGGGGATGCAAAATTATTTTCGTACCTGTATATGAAAATATTACTTCGATATAGGTGCATATTGACTACTCTGAGGTTATTGTTCCTCGCTTCTTTACATTTTGTTATGTATAAAACTTCCAGCATTAAAGTTTGACAGAATTTATTTATATTTATATATCTAGGTACCGATTACATATATATTTTGACGAAATCATGAAACTTATACCATTATAATTATGCTACTATGGGCCGATTTCATAATGAATCCCTAGTGGGAGATTAGTTAATTCTTCAATTTGTGTAACTTATCTTGATGACGGAATAAAAATAGTGCATTTTTTAATAATTTCTACAAAGTCAGTTACCTTATATTTCTTTATTTTAAAGTAACATTGAATTATATTTATGAATTCTTTAATGTTGGATTACAATTATTGGAGATTAAATTTGATTATGAAATCGGCCCTTAGGTCGATAAATAGACTGCAGGTCACCGAATAATAATATAGACCATCATTTCAGTAACTAGTGACTACTACAGCAGGCACCAGTCAAAGACTAATAAAATGAGAAGACCCTCAGTCCACTAGTTACTATATCTATGGGCACTCAACATTTGAAACCACTGTTTTCTCAATTACGCTTAATATGATACAGGTATTATATGCAAATCATAAACTATCATCTAAATTTTATTTTTCAGATATTTTTGATATTGTGCAAATTTTCAGTTTTGACCGTTTCCTCATGATTTCAATGGCAAGTCAAATATAACTTCTCCATAGTTATTTCTAAATAATATCTACTTAATCCAATATAGGGAACCCAAAGGAATGGTGGCACATCTAGTGCTGTATCCGCCGAAGCTCTCTAATCTTCTATTTCTTTGGCTATACGGTTGCGAGCAGTGACCAATTCTCGATTATAGGGGTGGAAAAGTGGGGAAAATGATAAAGCAATATGGCCACCGGAAATTGCAGTTGGTTTATTATTACAATTTTTTTTAAGAAAAAAGATTTTGAAAATGTCGCGTCGTTTCAACCAAATTTTCCATATACAGGCTGTCCCATCTGATTTAGGCCAACATGGCTATCTTTGTTAATCGTGGAGATAGAGACTCGGTTAAATGAGGAAAGTGGTGCAGAATTTTGAGGTCATTAACATACCACAATGAAAAAGAACGAATCCCGACTAGTTCAGAGATATCGAAAAAAAATCAAAATTCGTCTATTTCGAAATATTGCTCTAACTTTTTTCTTTTTAGATTTATCAAAAAACTGTTTTTACACTTTTTTGTATAATTTTAATGTTATTTCGAACAGTGTACTAAATTAAGTTTTCCTTGCTAAATGTTGTGCCTTGGAAAAACAGAAACATATGATGGACAAAACTATCATTTAGTTGTATTTCACTGACTGTTATTGTGTTTGCACCGAGCCAGAATGGCAGAACAATCTACTGCCCGTGAAAAGTATGATATTAAAATACATTTCAGATTTTTTCAATGGTCGCAATATTCGATTTTTCTATAGCTGAATTAAGCGTTTTGATTAATTTGACATCTAACATTCGCCATTTGCCATACTTGTATAGTAACTTACAAGAAAATTATTATATTATTATATAGGTAGCGCCAGCCGATACTTCAATCGCGAATAGGAAAACGACTCTGATAGGCTCCTCGCCGATGTGAACTGCCAATAGCTGTCATGTGTTAGTGGGCATAGACATATAAAATAATAGACTGTGGGTCCCCGACTGAGCTAAATAGCAATAGGCACTACCTTGCCAAACCAAACCTACGCACGGAAAATTAGAGAGTATCTTGTGGGATAAGAACTTCCTTTCTCCTACAGAGAGTCACCTAGTACCGTAGTATTCGATTAATAATGACAAAGAAATGAAAAGCGCTCATTGGATAGACCACCACCGTGCTATCTGACACGCAGTCTAGTTACTAAGTCTATTGACACAATTGAATTAGCATGCGGCATATGCGGTGATTTGTCGCTAGTAGCTTCAAATTTTAATCAGGAACACTAGCGTCGCAATTCCCACGATGGCATTTTTTTTCGTTAATGGAGAGTAGAGGGTGAAGAAAACTTACTTTTAATCAGATATATACATTATTTACTATTTCAGTGCTTTTATTTAGATTGTTTTATGAAGTAAGGTTGGTTTCCGTCAATTTGATTCTCAATTACCCATTTTACAACAGTTATGTGAATTCATCGTTGTCCCCCCACCATTGAGTTTCCTATTCCTTGTGAAGTAAATTTTATTTGGATGGAGTAATACTTAGTGTAGTTATATGTTATCTTTCTCAGTGTATCCAGTCTGCTTTGTGGGGCCCATACTATTTTTATTGATATCCTTGTTTGCCGTTTCGTATCTTGGATCGTGTTATAAATGATATTTGTTGGCACGCAACGACGACATGTTTCTTTCTAAAAAGGCTATTGTCATATTTTCCCTATATAGCATCATCTGAAAGTTTTTGGCTGCGGTAATGCGTTCTGTTTCTCTCTCTTATTTCTTGCTTTTATGTCATGTAATTTATGGGGATTTCGAATATCTTTTGTTGTTGCAGAAAGCTAGGAACTACAAACTACAACTGATTAATAACTTGTTAGAAGTATAACAAATATGTATACCTAAATATCTACAAGATTTGTGATTCGACATAAACAGATTCGAAGTTTCCAACTTGATGACGATTCATATATATATATATATATATATATATATATATATATATATATATATATATATATATATATATATATATTAATAAAGATTTCTTCATAATGATTCATTTTATCACCTAGGAGAATACACAGTCAAATCAAATAAGTAGAGCTTTCAGATCCATGCGATGTATCTAAATAAAAACTAAATTAAATAGAGAGTATCAGATATATTTCCCACTTGAGATTCAAGTTGTGCCTTGATTGGTACCATCAAATAAAATGCGAAAATTTGCATTTTCAGTTTCATCTTAATATAATTATCATTATGGTTTTTTATGAATTCCGAATTAAACGAAATAAAACATATACTCTGCTCAAAGCCAAGCTCTATTTACCCGTTCAAGACGAATTAAAATTCGTTTAGTAATTTCGGACACGACCGCGAATAGACAGACACAACATTTGAAGATGGTCGTTTGTGTTCTATTACCTTTCTCTTTTTGTCCCCTGCCCATTTCAAAAATGACCAAAAAATAATACATAAACGATTGATCTACTTTTCTAAGACTTCATTAGATGGATGCATGAAATTGAATTTGATGTAGGTACTGGGAGATAACCTACACAGGTAAGTAGATACTTAAAATTTTCAAAATCAAATAAGACGTTATCTTCCAAAGAAAGTAAGTAGTTCTTTTTTCTCTCACTTTATCTTAGAATGTAAAGAAATTCGTGGAAATGATGGGACTTATTATAAACATAAAAAACAGAGTTTATGAAACAATTAATATCCTGATATAGAAGAACGAAAAAACTACAGATTGACGGATTTCTCATCAAATCAATCGATGCAAATATTTGTGAGAAATATTCTAAAATAAATAAAAAATATTCCAGCAGTGAAAAACAAATTCTAGATTAGCTATCCAACTCATACCTTGCACTTTTGAACATCAAGCCAATAAGAAAAAATACAATATAAATATATACAACTGAACTATTTTTAGTTAGGTATATGAAGTAAAAGTTCGACAATGGCATAAAAGGGATAAAAATAGAGCAGATTATTTGAAAGTGATATGAACTGTAACATTTATTGAAAAATCAAGTTAGTTGAATAAGAATGCCTAGAACCAACCAAAAAATGATCGATATTTTACATGTACCTAGGATGAAAATTAAATTCATAAAATCTCAAAGACGAAATTTAGACAAATATGCTTTTAAAGGTGCTCTTCAGAGGTTTTGATTAAATTCCAACTGTGTTATGTCAAAGTTTACAGAACACTAGTTTACATTATGTGGTGTTTAGTATGCTCATTTCAATTTCTTTAGAACTAAAATTGAAAAGCTCATGCCCAGTTTTGTTAGAACCTCGCTAATACCTATGGTGCTCATATCCTAAGTGTGTGACTGAACAAAAACATGCTAGTTATAATGAGAGCTCCAAACACCCATATGAATGAAATATGATTTAGACTAAACAAGTTCAATCGAGGTAGCGAGGGGAAATTCTCTTCAATGAGATTTGCCCCATTTTAAAAAAAATGTGCTCCATCCGCTATCAGCAGAACTATGCGTCCACCATCCAATTTCCATATCATTTCCTCCAGCGCTATAACAGAGGCCTAACCATCAATGCTACCGCTCTTTCGAATAATATGCAGATTGTTATCTCGGTTTTACTAGACCTGTGCAAACGAGGCACACAATAACCAAGCGACACGGTGGTGTATTGTGCGATTGTAAGGGTAGCTGGGTAGGTATACTTACACGAATTCAACAGTTCCACTTTGTAACAAGTAAATAAAAGTATTATGTTTAAGACCAGCTTAAAGATCTTTAGCAGAGAGAAAATTACGAAATCCGGACTCATTATATGAATGTCTCGTTTTTTGTATGTTTTCGATTTAAAATTTCCATAAAAGTTTCGAAATGTAGCTTTATTTCTATGAACAGTATAAATGTAACGATTAGGTACAAAATTGAACATTCTCTATTCGAAAATTCCAATGACAGTAAAGTAAAGAAATTTTCACGTCATTTAAACAATGTTCATCATTTTTGTTATGTCGATACTGCGAGGCAAGGTCGAACAGGCCATCAAGAACCTCTGGTAACCTAGCAGAGCAAAATACCGAAAATGGATTTTATATGTATCAGAATTATGTGCTTTTTATGTGCTAATTTTTTGCTGCAATTAAAAATTTTGTTCTCTTACAATTTCGGCGAAATTTGAAAACAAAAAGTGCTCTGCTAGCTTACCGATAAGCTTGCAGAGCATCTGTTATTTTTAGCGATATCCGAATTCTTATTACCATTATAATTATGTGCTTTTATGTGCTAATTTCTTGCCGCAATTGAAATTTTTGTGCTCTTCCAATTTCGGAGGAATTTGCAAACAAAAACTGCTCTGCTACCTTACCAGTAAGCTAGCAGAGCACCTGTTGCTCTCTTGTGATATACGTATTTTAATTGCTATAATAATTATGTGCTTTTTATGTGCTAATTTCTTGTTGCAATTACAAATTTTGTGGTTTTTCAGTTTCGGAGAAATTTGAAAATTTAAATTTCTCCTACCTAACCATTAAAATACTGAAGCACTGCCTTCGTCGACATCGTTAATGCTGAGTGGTCTAGTAGAATTGTTCGAAATTATGGTTCAGAAGGTTCACGGTTCGCATGCCGCTCTGGTTTGTTTTTTTTTCTGCAACGGAATCTATTTTTTTACCTCATTCTTTATTGTTCTATAATTGCTAAATAACATTGCTTTGAAAATATGTCTTTTAGTTTGAAATAGAATTGTTAAGAAAATAATAATTTGGTATTTGAGTATGTGCTTGTACCTACTTACCTATTGATGGAGGAGGAGATAAACATTTATCTACGAATAATTTGATTTTGTTGCCAATTAAAATTGTAATATAAATAACATTTTAAAAAATACACCGATTTTATTAGATAATGCACCGAAAAGTAGGAATAATAACTCATTAAAAGTAAACATCATTAACATTTTGAATTTTCGCAAGAGATGATGATCAGCAGTTATAGGTATAGGTATGGAGGATTCTTGGCATCATCTTCAAAATCTTTATGTTGCTTATTTTATGAACTTCTTCGTACCTTCAAGAAAGTTTATTAGCATCTTGTTCTTATACCTAGCAGATGACTACAGAGCATAACATATTTTTTATATTTTTGTTTCTAAGAGAGAGCTAGATGTTATAGCGTCTGTTCTACTGGACCAGCGTATATCAAATTCCTAGTTAAATCTAAAATGCAAGTTTTTAAAAGTGACCATCTATTTGTTGACGAGGAAAAACATATCCACTTCTTGAACAATATCAAAGTAGAAAAAAGCAAACACAAGTGAGAAACTTCACCGTTTTTCAAACTCGGTCAAATATTACATGAATTCGCAATTAACTTTTAAATCTTCAAATTTTTACACGCTACTAACTAAATTGAAAATATTAAAGTAAAATAAAATGTTAGTTAGTCTAGTTTCTTGTTTAAAGAATGAATTGAAATGAGCCTCTTTGCAAAATAAGTATCAATTTATAATCATTCTATCTATGTGGACCTCGAGAGACATACCCATTCGCGTTTTATTAGGAAATATACCTCTATACCTACCTCTATACCTATATGTAGATAAGTAAGTAATATTAAAAAGCAAAACCTTATCTTAATACAAAATTTGATCCAATTCGTCGCTATTATCTAGATATACGGAACATGCAAGAATTGCTCATTTAAATTTATAAGATTATTTTATATTTTTCAAAGCATTAGATATAATTTTTTCTTAAATTTTATTTATTTCAGAATTTTGATGGCAACAAAATCAATTTATTATATCCTTAATAATTATATTTCCTACTGTAAGAAATATTTTCTATGCAATGTTATTTAGAAATTATAGAACAATAAAGAAAGAGGTAAAAAAAGTGTTTTCGTTGAAGACAAAAAGCTACACTGGGCGTCAATCAAACCGTGAACCTTCCGCACCATACGTTACGTATATTTCTATTAGACCACTCAGCCATTAACATTGTAGATAAGGCAGTGCTTCATTTTGTTAAAGGTTATGTAGCAGAACTTTTAATTTATAAAATTTTTCCGAAACTGAAAAAGCACATTTTTTTACTTGCAGCAAGAAATTAGCACATAGTTATTGTAGCAATTAAAATACGTATATCACAAGAAAACAACAGGTGCTCTGCTAGCTTACTGGTAAGGTAGCCGAGCAGTTTTTGTTTTCAAATTCTTCCAGAAGTGGAAGTAAGCTAGCAGAGCACTTTTTGTTTTCAAAATTCGCCGAAACTGTAAGAGCACAAAATTTTCAATTGCAGCAACAAATTAGCACATAAAAAGCACATAATTCTGGTAGATATAAAATTCATTTTCGGTACTTTGTTCTGCTAGGTTACCAGAGGTCCATCAAGAGGAGTAATCTTTGAAATTAGCAATTTTTTCCATTCAACTAATTTGTATTTTATCATTCGTATTTTCTTTGTTGTTTTGGATGCTTCGTAATTATGTTACGAAAGCTAGACTTCATTAGATGATGCAGTAACTAGTATAAAATAGCAACACATAACAACGTAGGAATCATAAATATTTTAGAGTTGGTTCCAAGAGATGATGTATAAGCTATAGAAGACTTTCCGGATATAATCTTATCTATAATTTTGCCATCTCAGATTCTCGATTTTCGAGAAGAATTGTTTTTATAGGGAACGAGATTTCGGATTTGCTTTTCTAAATAAGGACACATTTCTCAAATCTCTACTTTCAAATGAGTCAAAAACCATCAAAATCGGTGCACGTTTAGTATGTAAAACGTGCCATACATAAGAAAAATAAAAAAAAATACTAAAATACAACCGAATTGTATACCTCTTCCTTTTGTGGAAGTCGGACGAAAATGGAGATTTCTGGTCGTCAGGGGGCTTACTCCCTAAAATCCATTAGACTTATGACTTTTTCTACTCCAAATTTCAATTAAAACAGTAGGTATACTTAATTTCTTCATATATCTTTAAAATTTTGTCCTAGAGGCCAAAATTTCAAACCAGATGGGCAATTAGTAACATTTAGGGCCGATTTCATAATCAAATTATTTTTAATCCTTCATTAAAAATTTTATGATTTTTTTATTGAATATATAATTAATTCATAGTTACTTTTAACGAACGGAAGATAAGGTGACTGACGTTATAAAAGTTATTATTGAAAATTGAAGAAATAACTAATCTCCTATTAGGGATTCATTATGAAATCGGCCTTAGAATAAATCTGTATTTCGTCGTTAATTCAAGTCTTACGGTTGAAAGTTGTAGGTTCACAAATAAATGTTTTGGACTGTAAATATGATAAAATAAGAAGAGTCAATGAAGTTTAATACCTTGGTATAATACTGGATGCAAATTGGAATTGCAAGAGACATATTCTTCAAGTATGTATTTAAAAAAGTAAGATATCTACCTACCTTCTTTTTGACCGACTTTCAAAAAAGGAGTAGGTATACAATTCAGTTGTATGTTTACTTTTTTTTGTTTTCTATAAAATTAGATATTCTTTTGACAAAAACAATTTATTAAAATTATATCATGTTTTGTTCTCTAGAATCTAGAGAACTAACTTATGGAATTATTTTTTGGGGTTCAGCTTATTCAAAGGTATGAGGGCCATAGCAAGAACACAAAACCGTGCTATCTAAATTATAACCAGCAAAACATTACCTATATATAAGCTTTTTTAGTATGAAACGAAGCAGCTGTATGACCTAGACTTATAGTAAATAAAACTAATCAAACATTGGTCAAAAAGGAGTTTATATTGATCCAAGCTTATGTACCTACAATTGATTATGAAATAATTTGAATGAAACTTTATTGGGGTTATTATTGAAGGGCATTTTAAAAGTTGGATTATAAATAATTTGAAGTTATAATTCAGTTATAGTATAAAATTAGAGTTATGATATTTTATGATTTTTTTATTATTTGTATGTTTGCAGTATTATTTATAGTTCTGCTGTATTTATGTTTCTTTTTTTCCAACCAGATAGTACTGTATTAATTTGAAGATGCTCTTAAAGGTTGTATATTATTATTATCACTGTCCTTTGTGAATTTCTTGGGTTAGGTTTTCTCCGGATATATCATTCATATTTTCTATAATGTACTTTGATATTAGACCGGTTGCACCTATAATAACTGGTATTATTTTTGTCTTCATGTTCCATATCCTTTACATTTCTATTTCCAGACCTTTGTTTGTATTTTGTCCTTTTTTTCGCCTCCATTTTGGTGTTATTATTATTATTATTTATTAATGAGAGTAAACTTTTAATTAACTAAGTAAATCATATTTGATACAATTTTAGATTACAACAGCTCAACTTGAACACGTGATATGTTCGCACTAGGTACTCAGATTTTATCTTCATGTGTCACTCATCCATTTTCGTCATTAATTAATTAGTATTCAAAACTGCAACAAGTGAATATGCAAACAACAAAACCCTCGAGAATATTTACATTGTTGCTAAAAGGGGGTGGTTGTAAAATTTACATAGACCTGGCAAAGCTTTCCAATTATCCTTTTTTAGTGCCTACGCTCACTCCTTGGCATGCATTATCCTGATTAAGTCTTATATGGGGTATGGAGGTTCCTTCTGGATATACCTAGCTGCATTTATTTCAAGTAATGTGAGCTGAATAAAATTCAACAGATAAGATTTGTATTTTCTAATCAATTGTCAGAACAAGCACGTCTGTCGTTTCTCTTACAAGAAGGTTAATGTTGAATTATTAAAGATTAGTTTTCAATTGTGTTTCTCAAATGTTTCAGTTTTTATTGAAGAGAGCTCTTGTGGTAGGTTCACTACCTATGATTTTCACATAGTTTTTCCTGTAAGCTTTGAGAGAACCTTTGCCTACTCTGTGTTTTGTTCAAAATTTTACACTCCGTGGATTTAGTGAAAAATGGTCAATTATCGTATATTTCTCTTAATAAATTTGAATTACATACTCATAACGAGCCCTTTCATTATTTGATACCTACGTCAAATGATGAGCTTGAAGAAAAATATTCTTTAAATTTCTTAAGTGATGTTAACTAAAAGTTGGAGCTTCAATAATATTCTAAGGTAATCTTCATCCACCTACTCCATGCAACGGTACAAGATTGCATATCAAAAATATGCGTGCTAATGTCACTGAAGCTACTATTCTTACTGGACCGGCATCGGGAGAGACAGCTCTAACCATAAGAATACCAATGATTCCAACAGTCGTGTGAATGACCGAAAAAATACTTTCAAAATATGGGCAATCTAAAATTTCAAAAATCTCCAAAAGTGGCTACTGAATAAATGTCATCAAAAATATATCAGATTTACAGATGATTTGTAACGTATGCTTAAAACATTCTGCGCGATAGAAAAAATAATAAAAATAAAAATCCGTGTATTTTACCTTCCCCTGACTACGAACTGTCGGGATTCTTTGAAAACAGCTCGTTAAGGGAAATCCTAGAAGGTTTTATTAAAATAAAGATCGATAATAAGGAAGTTCAAAGATTAACTTAATTAGGTTATTTTGTAGCGTTTCTTATCTAATCATTAAGTAAAAAAAATATGTTTCCTACCAAATTGTTGTTTGATTACGGAACTGCAAGCGTCTTGCAAGTCTCGCAAGTCTTGCAGCAAGACCAAGACCAAGACCAGGTTAGTCTTGGTATTGGTCTTGCACCCCAGTATTGGTCTTGGTCTTGGGTCTTGGTCTTGCATAGATGGTCTTGGTCTCGGTCTTGGTCTTGCAATTTTGCGAGACCAAGACCAAGACTGCAAGACCAAGACCAGTCTCGCAGCATCACTACCTGTGGGCTGTGGGGAGATGAGGGTCAGTGCCTGTGTGCCCTGTGTAGTGGGTCCGTACCTGAAAGTCGGTATATATGTGTTTCTGAACTCTATGACTGGATTTTGGTGAACGTTCTGAAATATATGTACCTATGTGGTTATGGCACTAGACTGATCTAGAGGTGTCTGTAAGTACTTGGGACTGAACCTCTAAGGTCCAGGTTCCATTCTTTTAATAGTTGAAAACGTAACACTGAGGTCTATGGCTCGATTTTCGTGAACTGTTCCATATATATATGTATGTATTATGTCACTCGACTGTTTTGTTAGGGTCTGTCAGTACGAGTGGGACTCATAGTTTCCATACCGGAAAGTTCCTAAGAAATATGTAGGAGATATACCTACTGATGCTACTTTCTCGTGGTGCTTGTTTGTAAATGGATCCGCTCGGGTCTGATGGGTTCTAGGTGAGAGTAGTCTCATGTGCCCCACATCTGTCAGGGGTGAGTAAGGGTCGTCTTGAAGTGTTAAAAGTGTTCCAGGATGGCCCACACGAAACCCAAAGGTCGGGGTTCTGTATCAAAATTTTAAATAGTTAAAATATGTTCCCAAGAAAAATTACTTACCTGTTATATTTTAAAGTTCACTATGCTCTCATTCTAACTACCACACAATAGGGGCGTTTGAATGAAAATAGCTTTTGCCGGCGCTAGATAGCCCCTAGAAAATAAATAATCTATTGCGTACGTAGCCTAGCGGATAATTTTCGGCTAGTTCACGCTCACGTTGTACACATCTTCAACGTTCACGTTTCACGTAGAGTAATTAGCACTTTTTTGGCATAAAGGTGCTAGATTGTGACTAGCGGCTATCCGGCGCTGACAAAAGAAATTTCCCGTTAATCTCAAATCAACAAATTGCTTAGCAAAGCCGGTACCAAAGCTACTTCCGAATAAAAACTCATTTTCAATTTTCTCCGTTCAGTAGGTTTGAAGAAAGTATGCTGTGACAGACCAACAGAAAGACCCCACAGTAATCTTTTACAGGTTCCGCTTTATCGAATAGATGAAACTATAAAGACGCTGGTTCACTTATGTAAAATGGAATTGGTGTAATGATTACCTTAAAATAATCGTTAATAAGTTTTGTTTCTTATGCATTTTATCACATCAATATGGTCGTACAGATTTAATATTCTATCAATAGACAATTCTATTCTAATCGGACATACAAAGGTTTTACTATTAAAAAAATCTCATCTGAAAATGCATTGAAAATACGTCCAAAAAAGACATAAAGGGCGAGAAAACCCATTACCAATATCTGCATTATTTCGTCTTCTCCTTCAAACGCCAACTTTCATATAATGAAAGCCGTTGTGAGTTTGACAATAGAGTTGGCTAGACACTTCCACAATGGCAATGCCATCGTGCATTTGACAGATTTTAAAAAGAATATACCGATAACGGTCTAAAAAATGCGCGGGACCGCCATGATGCCAAAATACGTAATATACGATTGAATCGGGGATGTATTGGTAGATTCGTATATGATAACCAGGAGGAAAATATAGGAGAAATACATCTCATCGAAATAGCATTAGGTAAGGATAACAGATATTTTTTAGCAGACGATTCTATAGAACACCCTCACAAAATATATCATTAATGTCAAGGAAAAATTAGATATCTAGTTTTTGGCCGGCTACATTAAAAGGAGGGATTACATGGTGTCCACAACTTTCGATGTATTTGTATTATTAGGTATTGAAATTGGTACTCACCGATCCCCAATATATTTTGAGATACAAAATCAAAGATAATCAATCCAGCATCACTGAGAATATAAAGGATCTGAATGTACTTTGGCATTCTAGAAACAACAACGTTACAGAATTACCAACTGACAAATACCTTGTGAGTACAGCCAATGACGTCGAATTCAAAGGGATAAACCATAGCGAAAGTGACTCAACCGGTGATACCTACCCTGAAGTTCTTAATTTTATTAAAAAGTTTTTATATTTAGCTTTCAAATAATATGCAGAAAATAATGGCAAAGTACTTCAATAATTCCAAGAAATCACAAATAAATTAAATAAATGTAGTAACTATCTATATTAGGCCGCATGCTTTTAGTTGACATGTAGGTAGGTATATAGCGATCTTACCGTTGAAATAGGAAGAAAATGTTCCATATAGAATGTGTTTCTTTTCGAGTGTTCTTTCTGCGGAAAATAATTTCAAATATGGCGGACTTCCTGATATACCGGAAGTAGACATCAACTTCCTTATTTTAAATAGAACACCATGAATATTTTCACATTTTTGAATTCAGCATAGATTTTAAGGTCCTGTTTGTTAAGCATAGTGGTTGTCTACGGAGTCTCCATTTGAAGTTATTCGGTAATCTTTAGAAAATTTGACGTTTGTAGTACCTACTTCACAAAAATTGTAATATCTCGGAAACTACCCCCGATCGAAACATGAGGTTTTCGCTGTTGCAAAGACCGAAAAACTTAGTTATGTTTTAAAGTAGCATTACTTCAAAAGAACTTTAAATAATTACACTAGAAATTTTTAAATTTGAAAAGGTTGAAACACGCAAAAGTCATTTTTTCAAATGGGATGATATATTATGTTTTATATCCATGAATGAAAAATTCAATTCTCTCTCGATTTTATTGAGGCATATTTAGTTCTATCTCTGTTGGTTTTCAAGCTATTAACGCTTTTTCAATTATTCTACAACGGTACGGAGAAAATGGAAAAATACTAGGCGGCATGGCTCCCAGTTACGTCAAAGGATTTGTCAAATTTAATAAAGTTTATTGCGTGCTGTAAGGGCTCGTAATCAATATGAAACATAGCACCCAAGAACAAATTCATATGGTTTATATCCTTGGAGAATGTTGTCTTCTCGCATCCCGAGTGTACGGCGAACGTACTTATGTTTTAAAGGTAGCATTTCTTCATTAAATCATTACGCTAGCAGTTTTCAAATTCGAAAAGTTTGAAACATGCAAAAATCATTTTTTTCAAATGGGATGGGATGTTAAATTTCATATCCATGAATTGCAAAATTTAATTCTGTTTTGATTTTAGTAAGGCATATTTACGCCTATCTTTGTTACTATTCAAGCTATTGACGATTTTTAAATTATTCTACAATGGCGCGGAGAAAATTAAAAAATCGTAGGCGACATGATTTAGTTAGTGGAAAACTAGAGGAAAACAACATATGACAGATATTTTATTGGTACAGATTTATTTCATTAAATATTCAGATTGCCTACCATTTTGCTGTATACACATATTAAATCTATCAGTTAATGATCTATCTACATTATGTAACATTATGGGTGTAACAGAATATGTTTGCTGCTGTTATTGGGGGTATTTTGTAGACCAGATCCTTAAAGTATCCCCAAAGGACAAAAACAAATTTTGTTAGATATGGTGACCTTGTTGGCCAGGCAACGGGTCCACGTCTTCCAATCCAGCTTCCTGGAAATCTTTCATCCAGAGTGTTTCGGACAATGGAACTAAAATTTGCAGGCACTCCATCCAACTGAAACCATATTCTTCTCAACAAAAACCAGTGGTAGATTTTCCAAGAGATCATCTAGATTCTCATTAAAAAAATTTTGGAAGATATTTCCAGTAAGGTGTTCATCAAAAAAGTGGGGCCCTATTATGTGGTGTCCAATTATGCCACCCCAAACGTTAACACTCCATCTATGCTGGTTGTCGATCGTCCTCACAAAACAAAATTCGGATTGGCATCTGCGTAGAAATGTAAATTATGCCGGTTTACACAGCCGTTATTATGAAACGTAGCTTCGTCAGTGAATATTACGGCATTAAAAAACAATGCATCTTCTTGTAGACGAGCAAGACCCCAATTAAAGAAATTTGATCTATTTTAAGAATCTTGCTCTTTAAGTGCTTGATTTAGCTGCACATGATAAGGATGATAATTATTCGTCGCTAAAATCCTTTTTACAGACGTTTGTCCAATGCCCAAATCGCGACTGATTTCGGATGTACTGCTATGAGGGTCTTCAACTACAGTTGCGAGAACATTAAACTCATTATCTTCAATTATCAAACATCTTCTTCTGCTAAGTTTTTCGTAGTTAACTGATCCGGTCCTGTCAAATCTATCCATCAGACTTTCAAAAGATCTTGGTTCTTGATGACTTCTATCAGGAAACCGTTCGCCGTACACTCAGGATGCGAGAAGACAATTTTTTGAACTTTCTCCAAGGATATAAACCATATCAATAAGTTCTTGGGTGGTATGTTTCATATTGATTATGAGCCCTTACAGCACGCAATAAATTTTATTAAATTTGACAACTTCTTTGACGTAACTGTGAGCCATGCTGCCTAGTATTTTTTCCATTTTCTCCGTACCGTTGTAGAATAATTGAAAAAGCATTAATAGCTTGAAAACCAGCAGAGATAGACCTAAATATGCCTCAATAAAATCGAAAGAGAATTCAATTTCGTATTCATGGATATAATACTTAACATACCATCCATTTGAAAAAAATGACTTTTGCATGTTTCAAACTTTTCAAATTTTAAAATTTCTAGTGTTATTATTTCTTTTGAAGTAATGCTACTTTAAAACATAACTAAGTTTTTCGGTCATTGGAACAGCGAAAACCTCATGTTTTGATCGGGTGTAGTTTCCGAGATATTACAATTTTTGTGAAGTACTACAAACGTAAAATTTTCTAAAGATTACCGAATAACTTCAAATGGAGACTCCGTAGACAACAACTATGGTTAACAAACTGAACCTTAAAATCGATGCCGAATTCAAAAATGACATAATATACATGGTGTTCTATTTAAAATAAGGAAGTTGATGTCTACTTCAGGTATATTCGAAATTATTTTCCGCAGAAAGAACACTCGAAAAGAAACACTTTTTATACGGAACATTTTCTTCCCATTTCAAGGGTAAGATCGCTAGAGACCACCGCGCGCTTAATGGACAACCCTGTATATTGGGCCATGTACGAATAGCGTGCAGGGCATTAAAAAAATAATCTCCTTTTTATACTACTAGCGCGCGGGGTCGGATACGACTAGCGCGCGAGCTACCTGTGGTATACCTGCCGTATAGTTGTACTAGCGTCCTTTTTTATGTACTGAAAAAAAGGCCATGTACGACTAGCGCGCAGGGCATTAAGAATAATCCCCTTTTAATACCACTAGCGCGCGGGGTCGGTATACGACTAGCGCGCGAGCTACCTGCGGTGTACCTGCCGTATACCCGCACCAGCATCCTTTTTTATGCGCTGGAAAAAAGAACTTCTTAAAAATTTGTTAAATTTGTTTTTTATTTAATCAAATAATAGAAGAAAAAGGATAACAGCCTCTTTCCAGTTTTTTTTTCTAACTTGAACCAAACTCATAATATTGGTATATAATATAATAATAATAATAATAATAATAATAATAATAATAATAATAATAATAATAATAATAATAATCATCTGATTATTCTATTATTCTAATTTTCAACTATGTTATCCATGTAAAGTGCAAAAGGAAAAGAGGTACGTATGATCGACAACAACTTTAGATTTAGAAAATACCGTGCAATCAATGAAGGCCAACGTTGGAGGTATGTATATAATAGATATTTGAATTCTACATATTGCAAAATGAGTGGTATGCTTTTGGTTTTTAATAAGATATTTGTTTACAGATGCACATACAAACATTGCAACGCTGTCATTATAACTGACTTATCCGGTCTAAATCATATAAAAGGACCACAAAACGAGCATGATCATGTAGCTGTTGGCAATGTAGAAAGAGATTTTTTTGCAAATAGTATAATGAGAAAAGCAGCTGATGATATGTCAGCAAGGCTAGTTGTTCTGTTTGTTACCAAACAAAGAAAAAATATTTTATTTTATTTATTTTATTTTTATTATTTTATTTTATAATTTACATTTTATTCCAATCAATAATTGATAAATTTTGGGTTCATCGATGGATATTTTTCCCATATAAGGTGGTTGTAGATTTGGAATATGCAATTCAAGATTCGCTGAAATCACGTTGTTCTGGAAATAACCCATGGATTTTTATTATATAATATATTATAAAAATAAAGAATTGCACAATATCAAGAAGAATATAGATCAGGTGCAGGACATTTATTCGATTTCATATATAATGTCTCAAAATAATGAGTTTGGTTCAAGCTAAAAAAAAAAAACGAAAACGGCTGGGTTCCTCTTTTTTTCTATTATTTGATTAATTCAAAAAAATTACATTTTTTTGAAAAAAAAACTTTTTTTCAGCGGATAAAGAAGGACGCTGGCGCAGGTATACCTCAGATAGCTCGCGCGCTACCCTAGGGTCTCTAAGCGGCTTTGCGCGCTAGTCGTCGAACGCCATATATTGTTCGCAAATATTTCCGCTGCATGAATGATAAATTTCTAAATCACAAGCAACTATATGCTTCCCCCAAAAACATCCTAAAGAGAATGACGGGGACATTTTTTACATATTAACATCTGGCCATTAAAAATACCGCCATATTTTGAAATCACCGAATATAAGTTGACGTTCAACAGTTCGAAACTAATAAAACACAAAAAATGTGAAATATTCTTAAATAAATACAAATGAATCTATTATGAAAACTACAAAATAATGTTAATTCTATTGGATGACTATTTAACGACTCAAAAAGATCGATTAAATATTTTCTTGCAAAAACTAGGCCCGACTTTATTAGATGCTGCATTTTGAAATCCTAGTTTTTGTAACAGAATATGCATTTATATGCATATATATACGGATTCATGATAAACACAATAAAAATAAATTCCTAATCTATCCTGCAAATAATAGGAAATTTCCGGTAGGTAGGTACTGGGACATTATTTCAAACAGTAATCGCATCTGTACCTACCTGACGGGATTTTCAACATTCATGATTGACGTGTCCATTTGAAGAGTTCCTTTTTCATTCTAGTTTTAACATTCTGGAGAACACGAGGCAACGGTTCCATCGAAAACTACATTGTTTGCTCTTGTAAAATGTTTTTGTGCTCTTTTATGTCAATCCTGAATAAATTGGAAATTCTCGCAGCGCTCTATCCAATGTTTTAATGCAGACGGTTGCAGCTTTCCTGTCACTCTATAATAAATTCAATTAAATTCTCGATTTTGGAACTGTCATTTCGAAGCGAGCGCTACGACTAGTTAGGCGTCCGGTTTTGTAGTTGTTTTCCTTTAGGACAATGGATCGAGCTATGAAATTCAATCTTTCAATATAAAGCTTCGTTACCGCGAGATTTAATTTTATATAATTGAGCGATATTTACGTCAGTGGTAAAATAAGGATTCTGGCACAATTTGATTCTGTAATTGTTCTTTGACAACAGAGGCTTGTGAGGACAATTGTTATCGTTTTTCTAGGATTTTATCTAGAGTCAAAGTCCTAAAATAGAAGGAAACACTATGAAGCTAATTAATTATAAATCTGATATAAAACTCCCTGATTTTTTTATATCTATACATATTTAAATTTTTCTATTTTTGATTTTTTTAACCATTCCACCCCTTTATGTGGAAGGAGATGATAGATATCATTTTTTTAATATGGGAACACTCTTCTTTTCAAAGGAAGAAGTATCATCAAAATTGGTGTACGTCCACTATGCAAATGGCCTGTAGACAAAAGCTGTCATGTAGATAAATTTTATCCCTAACGAATGCGTTTTTCGAAGTTGGTCAAAAATAGATATACAAGGTATCTATACTGTTCATTTCATTGGGGAATAAGATCAACTAGGTGACTATGTTACCTATATAATCTCAAATAAATTGCTGACAACTGCTACATCGACAACGATATAAAATGTTATATCTATGTATCTGTTATGTCTGAGCTGACCAAACATATCAAAAATGTAAACATTGTGAAAGACAATCAACGCTCTGTATATCATTTAGTCTAGTCCTGACTTTAACGGACTACAAAAGTATCTCTATAATTATATTATTGATACAGGTGGAATCTTGCCATTCTTATAGGTTGGGTTAAGCAACAAGGATATCCGTTCCAAATCCAAAAATACTTACCTAGTAACAGATATAATATTGGCTATCGATTTTCGTTAAAAACCTTTTTACATTTATTGATACTTCAACCCATCAAGACAAATTTCCTTAATAAAACTTTGATCCTAATAATAACATGGGTATGATCCAAATCCATTATAATTTTATTACTATGAATACGTCTGTCGGAGTTTAATCATATCAAACGAAAACATTCTCAAATATGTCTGTTCCATAGTCTCTATTTGTCTATTAAAAAAAGTAGATATAGCAATAATCCTCTGGCAATAATTTAGGAAATTTTCTACCTTGATATCTTGTTTATGTAGGAAAAACAATATCAACTTGTAGGTTTTGAGAATCGATCACATAGCTTATCGTAGTTTTAGTATTCTTAAAATAAGATGTAACATTTGCATAGGGCTCGCTTATATTGGTTGAGTTTAAACTATTTTATTTGTAGAAGATTATGGTAAAGATCATGCAGTATCTATCATTTAAAGAACCTGAACTTTCTCGTTCAAGAATGGAATAAAAGGTTGTTTGAAAATAATAACCAGAAAAATTATTATATTAGACATGAAAATTATGTTCTTTGCACATAGAATATGAATAACTTGAATCTCTAGTAATTGTCTTCTATGAAGATGATAAATTATTCATAATAGAATATGTGCCGTACAGATTAAAACATTTCTGAAATCTCCTTCAAATCTATCCCATTTATTAAATTGCGCTGTCGTAGCTCGAGAGTACTTCGAGTGCAGTCAGAGATTTGATTCACATATATTCAGTTAATACAAGTGAGAAGAAAGTGGTGAGTAAACAATCGAAGGTTCGTCTCGGGAGAGTCTCACTAATCCCGATGAAAGCCTCATTGTAAGAACTAATGGAGACGTTCCTACAGGATCAAACCATTGGCGTACATACATCAAAGAAAGGGAAAGACTCCAACATTTATTTATAAATATCAATGATATATTCGTTTGATAGTGATGAGTTTGTATCAAACTAACCATTCATTCAGCCAACCAATAAGATCTAGACGTCCAGATCTAAATTTTAGTGTAATTTTTTGTCGTATTTCTTATTCTCATTATTAGAAACCCCTGCAACATACACTTTATTCTACAAATAATTTTTTTATACACTGTGTGGTAAATTAATTCACTGAAACCACTCAATTTATAAACAAGTAAAAAAAGTTAGGAGAGGGCCTCCAAATTCTGATGTCGCTTCGTCAAATAACGTCTTCATCTATGAGTGCCTTGAGAGAGAAACGAGCTATTCTTCATTATCTTTATAAATTAAAAACTCCCTATTTGACTATAAGAAATGAGGGCAGTTTCGATGAAAACGGAAACACCTTAATAAATATGGATCATTGCATTTGCCTATAACATTTTATAAAGTACCAGTACCAATAGAATTATTCTTAATTTTTCAAGTCGGTCCCAACTTTTGTAACAAAATCTTGATTTCTCACAATTTAGTGGATTATAAATCATCGAAATTGTTAAAAACCAATTTGTATTTAGTAACTTCAAAATAAACTGGTGAACATCTGTCACTCTTCCAGAGCTTTAACTCGGTTACTCTTGAAGTTTTGAACAAAAGCTCAGTTTAGTGTTGCTGAAAATAATCTTCGTTTCACATAACTCCATTTACGGTTTTCTTTGTATCCTAGTTTGCTCGACCATGCTGTGTTGATTGTTAAGTTAACGTTTAGTAACTTTTTCTTATTTATGGGAATAAAAAAATATGGGAAAATATAAAAGAGTGACCAATAGACAATCCTGGTGCTAAGTACCTATGCGTGAAGCGGTGAGTAGCGATTTAAAGGAAAAAATGTAGTACCTGAAAGTTTATGATGAGTATCATGTTCCTAGATCAACCTTACAGGCCCTGGAGGATAAGGTAAAGAAGAAAAAAGTTATCCAAAGTAGGAAGGCATACGAACCAGAAATTGGACGTCACAAGCCTGTATTCGGTCAACACCAAGAAAAGTGGCTTGTATATCATATTCTTCTCAATGTACTCGTCTTTTTGGATTCACTCTTAGATTTAAAAAACCTAGAATTTGATCTTTTGATCTAGCATATCGCAATAACTTAAACCATCAGTTAATAAATAAAAAAAAAACATGTTGGCTCTATACCTTTTTGAGAAGAAATCTGTATGTTAGGCTTAGAACTCCAAATCCTTCATCTCTTCCAAGATCAATGAGTTTCATCAAACCGGCAATCCAAAAGTAGATATATTTCTGAAATGGTTCGCCAGTTTATTAATTTTTCCAAGCCTTCAAAGGAAGCTCCAGTTCTTTTATTGTTATACGGACAAGAGTCTGGCACTAATTGAACGGCGCTTTATGCTTCCCACCACATAAATCGCTCCGTTTACAACCATCAGATGTGAGTTTTATTGCTCCATTGAGCCGAGGTTGAGTTGCAGGTAGATGGATAACTTTTGGCACCAACTTCACAAGTACCACCACCAATAGGATTAATATTATTTTATACTTTTCAGTGCACCAACTAATAAAGTCGGTCCATTTTTTTGTAAAAAATATTTATTTCACACTTTTTAGTGTAACATTAGTCACGAAAATCGTTGAACGTTCAATAATACCAATGAAGATAGTACTTATCCTATTACCCACGTATATTTCTTGCTTATTATTGAGATCTCAGAACATCGCTGCTGAAATACGTTTGAATATTTTACTCGAAAACCGTAACTCTAAGGGAAAAATGTTCATTGTAGATGTTGCTACAAATAATTATGTCCTTCATGTACTGCCCAAAGATTTTCAATTTTCGACAGAAATCGCCCTCTCCACATTGCACATTTGAGAATTTAACATGCGTCTATCTCGAAAACCGTAAAAATGTTCAATTTAAACGTTTCCGGATATTGTCCTATCTTTAATTATACCACCTCAGATTTTCAATTTTCGAGAAAATTTGCCCCCTCCACCCCTTTCGAGGGCGGTTTTCAGAGGAAAGGAGATGTCGGATTCCCGTTTTTATGACTATGGGACCATTTCTCAAGGCTCCTCTTTCAAATGAATTAAAAATCTTCAAAATCGGACTACGATTACTATATGAAAGGCGGGCACAAACCAAAAAAAGCACACAGTCGAATTGTATACCTCCTCCGTTTGGGGTTCGTCGGTCAAAAAACAGGAAACACGAAACAACTATTTTAATTTTTTTGATTTTCTCTTTGTTTGCGGTAATTTCCGGGATTACCTACCGAACGGATTTTAATGCGATTTTCACAGGTAGGTACATGGAGATTTCATTTAAATCGGAGAAATGTTACCTTCATTTAAAAATATTAAGATGAAAGTAATTTCCACGTATAGTATATAATAAACCTGACAAACAATCGAGCTGTATACCTCCTGCATTTCGGTAAAAATGATGTTGCAACGTCAATGGCAATTGCATTTTATTACATCGCGTAAATACATTAGCACAAACGTCTTTCATTTGAATATGGGATTAAGGAAGTCCTTCATTGCAATCAGAAGAAAAAAGGTTTTATAACTCAACGTGATAGCCTTTTAAAATTGACAACCCGATCGATATCAATCGACTCGAGTACTTTTCACGGTTTTTCTCTAACCTATAATGAAAATAAAATGTCCATTAGCAGAATTAATAATAAGGGCCGATTTCATAATGAAATAAAATCTCGTATTAATTTTAATCCTACAAGATTTCATAAATTTTTTGATTGGCGGTATAATTTTAAGTTACTTTAAAATAACGAAAGATAAGGTGACTGACGTAAAAGTAAAAAAATGCACTATTATCATTCCATCATGATATGAGTTACACAAAATGAAGAATTAACTAATCTCCCATTAGAGATTCATTATGAAATCAGCCCTTAGAGTAATAAAATAAAGGTTTGAAAAATTAAGATAGGGAAAATAACCTCATGTATTTTTATGTTTAACCATTTCATAGTATTTTACTAGTAGGAACTAAATCTCAGAAAGCTCATGTTAGACTTATTACAGCTATGCACTTAATATTTATACCGTGTTTCCGAAAAAGTCTTTACCGAACCAACACAAATTGATTTACTTATGCTTACCTTGGTAAATAATGATTGATTATTTTGGTGCTAGACGGACCTGCAGCTATAATCTTCAAATCGTTTATTTTGTATAATAGGAAAAATCATAAGATTCTACTGATAATAGTTGTTAGGATAAAATTGCTAGAGATGCATACTATGCCCATATCCAAATTATGAAAAAAAAATTCCATACACGTAGAACTTGCATTATTTAATAATTTGTTATTTCTGATTACAACGCTAATTTATAAAAACAATTGCTGTTTCTTAAATATATCTAAATTCTCTAATAAGCAGTTCATTTGATTTGAAACAAACGAGCAAAATGAATATTCCAAAAGTTTCATATAGTTTCAATAAAAAAATAAGTCAATAAAAAATATTCCAATTCCAACAGTTATTGTTTAGATCGAAAAAAAAATATTAGTCATACTTTTATGTTTTTCTGCTTTAGAGGTGATAAAAAGGTTATTCATAAGGTAATTGTTAATTTCCTTTGTAAAGTAAAAGTATGTAGGCAGGTAGGTATATAGTGGTAAACATTATAAGCCATTTGTTTGTCGTCTTCTATTTATTTGCATAAATTTTTCATATTCAAATTTTATTGAAAACACACGGGTGAGTGAATATTATATATTTTATCAGTTAGTAGAAATTCACTCAAAAAGAGCGAATTATATAAAAACTCAAATATTCATATGTATAACACTCGCTGCGCTGATCAGCTCAGACCACAAAGATACAGGTTGAATAAAAGTGCAAAAAATTCCTTGGATATTGCCCTTCATAATAAATTACCCCCCTGTTGGAAACTTTTGGATATGCCTTACTTCAAACAAATTTGAAGATATCTCTCTGAGCACGGATTCTACTCTACTTCAGGAGTATATGGACACACCTACCAGTGATATAATAATCCGTCATAAAAATTGAGAAAAATGAAATACATGCTACAATTCTACATTGCATAACTGCTAATTGAAGATTTCCAATCCTCGACATCGTCTGACATGCTACATACAAATTATTGTAAACGTAGTCAATAAAAAATATCAATAATAATTTTTGGTAGTGAAGACTCCCCTTTGTCCTTTACGATACGGAAGGATTGCTACCAAAGCCGACAAGAACTGCTGCCAGGGCAAATACAAATCTGGCGACTGAATTACGTGAATTGTACGTATTGCGAAAATGATTATTGACCTAATTCAAAGGCCGGAGTGGTATTGGCCCTGGCAGTAGTTGTTATCATTTTAGAAGTTGTGCCATACACAGTCAGTTACCAGGAAACGGCTGATGTAACATAATAGTCTGTATTTTGTAACAATACAAATTCATTCTAAGGTATTTATTGTATTGACTTTCTAGAATAGATGTATCTACATATAGGTAGGAACCTAAATGTTCTTTTTGAATGTGCATTCACTTTTTCTTTTCTATCTCTAGGTATATCCATTGATAGTATACGTATAACGAATACGAATGGTGTCGGTATGACTGAAGCACGCTGTCACAAACAAGCAATATACCTACACCTCATCCACAACACCATACTTGCTGGCTCGTGAATTTCGTCGCTCATATATTATTATTATACCCATCTTAAATGCATGATCCCACCTATTAGCGAGCGGCGCGTAATTTCGAGGTGTGTATGTATGTGTATGCTTCAACGTCGTCGTCAATTCATCATACCGGGGTGGTTTTGCGCCCCCATTATTCCCCTCAAACACCATTCGGCCGCTCACAGGAATTGCATGCGAAAAATACCACCCAAACACGACCATTACCGAACTACTGCTGGTGGAGCTCTCTTTTCGCTCTTCTCTCCTCTTCTACAGGCAGCTCGCGTCACAAATCTTAATATGTGTGTGTGTGCATTAATATGTCACCGTGAACGCGAAATCAATTTATTTTCCACCTTTCACCCTTAAAATCGCGTGTATTATCATTGCGATGTTGTGGAGAGAATTTATCATGCAAATGAATGCTCGCGACGCCAATCTACAGATCTTGAGAATTATTGTGGAGAGGGAGAAGCATATAGGTAGGATAGGTAGAGGTATACATACCTATATAGGTCTGGACTGAATGTGCCTCTGACATAATGTGCGTCTTCCTAATGAATTTACTCCCCATATAGATGTATTATATATTATGGCGGCGAGGAAGGTACTATAAATCCTACGTATGTCGATGGTGAATTTCAATTTAACGTCATTATTCAGTCGCTCAATCAGCATATACAGGTAGGTACCTACTATTTGACGAATATACAAAGCCCAGGATATAAATGGTAATTCTTCTGCATTATATTGCCTTCTATCAAGCATGACAGTAAACGTATAAGCTAATTCTATATTAGCTGGGTGATCTGAAATGCTATGGCAAAAACATCAAAAGCAAATACTTTATAAAAAAATTATAATATAAAATCTCTATTTCAATGAGTTTCTCCAGTTAATTTAAAGTAAATGCTTTTTCTACTAGTACTACTACTACTACTACTATTATTGAAATTGTTGATGAATACGGCTGTATATCTTTGATCCACATCCAGTAACTTATATTCTTCTTAGATCGTGGGCCTTTTTTGCACCAACTAATAAAGTCGATCCAATTTTTGGTAAAAATATTTATTTCACACTTTTGTCTTCAACATTAATCATGAAAATCGTTGAAAGTTCAATAATAATAATGAAGATATAACTGATCCTATTAGGTACCAAGTATATTCTTTGCTTGTACTTGTTATTATTCCGAGATCTCAAAACGTCGCGGCGTAAATACACACATATTTCCACATATTTCAAACTTTACCTCCAACTCGAAAACCGTAACTTTTTTTGGACATTGCCCAATTTAAATGTTGCTACATATAATGTCTGCTTCAATTTGGCCATCTCATACTTTGAATTTACGCAAAAAATCGCCCCCTTCACAAAGCGGAAATACACATATTTCAGTCTTTTCTTCACCATTGCTATAACATGCGGGAACCGTAACTCTTTTGAAAACATGTCCAAGTTAAACGTTTCGGGATATATGCTCATCTTCAATTCTGCCATGTCGGATTGTCGATTTTCGAGAAAAAAATATTTAATCAATTTGAAAATCTTAATGAATTATTGTACCTATGCCCCCATCATTTTGACCCATCCTCGTTAAGTAGTTCTTAAGAAACCAAATGATCACTTAGGAGCCAAATTAAGAACTTCGCTGACTTAGATGTAACATTTAAATCTCAAAAGAAAAATAATTGGAATTCCTGCCGAGAAATGCAAAATCTTAAGGATCTCATATAGTATATTGAGGATGAAATTCTTATAAGCGTTCAAAAGTTGTAGAATGCCCAATCAAGTGTACATGAAAAGTTAACTTAAGCTAGAAATAGGCTCCAGATATGGAATCTTGTTAGTTAAGCTTTTTGAGAGATTGTATTTTTCTTGTCTCACTCTCAGTTTTCGAAAACAGTTTAAAATATATCTTGGAAGATAATATCTGTCTGCAATCTGGTTCTATTTAAGATGGTCTAACCATCACATTTGCTGTAAATATACCGGATATGCATTATTAGTAGCCAAATCATGGAAAGCATATAGAGACGCAGCTCTCATCAGTGCTCTATGATGGTGTAAACTGCCTTGTAGAGCGGCGTACGGAGGTAGAGTGCTCAAATTCTGTCCTGGGCAATTATGAAGATTTCCAGCAGCAGCTCGTTGATGATAGACATCCGCAGAAAATGTTTCAAAGCTATGTATGTCGTGTTGAGGATGATAACTTTTGTTTATGCCAGGTAATTTGTTGTCCGTTTGTGGTATCGCTATAGTCACTGGATAAGTTGGGGTTTGTTGCTGTAGCTGTGGTAAATCTTGTAGATGAGAGAAGTGTGAACCGTGAGTTGTTTGAAAGTCTGAAAATATAATTAATAATATATTAAGTATAATGGCAGCCTCTTCAAACCGAAAATGGGCGCTATGTGTCGTTTTTTTTAACAAAACACTATTATTTATATCGAAATGTGTTTGTACCAACTACTTTTCTAGTAACATAATTTATTAAACTAATCAATGTGCGAAAACAAGCTCTGCTAATAAAGTTATTATCTTTTACTCGGATAAATATTCGGTCTTACAACAATATTATGACGAAGTATATGTCAGTTGCTTAGGCGAGAAACAAAATTGGTCCAATATACAAGGTGTCATAGAATTTACTTAGAAGAGTCGCGTATTTCAAATAGTACATATACACTATGCTTGCATTTAAAACTTTTGAAAGTATGGTTCGGACCAGAATTTTTTTTTATTCGGTCATACGAGGTCAAAGATTTTTGAGTGGGAACTCTATATTGTTTGAAAAACACCCTTACCCTAAAAATAGATTATCTATATAATAAAATAAAAATAAAAAGTGTAATAAATGATTTTAGGTAGAAGTGTCATCCACAAATAAGTGATTTAACAAAACATAATATTTTTCTATACAAAAAACTAATCTAAATGCAATAAGGAAGCAACCATCCTCAACATGAGGATTTGAACGGTGTCGGATCATTCAAACCAAAGTTGTGTCGATAGGTACAAAACGAGCCGATCTATGGTATTCTGTTAAATGGAAATAATTTAGAAGTCGACGCCAATTCAAAAATACATGAAAAATATTAAACACTATTTTGAAACATGCTCGTTGAAACTAATTGTTATTAGTATATATACAAATGTGGAAAAATCGACCAGTCCAATCCATTTCGTAGAAAATTATTATTTACTTTCTTAAAGAATATATTCAATACATTAGCTCCTTACTAGATATGAATAAAAATCAAGGTAAAGTCTCATGTATTTTATACTATCAACTTGTAATTTTTTTAAATTTTAAATGAAGATGTGCTTACATGATAGGTACACGATCAATTAAAATCTTCTTTGGAGAAGTTTAGATCAAAGAAAGTACATACAATAGCTTATATTTCGTGGCTCAAACTTGAAACTGTACTAAGACGTCCAACATAAGGTTTCATCATAAGTAGGGATTAATAGAGATAAAAATAAATCAGTATTCTCATATGATACAACAAGATACTTACTTCCTTGACTATAAAAGTTAAAACCGATCTGTGCAACATTTTGTTCAATATTCTTGTTCGTCCTCTCCATCTTTGGTTTTCTTCTTGGCTTGTACTTGTAATCGGGATGTTCTTGCATATGTTGACATCTTAGACGTTTAGCTTCATCGATGAATGGTCTCTTTTCATTCTCAGAGAGTAACTTCCACTCTGCTCCCAGCAATTTGGATATTTCAGAGTTATGCAGCCGAGGATAGTTTTGGGATATTCGACGTCGACGCATCCTTGACCAAACCATAAAGGCATTCATGGGCCGCTGAAAAGTAATGTAGGATACTATTAACTGTTGACTAAGGTAGATGAAACACCTTCAAGTTCGATTGCGTATAATTTCCTTTTCTTATCTGATGTCAGCGATACACATTATTCAGACTTTACAATGGCTTGGAAACAAAGGAAGCCTTTTTTAAGGTTCCGAACCAAATTGGTAATATGTAGAGAGCGGAAGCTTTCAGCGAATCTGTATGTTCGTCCATATGTTCGTCTGACTGCGGACTGTCTTATGAACTGCAATAGGCAGACAGTTGAAATTTTCACAGAATGTATATTTCTCTTTTCAGTATAATAGCAAGTACTAAATCATCTGTGTCTGTGCTGTACCTATTTCGTGAACCGTAACGAGTAGAGTGTTGAAATTTTTATTTTCAAATGTGTAATTATATTACCGATATAACAACAAATACTTGGTCCATCCATCTGTTTGACTGTCGATCAACCGTCTGTATCTTATGAATAATATATAATAATGGGTAGACAATGGATTTTTTTACAGTGGTACAGAACCCTTCTTGTGCGAGTTCGACCCGCAGTTGGCCGCATTTGTTTTAGTTCCCTATACTTACTGTTTGTATGATAACCACCTTTTTCTTGGAGTGAAAGAGTGAAATGAGCAATATTAGGATCTAAAAGCAATAGTACGTGATGTGGAAAGCGAGTTTTATGTACAATATGTAATGATAAGACAGGGTGTGGGACAAGATTTTCTTTTATTCCCTATGCACTTCAATGTATTATCAGACGAAATTATCAACATGACTCTCGAAGGAGATATGTTATAAATAATATTGGAGCACTCATCAATAATTTTAGATCAGCAGAAAAAAAAACGTTAATCTGGCTAAAAAAAATGTTGTTCTTCAAAGATGGATAAAAGTATCTCAAAAACAATTCAAAATGACAAGTTTTGGATTTCCAATAACAATTATATCAATCAGGGTGAATGGCACATACATATCTTGACACAACACTAAAATTCAATAACAACTAGGTGCCTACACCATCGAACTTGAAATACAAAGCTTGATAAAGATAAGGAAAGTTCTTAGTAGTAGAGATTTGAGTCATGAAATCCGATTGATTTGAGGCTTTGTTTTACTACTATTGTTTGAAAAAATAATAAAGTCAAGGGAATGTTTTGAAGATAAGCGGCCCATTTTCCAGAATTAAGCAAACAAAAGATTTGTTCTGCTCAACATAATGACGAAATATATGGAAGACTGAAAAGAGCGGTTTCCGATAAATAATTTTAGATGTGGGACCAAGGACTATATCAAATCTGTAAATAAACTGGAAACCTTGAAAAAATTCACGTTCAAAAGTATCCTTAGAAAATTATAGATGGACAAAATTACTGATATTGACGTTCAGCGCGGGATAAATAAGAGAATATAAATTTGACGCCCCATGAAAACAAGAAAGCTATCCTTTGTCATATAGAGATAAAGAAATATTATATGCTAGAGCTAATTAACTAAGGTGAAATGCAGGGCAGAAGAAGCATATTCCAAGTTCTAATGTAAAATCAAAAATGTCTTCAAAGCAGTAGCTTCAAAGATGAATCTAAAGCTCGGAGTTAGTTAGAACATGGGAATTGGATAAAGTTACTGGAAACATCCCAAATAATTTTAAGCGACTTATTGATTTACCTTGACTATGAGCAACTACTTACCTGAAAACAAAATATGGAATAATCGCTCCACTAGCGTTTTAAGTATAGACAGATATTGTATCACGAGAAGCATATCGTTTGCCTTTATTATATTGTAAATTGTAAAAGCTAACCAAATATACAACCATGAAACACACACACTAATCAACTAATTAACAAAACCTAATTGATCGCACTCAAACAACTTGTCAAATAAACGACTCACCTTAACGTGCTCGCTATGGGACATTATTATTTGGATAAAACATACTACTCGGGATTGATTGAAAGGATGCTGCTGTGAGTGTTTAACGCTGTGTAAACACTGATTTAAATCTCATTGTGTCAACGACAATGCCGCATTGTCCACAATGTATTGTCACTTTGGAAAAATGCTTTTGTTCGAAATTAATTTCGATGGGTATATTGTACATTTTAGTACAGTAGGTTTGGTTTTAATAGGTTTATGTAATGGAACGTGATGGACTTTAAATCTCTTCTTATTCATGAGAATTTTATGTCAAAATATAAAAAAATGCTTTTGGGATTTATTTTCAGATGCAAATCCCAACCGAAAAACGGTATGTTCTCCAATTCTAATAATTTATTCCTAGTAAGGATTGAATTTCAATTGGGTGCTAGGAAGTATTTCTTCTTTTTAACAAAAAGAGTATCTGGGGAGTCCATTTACTGAAGATTCTGACTGTTCTCAAGCTAATTGTAGCGCAAGTAAAGTCGTCAAATTCATTAATTTCTCTCGGCTTGCTAAAACAAACCTCTACACTTTTTCATGAGACGAAAATATTAGCCAGAGTATAATTTCCTGCTTTCTCTCAGATACATACACCTACAGCCGTTTTCCCGCTTTAATATTGAGCAAAACATGTTTTCATCTATTGTGCAATAGGTGTGCAGTATCCCATTTTGTAAAACAGTAAAATAAAAAAAAGCAAAAAATTGTTCAATCCGTTCAGAACTACAGACAGACAGACAAGCAAACATCCTGACCAGTGGCTGAAAATATGTCTATGGATTCAAGGTGCTCTAAAACGTAGATCCGGAAACTGAAAATTTTACTCGATTAAAATTCGTGCCCTACCTAGAGTGATGGTTAACTAACCTAAACTTGAACGAAAAAAAAAATATTTTGCATTCTCCTGTCAACTACAAAAAAAAAATTCAAAAAATCGATATGGCGATAATTATTGTTCATACTTATGCTGAGTTTTTGTAATCAGAATAACCAGAGAAATCCTCTATTAATCTATCAGGCAGAAATGCAGACATCTATCGAGATTGTCAGTTTCTTTTTACAGCGAGGACCTATTAGTTATTTAATCCGTTTTTAAATTGGAAAAAAAAGTCAGATGCCTCTGAAGATTATAAAAAATATACTAATGATTTTGTGTCTTCAGCACAGTATTCCTGCAAATAACCACAAATTCTACATTGCCTGTACTATGTTGGTAATATAAACAACATCTTGTTATGAGTATTTAATAATAGCTTTTCGGTATGTCACCTATTTTGTTGTTATATATGATTTTTATTATACATTTATAACATAATATTCCATGGAAACTGCAATTATTATTGGTGTAATTTTATTGAACTTAGTACTGGAGTATTTCCTATTATTATTATCAATGCCATTATTATATTGATGACATACGGATGTTACAAATAAGCAACAATCTTTCGAACGTGGCGTTAAAATTAAAATCCAATTAGCACTAGAAATGATTTTATTGAAAGTAAATTTCATTATATATAGCAGATAATTTAATATTAACAAAAACCTATCACTAAGTAGTCCGTGTATTAGTTATTTTCTATCGAATGAAGACTTAGATATTGCAAAATCAGTACATCGTTGAGCTAATGATTTTTTTAAAATGTAAATTGATATGAAAGTAGCATAGTTTTCATAAGGCATGTTTTTCATACAATACCGATTTTAAAATCATAGAACAAATATTAGTTTTAGTTTAAGTACAATTTTACGGGTAACACTACCTATATCAACCACTATTACCTCTTCAACATATTTGGACTCCAAAATCCTTGACAAATAGATAGTAGATTATAAGTTTTATCATTAAGGTAGTTATCCGTAAATTCGATCTCGAAAATATAATGTTAAATATCTGTCAATTAGAACAATGCCATTTCCGATATTCAAATTTAATTGAGATTCACAATACCGATATTGGAAAATTTTTTTCACCTTTTTTCATTAGTAGGTACTAGGTACACTATGCTGAGATGCAGATAGTTTATTCTTCTCCGAATTTATTTTCCTTTGCCTAAAACTGAAAAGATACTATACTTTGAAATAGATTTACATATGCAAATATAAATTTGAGAACTGGAAGCATTTCATCGACCCGGTTTTAAAATATCAACACTTAAACTTGAGTAAAACTAGTCTTTTCGCTAAAACAATTTTTGTTTAGAATTGATCAATATATCTAAATTTATTACCGAAATTGGCGTACAACTTTTTTTATTACTAAGAATAATTAAAATGGTCTCACAAACGCCATTTGTAAAACAAAAACAAATGTTTATCATGCTATAAATTTGTTTTTAAGTGTTTCTTTAAAAATAAGAAAAACCGATTTTTAGGACCACCATGTAGTATAATGACGCAATTTTAAAAATGATCAATATTAGACAGATATTAAAATTGCAAAACTGAGGTCCATTTGACTGAAGAAATTAAATGATTTAATATAATCTTTAATTGAAAGTTCTAGAATATTAGAATTATTTTTTGGTTAACCATACTTTATTAAATATAGATCAATAGAACAATTGTCACTGTAAACATAAATTATTTTAAGTATCTATTTCGAACAAATCAACAAAAGATTTACCGACCTAAGAACTTGGATTAAAATTAAAATTTTTGGAATCATTCCTTCATTTATTATCGTTGGAACAAGTTATTATTTTATGTTTTTCACACATCTATTTGCATATCCAACGGTAAAATTACGATCGATCGGTTTGGCCTATATATTTATTATGCTTTCAACTTGACGTGCGATTTTTTCAAAAACTGAGAAATGACAGCCAGATTATTTTAGAGATCTAGTGATACTCGTCGTGACGGCAAAATTCGCCATTTTAGAAATGGAGCCATCTAGTATTTTCATACCGTGGCTTCTAAGCCTTTTTCATATTTTATATTTTGTAATATAAGTAGTTAGGTACGATGTTCTTCTAAAATTAATCAAAGGAAAAACTTTAGCTGATTTGTGTTTTCATTAATCCATTAACCAAGTGCGCTGCTCTATGTCCGATCAACCGTCCAATAATACTGGCTGGATGATTTGTAGGTCTGCTACTTAATCTGGGTACACACGCGCTATTTACCAAGTACCGTACCGTCATTACTTGGCCAAGTACTTGTACTTTCCAACTGTAATTGATAAACGATGCGACTGTTCATTAGTCCATTGGAGATTAGGTAAGTATTGGTGCTATTTCATATTCTTCGAAAGCTATTAAGCTTCTTCTATCTTCTCGCGATTCCACAAATATTTTCCTTAAAAATGGATATGTACTTATGATTTAAAATTGTTATTGTATCAAAAATTCTAATTGAGTCTGATTATTTGGTGTAGCGGAAGTCATTTTTCTGACAAGAGTATACTTGATGAACGTCTGAACTAAAAAAAAAATAAATGCGATTTAATGCTTAGCAAATCTACTTGGTAATTTTATATTTTCAAAAAAAAAACAATTTGATCAAGTTACTTGAGTTTATAAGGAACATGCTCCTATAAAATATTCAATTTAACATCTCCAGTGAATTGAACATCTCATTTAGAGATTAGATCAAGTTCATGTTTTCATTATACCACTGCGACATATATCTCATAACCATTTGTAAGTGTAAGTTTGTCATTCATATCAATTTATATACATGTAGGGCAATCATAGTATGAGTTATGATCTTTAAACTAAAAATATGAAATATCGTAGCTCTAATTTTTTCCCTTTGATTATATAGTAGAGAGATAACGCCACCATTGTCACATTGCAAGAATTATTTTCTATTACGACTGAAGAGACAAATAGGCGTACCATGAATACGCCCTGCAACATTCCTTTCAGAAAATAGCAGCCACATTTCTTTCTTGGAATAAATCCTCCAGAGAGTGTGAGAGCGCGCGCACAACCATCAGACAATGCCTCTTTTTTCGCATTCTTTTTCGCAGAAAGCTCGCTGTTGTATGACTTTTACGTTTCTTCCTATTTTGCTCGAAAGAGAACAAAGCTCATTCAAGATAGAAGCTTTTCGCGTTATTCAGCGCACGATACTGACGACAATAATGCCCCGTTTTATATTATGGTTGTATTGTTCGTTTCTATTTGCTAGAGAGAACTTCTTCTCATTTTCAAATGGTATACTGTGTTTCCGAGTATATTAAGCATTTCCTTTTTTTATTTTGCTTCATCCCTCATCTGGTCGGGTTGTTTTCTATCAGATTTGATCCTTTATTTGCTATATTTACTGTGATAATAATAAATCAATTAAATAGCAGGTGTTTTTAGGGTTTCATAATGATTATGTAGATTGTATGAATGTGTAACATATGTATGACAAAATCTAAAATTATATCAAGTCGCGATATCATGGGTAGGAACTAATACTCTACAACATCAACTATCAATGTGTGAATGAGATAAAAAATACTAAAATTAGACAAAATTATAATAAGATATCCCTCCTCATTTTTCGAGTTTGGGATTAGATTTGAAGATGTCCTTTTTGAGTACCAAGAACGGTAAGTATGCGAAAGAACAGCGTCTCCAATACATAAGCTCTGTTCCAAGTTCCGATACCTAACGGTTACAATCAGATCTAGTCGGCCGGCTATTTTAAAGATTTGCATGATTATTGATTGTTATTCATAAACCACGTGATAAGATAAAGACAGAATATTTGATTTCAATTCAATATATGAATAGAGGAATCTTATACGACATAACGGTGACATAACATGTTCACAAATCAAATTATAGAGGGTAAAGGTGAAATTGTATCTGGTGAATATGGGTTAAGTTACTTACTAGCTGTCAAATATGCCGTTAATTTGATTCTCTAAGCTGCTAGCAAGCAGTAGCTATCACGTGTCTGCTGTGCACACGTTCATATATAGGTATAGTATAGTGCTCTAGGTATAGAACATGTATAGAAATGGTTGTAGAAATCCATTCTCGAAGTGGAGTGAAATGGTAAGACGAAAAAGAAACACAAAGTCTTCTCCACAGTTTATTCTTAAAGGTTAATTATTGATGAGACATGTTTCGAGATTGTACAATCTCATTTTCAATCAAAAGGTTCAAATTATATTATAAAATATTGAAATGTAAAGTGAAAAAATTATGTAGTTAAGATACAAAATGGTGGATAGTATACTCACATGGAGATGAAAAAATATTTTTTTTAAGAAAAAGGAAAAACTTGAAAAAATAGAAAAACGATCCCAAATCAATGCAAAAATTAAAATTTATTCTTGAAAAAGAAATAAATTATCCCATTATAAAAATAAAAATAAAGTAAAGTCACATTCTAAAACAAAAAACGAAATTCCACGTCATATTGTCAGCTGATATATCTCTTTTACCATCAGCTGACCAAAGAGGTAGTCACCGGGCACTCAGACTTCAGACAATGTGACGTGGAATTTCGTTTTATGTTTTTTTTTGTTTTAGAGTGTGACTTCATTTTATTTTTATTTTTATAATGGGATAATTTATTTCTTTTTCAAGTATAAATTTTAATTTTTGCATTGGTTTGGGATCGTTTTTCTAGTTTTTCTAGTTTTTCCTTTTTCTAAAAAAAATTCATTTTTTAATCTCCATGTGAGTATACTATCCACCATTTTGTATCTTAAGTACATAACTTTTTCACGTTACCTTTTTCACTTTACATTTCAATATCTTATAATATAATTTGTTACAGAACTTTGAACCTTTTGATTGAAAATGAGATTGTACAATCTCGAAACATGTCTCATCAATAATTAAACTTTAAGAATAAACTGTGGAGAAAACTTTGTGTTTCTTTTTCGTCTCATGTATAGAAATGACATTGGCAGATGATAAATATAAACTAACCTAACAAAAGATTTTCGACAACGACAGTGTCAGGATCACACTCGCCTATTGTGTCATCTGCTCAGGTAAGCACGAAAACGATTGCCCTCAAATTATGAATTCACTTACTGTTCTCTGACTGTTCTCTGAAAGGTAAATATGGGTACTGAAACATGCTTATGAGCATGCTCAATATTAACATGCTCTTAAGCTGTTCACTTTTGCTAGCAATCAGGATGCTAGCTTTAAGCAGACACTTAAGTAAGCATGCTTAAAGCTATCAATTGTTTAGGGGGTGAGAAATTTCGATGCTTTTATAGGGTAACTGTTAGAAATAGAAAGATAAACTCAAAAAAATCAATGAATATTCGCACCATACGCTGAATCAAACAACCAGGAGGAAGCACGAGTGGCCCTTCAAGAAAAGAACAGTGAAGAGCAGTTTCAACGAGTTCATGGCCGACTGTGCGGATCGGAAGAAGGTTAGACTCGGTGTGACAGTTGAGGTTCAACAAGATCTTTTCAAACTACCAGCCGTCCTTTCTATTGCCCACTGTCTAGCGGAGGATCTACGTATGGACCGAGGAATTGCTCTGGTGTTTAAAAGGAAGTTTTAAATTTGAAATTGATTGGATGAATTCTCAGCCCAACGACCAAGCGTGGGAAAAGTTCTGTTACTACCAGATAGTAATCGGAACCTCTTCTATTTGGTTACGAAGAAGACGTCTGGAGAAAAACCCACTTACAAGGACATCTGGCATTCACTAAAGAGCCTAAGAAATGAAGTCAGGAATTATAACATCAAGAAGTTGGGTCTTTCGAAAATAGGCTGTGGGTTGACGGGCTAGATTGGAAGATTGTTAGGAGCATGATTAAATACATCTTCCAGGATGCTGGCGTACAAATTAACGTGTGTTGCTTCAATCCAAAAGGAGTATACTCGAGAAAGATGATAGACTGTTACTTCTTCAACAAGGGTATTTGCCTGGCAGGAACCAAGTGCAGAGTTTGCCATGGAACCGAAATGCATCAAAATACTACCAAGGATGATTCTGATCTGATCTGATCTGATCTAAGAAGGGCAGTGTAACGTGAAAACTCCAGAACATTGAAAAATTACCCTAGAAATCCAGAACAACGAAAAGATTACACGAAAACTTCGCAATATCGAGAATATGGGGTTAGACAGATATAAATACCGTGTTGATCACAGAAGAGTTAGTCAGTTGAGAGTGAATCTACAATAGTGCAGAGAACAGTGAATATAAATAGAGCGCTGAGCGCTAAGTAATGCTGTGAATAAAAATGCGTATTTAGTTGCCAAATTGTTAGTGTTTTAATTTCAATTATTCCCGTTAAGAAATAAATAACAGGTAGAAACGAAACAGTACTTCACTATAACTTTATTTTGCTTTTTCGTCTGCTTCCTTGATTGAGTAAGTAGTCAAGGATTTATGAAAGACAATTTTAGGCAAGTTTTAATAAAATGTGCCATTTTCATACAAAACTAAAAAAGTTACAAAATTATTACATGTGGAATTTATATATATATATATATATATATATATATATATATATATATATATATATATATATATATATATATATATATATATATATATATATATATATATATACCCAGACCCAATACTAATCTGATTTCAGACTTGCAAGTTCAAGTTCATAGTGAAAAAGAACCTCGAGGATCGCACCAAACTCAGCTTGTTCTGTCAGTTTCTGTACTGAATTATAAGAGATTTTCTAATTTCCTATATAACACTAATCCAGTGTATTTAGCAAAGCGACTATGAAATTGAAGTGAACACAAAGCGATGTTTTATCATCTCTGAGCACAATATACTTCATTCAACTCCACCCTCGTCCTTACAAGGGTTAAGTCTTCGATTAAACCATAGAAGAGGCGTCAAATATCGAAGACAGCCCCGCTCCAAGCACACATCTATTGTTGACGGAAAAAATGCGCACCCACACCCCTTATAAGCTCGAATTTCTATTGAAAACTTATTTTGCATGTGCGACTGCTGCTGCTTCTGTTTGTTGTTCGTCATCAATGTCGAGAGATGGCCCCCTTCATTCTGGAGATCTGTTCGTTAATTTTCGATTGATGATATAGTCATTACCTTGGAGTAAATTGGAAATCTTTTACAGGGTGATTGTGATTTGAAAAGAGAAGTTGTCCAAGAAAATATATATCAACATTTAGGATAGCATATATTCTTTATAGAAGTTACACCGCGATTTTTTTTCTCTTTGGTATTTACTGATGCCTTGAGTCTCATACAACTGATATGTATTTCAAAATCATTATTTCATCTAGACATGCAAAATTTGAGCAATAATTCTCGCAATGATAAAAATCAGTTTCAAATTTTTTGTTTTGTTTAAATAGGTTTTCTTATTGCCGTGGATGTCAATTAACAGCCTATCGCGACAATCCAGTTTTTCTTCTGGAAATGTTATGTCATCCTTTTTGATCGATTTCATAAAAATGAATTTATATATTTTTATATACATTTTATATATATTCTTTTGGTTTTAACTTCAAAAACTCAGAGCTAACAGATTAAATGTTATTTCTCAGTGCATCATCAAATAAAATCGTTACTATTGTCAGAAACACATGAATTTAGAGAAAAAAATGTTATTTATATATGATATTTATGATATTTATTTGTTTAACCCTGCCATAAATAATTTTCAAGGAAACAAAAAAGTTTCTTGAGAGCGCGTTAAAAAATGGAACGACTTCATAAAATGGTGCACTGTAAATTACAATATAATATTTATTACATAGATCTCACAAGCTTTACCTAGGTATCTAACCACATAAAAGGTAGATAGTGCAAAAGATTTCAAATTCTCTATGATTTTCTCAAGTAAATATATTTTTAGTATATTATTCAAAAAAATGTTTTCTAAAAAAAGAAACTTATTTTATTCGTAGAAATATCAAGTAAAAAATCGTAAAAATAGTATCGTTCTTATTTCTAAAAACATACTAAAGGTTTATAAGCTTGTTATAACGCGAAATTCGAAAAGCATTATTCTTAAACGTTCAATAACATTATTTACGCCTTTATTGCGATATTATAGAATGCAATCTTGCAACATCCAAATTTTGAAATCACACTGCTATTCATTTGATATGAAGGATCTTAGCATAAAGAAAAATCCTTACTATATTTTTGAAGTCTATCAATTTAATCTAGTTTGCTTCGTATGTAGTTTATTTATTGTTAATCACGCCATATTATTTTGAATTGTGTTTATGTGTGTTAGATGTGCGAAATAAGTGATATTAATATTGAAATGCCTCGTGAGTATTGAGTGCCTGGTTGTAAAAGTGAACATTATCGAATGGAATGGGTTTCTACGAAAATCAGGAGATTCAGCGGACCTAGATGTCAAAAATTCCATATAAGTAGCTAAGTTTGCGTAAATATTTCCAAAAAAGATGTTTTAATAGAAAAGTTGCAATAACATGGCCTTGCCAACATTACACTTGCTCTGTAAATTTTTCATATAGATTTTTGGTATCTAATATATGCTTCTCATTTTGGATCACTGAAATTACGATAATTGGAGAGCGACAGTTTCCCCAAATTTCTAGAGGACATCCCAGGAAGATTTCTTAAATTTCATGAAATTTTTCAAGGTGAGCAACTATTTAATCTGAATAGATAGCGAGTCTAAGAAGTTTCGTTCAGAACATTGATGATGATTAATCATGTGAGAATCTCTTTGATATAATTCAATTTATTCCAGAACCTATACTGTTCTTTCAAGACCAGAGAGGTTAGAAGTGAGCCTACCAATAATTTTCAACAGACCTCTCCTGCTTCCGAAAATCTATTAAAATGCATGTTTGAGCGAGATCATGCTCGCTCATTAGTACCACAGCTTATTCATTGTAATGAATAAGCTGTGATTAGGACCATCAACCAATACGGAACCTGTTAAATTATTTGGTTAGTTATTAATTGATATTGATCATAACTCAACTTATTGTTTATTAGTATAGTTATTGGATTATTGAATATTCCTTGATAGTGCTGGGTTTTCCACAAACGTGATAACGCTTAGAATGTGCAGAGTAATTACTGCAAAAATTTCCTCTCACAAAGCAATCCACCACCAAAATGTTCAGTTTCTTGCCGATCACAGCTTGAAAATATCTTTTCAGAAAATATTATGAAAATGGATTAAAATATCTTTTTGAAAAATTGCTTAACAACCCCTCTATAAATACAGACAAAATTTAGATAACATAAGAGTGTACAAATTTTTAAAAAAAATTCTTTTTAGAAGAAAGATTCATTGAATCAGTTGGTGAAGGGAGGAGCCTCTCATCTCCACCAAAAGATCTCCAAGGCAACGGAAGAAGAAATTTTCTGGAGAACCCACGAGTCGTCCATTAACAGCAAAGCCATGATCTGTGATTAATAAAATAGCAACTCATCCACTTTTTTTACTTCCATGAAAACAAGTAGGTATAATCATCATTTATATTTCGTTTTTCAAATCTGGTCAAATAATAATCAGATGTTCGAAGCTTCACACACTATGCCTGGAAAAATATGAGACATTTTGAAAATAAACCAACGATTATTTCAGTATGTTTTATTACAATAATAAATATTTTGGTTTAAAAGTGTGAACAGGTTTGTTTATTTAATTTTAATATTCTAAAAAATTGTTTCTGACTGAACATTGTGTTTACATTGATTTTAGTTAATACGCTGTGAATTTGTACTTATGTTAAATAAGGTAAAGGATTATTTTGGATATTTTCATTGTCTATTTGTTGCTAGTTAGATATATCTCTTATAATGGTTAGGATATATTTAGTTTGATTGAAGACATCCCGTTATAAATATGCAAGTAAAGTAACTACTGCATTGTGCTGAAAAATCTTATAAAATTCCCGTTCATATTCGATTTGCACTTATTCCTCACGATGACTCAAAATTAACGACTAACGATACTTTTGTAAATTTTAAAGTAACGAATTCACACTGGTTCACATTTTTCGTTACTTATACAGCTTTATTATTTTGTCAAACATGCATAATAGAAAGACAACATAAGGATAAATAATAACATTAATAACCATAAAATGAATTAGAAGATTATTACAGCGTCTGAATATGGTAGTTTCTCAATTTTATTCTCCATTCCCAATCTTTATAAAAACATTATGTTCATTTTTTCTATATTGTATTTTAGAAGGATAACATGTTTGTATTTATGAGAATGTAGGGAATGTTAGATTATTTATATGTATAATTATCTTATAAATAAAAGGTAATAAAAATTCGTTGTTTGATTTTTCCATTAGATTTTACTTTAATATTTCTTAGATCATGTTATCAATTAGTTTCTGGATTTCTTATTAAAGCTTATCAATAAAATGTAGTTTTCTTAAGAATTCCTTGAAATTGATTGAAAATATGATTTAAGGGATAATATAAATAATTTTCAAAAAAAGGAATATATTTCAAATTGGCCCCCACCGTATTTCATTGCTGGTTCAAAAAATCAGGGACAGATGGCGATACACAGCTACAATTTTTATATCCAAGAGTGGCCTCTCTATATTTATTATTACTCTATGAAATCAATGTCACATACTTATTATATGCTAATATACGCAGATTTTATCTCATGATGATCTGTTTGTCATATCATTTACCAAATTTTAAGTTATAAACATTCTGCTCTATTATGCGTTTATGTATAGATAACGTTATAAAAGGTTTATAAGCATGGTAAAACCCATAGACATCTGAACACCTAGACCAAGCATTTCATTCATAACATATATCCAAGGAGAATTGTTGTTTTAGTATTTTCCATGTAAGAGAGAGACAAAATTTTCCTATAGGAAATTTTGGCAACAGTTTACCTCTGTAGAAGCGTATAAATGCGTAAAGCAGCACTCAAATTATGAATGGAACAACGAACAACAATATTTCGACTATCGACGAAAATTGACGTATTCATATGGACGCTTAAATTACATTTTCCTGTATCGCCACACTTAACTCAATCTATCGATATCGATTGATGATATTTCACAAATGAACATTTTTATATTGTATTGTAAAATATAAATTTGGTACATAATTTAATCTGCAGGTGTTTCTGAATAATCAGTAATAACTATTTCAACGACCACCTTTTAATTACGTCTGAATATCTTCGATTATTACTCTATAAATCAGAAGTTGCCATGAAACATAAGAAGTTTGGCAAATATTTTAATCGAATCAGTCGGACACGAACCATTATGCACCAGAAGAATAATGGTCATGAGATGTTGGATCGCTCTGCAAGAGGCTATACGTGGTCTAGGTGTTCAGATGTCTATCATAAAACCTATTTTAAGGGACTGGCAATATGCCCCCTTCACCACCTTTTTCAAATAAAAAAATCTGGTCTGTCCACTCACACGACTTTCCTACCGCTCGCAGGCAAATTGCAGTGAATGAAAAATTTTACCTTATTACAATACTTTCCTTACATAGCGACGATAATAGCGGTAGTAAGGTAAAAATCCTCTGGTCAAATCGTGCTATCACTCATTTTTTTCAGCATGTCAACACAAACAACAATGGTGATGCAACATTTTTTCGCAAGATGAAACGTTTAGCCAGAATCTGAAGAAACATGTGGAAAATATGGAATTTTATTCAAGCATAACTTTTTTTGTGCTTTTTCTCAGAGATGGCGCTGTCTGTGGGTGGCAGAGGGCTCTCAGAAGAATACTTTAGGCAAGTTTGATCAAAATCCTTAGAGCCGTTTTTGCGCTATAGTCTTGAGCAAACTACGTTTTTTGGCTATAGCTCAATACCCACTGTATACAGGATTCTCATTCGGTGCCACCGGCGAGTGATATTGGTACCAAACAAAATAAAAAAGAAAGCAACAAAATACACCGATCCGTCCCCGAGATAATGCTGTCACAGACAGACAGATAGACAGACAGACCAATGGGTGAAAAAATGTTCATTAGACTCTGAAATGTCAACATTTGTAAAAATCTCGATACCGAAAATTTCACCGTCGGCACACTTTCATTATGCAGAGCACGCAAAAAGATATAAAAAGCAAATAAACAATCGTATTTTATAACTCATACGCTTAGGAAGTTGATCAAGAACATTTTATTGTGGTCAAGAGACTTTATGGTTTTCATAACTTATTGTAATGTTCTTTGTTCTTGTGTGGATAGAAATTTGTCGGTTTATTTAATATAACGAAAAGTCACAATTCACACACACGTACTACAATCTATATACACTACTGTTCACTACTAACTAACTAACTAACTATTTAAAATTTATATCACAATATTTATTTCACTTGGTTGGCACGTTCAGAACTGAGACTTGCCGCGCTCTCGTTGCCGTATTCAAATCTATCGAATTAGACGCCTAGATGATTCTCAGTCACACGACATATACCGACTGTAAATTTGGTACAGAAATTAGAACAACAGGAAGTAAATTTGAAACAGAAGCTTGAACAACAAGAAGTAAGCTTGAAGCAAGTAAATATGGAACAGAATATAAAAGAAGAAGATAATGTAAAATAAGTGCAAGTAGGTAAATTGGCCGCGAAAACTGGAACAACAAGAAGTAAATTTGACACAGAAATTAGAAAAAGAAGAAAAGCTATAAAGACCATTTGAAGAAAGATTAGAAGAAAATTCAAAAAATTTGGAAGATACTTTCGGTGTCCTAAAAGAACAGTTAGAAGCCGAGGTAAATGAATTGAAAAGCAGTTTGGAGACATCACATGTGTATGAGGCCGCTGTATCGACGGAGACCCTTGAAGCAAAATTTGTAAGAGTGGGGAAAACTACACTGAAACCTCCTCAAATTGGTGGGAAAATATTCTGGGTGAATTACCTTCAACAGTTCGAAGCAGCAGCCAAGTTCAATGGATGGTCGTCTAGTGAGAGAGCCACAGAATTACTACTTTATTTTCGAGGAGAAGCAAGACATCTTGAAAGCATTATCACCGGTAAAACAAGTTAATTATGAGACGTTTGGAAATGAGGTATGGCCAGGCTCGCCCTGAACACGTCTTTCATTCATTCAGTACAAGAGTTCAAAGAAGACATAGCTTGCCTTGGTCGTCTGGTATATCCAACGGTGCCCGAGAATTTTATGGAGAGAATGGAAGTCCAAGCATTCTTGGACAGGCTTCATGACGGTGAAACCAGGCAAGCCTTAATACTTGCACGTCCAGTTGGTATTTTGGCCAGCCTGATCATGTCGTATATCGTCGGAAGGAAAAAATGGAGATGAAACCGCAATCTGAAACGGAAAACTATGTGCCTCAAGAAAGATTGCTCGCGTGGCATCTACGCAGCATCAGATGAACAGTTTGTTTGTGAATGGTTTCGTAAATGGTAAACGAAAGTTGCTGCTTTTGGAAATGGAGCTACGAAAAATATTGTTAGGCCTGATGCGGTAACCGGAAACAGTTATGTGAAACCATCTACGTGGAGGCTGCTTAATGCTACGGCTGGCTCTGTGTGTGTGAATTGTGAATCTTCGTTATATTAAATAAATAGACTTTATTAATTAGTGTGTATGTGAATTTCTATCCACATATAAACAAATAACATTACAATATGCTCCATGCTTGCATATAAGTACATTATTTTATTTACACGATTACTTTAAGTTTGTAGTTCTACTAACAGTAAAAATTATGGAATTGGCCAAAAACAAAGGAAATCACTCCCTCAAATATTAATATTAACCTTTTCATTCTCTCAATGCATCGCAAATATACCTACTTAACATTCTGATTGTATCCTGTTATAGAAAATCGATGACAGCAAATAGATTTTCTATGTAATTACGTAGATATGAAGCAATGGATGGCAATGATGTAACCCTGAAACCGCCAGCTATAGGAGAAAAACGTCCACCCCTATATCAATTAGATGGTGATAATAGGATATAGAGAGACTTCACTCTCACACCCCTCTCCCCTATAATACTATCGCTGTGAATTGAGCCTTAATATGCATCAGGAACAACACAGCAGCGTCAGATCCTCGAGGGATGTCTTATCACGCCCGAACAGACACGTGACACAGTATGTACACCTACTGTGTGACATCTAGGCTAAGATAAGCCAATCATAATATTGGTGTTTTCCTTTGCAGGGTGTTTTAATTACCAAAATATATAAATATACAGGGTAACTTACGAGTATCTTGTGTTTGTTTTGTAATATCAGATGCCGGCACTGATTCATTCAAACTAGGAGTCGCCCATTGGTCGAGCAATGAGCAATTTGCACCCACCTGCGTTTAGGTAACTAACGGATAAATAAGCCGCCTTCAAGCAATCTACGGATAACTAATCCACAGTTAGCTAACTGACGGTAAACTAAAATATTTTTTTGGGTACTCGACATCTAATTAGTGATGCGCAAAGCAAGACCAAGACCAAGACCGATATGGTCTTGGTATTGGTCTTGGTCTTGCACCCTTGGTATTGGTCTTGGTCTTGCATCAAATCCTTAGTCTTGGTCTTGGGTCTTGGTCTTGCATATACGGTCTTGGTATTGGTCTTGGTCTTGCTGCAAGACTTGCAAGACTTTGCAAGACTCTTGCAAAAATTTTGATCTTTTTATAAGTGTGAAAAGTTGTAGCGATTTTAAACCGTAATTGCTTAATCCAAATGAAGAAGAACCCTGCATATGTATGGGAAGTATGTAATTCATAATCTTATAAGATTGCCTATAATTATATTATCATTCGAAATGGATAAATATCGACCGTATAAAAAAATTGTCATTATCCAGAACAAACACACCTGTCAATGTAGAATAAGTAATGAGAATAAAACTAGGTGCCTAGAATTAAGTTAGGGCAAGTGAGATGCGTAGAAGTTTATAAATTAATAATCACCATTCACATATGAGAATCGTATCTTACTAGCGCGACTTAGTCTGCTTGTGTTTTCTTGGTATCATCCGTCCCAACTGAGCACTCATTTTACTACATACTTCTACTTCATACTTCTATTTCATAATTCATTCTCTTGCTCATTCTACAATGGTCTTGCACCATTTTCTTTAATAAAATAGAAAGAATCTCTGAAAGCGATCAAAAGTATTTCTGATAAAACTAACTTCAATTTTTGCAGAAAGCTTTTTCCAAAAAATGAAAATTAAAAACAGTTAGAGATTTAATACGCGCATTTATAAAACTAGGTAACTATTTAAAAAGTCAGTCGTGTGAATATCTCAGTTGAGTTAGTTAATCAGCATGATCGAAAAAATAGTTTCAAAATAAGGGCAATATAAAATTTCAAATATCTCCAAAAGTGGCAACTGGATAAATGTCATCAACAAAATTCAGATTTATAGATGATTCTTAACGTTTGCTTAAAACATTCTGCGCGATAGAAAAAATAATAAAAATAAAAAACCGTGTAGTTTACCTTCCCCTGGCTACGAACTGTCGGGATTCTTTGAAAACAGCTCGTTAAGGGAACTCCTAGAAGGGTTGAAATTGCGGTATAGGTATAGGGTATTTAAGAATTTTTTGAAATCCGGAAATCCTAGAGAGGTAAAATGAACTCGCTTTTCACCCAACAACTTTTAATTCAATATTTTTAGAATCTGTAAAATAAAGATCGATCAAAGATTAAATTAATTAGGTTATTTATTAGCGTTTCTTATCTAATCATTGAGTAAAATGATATGTTTCCTACCAATTTGGTGTTTGGTTACGGAACTGCAAGAGTCTTGCAAGTCTCGCAAGTCTTGCAGCAAGACCAAGACCAAGACCAGGTTAGTCTTGGTATTGGTCTTGCATCCCAGTATTGGTCTTGGTCTTGGGTCTTGGTCTTGCATAGACGGTCTTGGTCTCGGTCTTGGTCTTGCAAAATTGCAAGACCAAGACCAAGACTGCAAGACCAAGACCAGTCTCGCAGCATCACTACATCTAATTAATCTATTGACAACATCGTATAAACAGGACTAGAACAGATGGCCACGTCGTGGTGCTACAGGGTCGTTCCATATAGTCGTTCGTCTGAATTGGTCGTTTCATTTGGTTCATTAGTTTTGAACCTTTAGTACGGTAAATCTTTAATTACGGATTTTGGTATACTGACGAGCTCGACTAGTAAATGTAAAAGTCGAGAAAATTGATATGATTATAAAGTGTTGTTGTTTACATAATTTCGTAAGAGACAGGTAAATCGTTGATATTGATCACACTTTAAAAATATTTTGACTGTCTGCAGGTGAGTCTGCTAATGTAAGGAGAGTGTACGATCTGCTATAAAAATATTAGAGAAAAACTTTCTGAGTATTTTTGCAGCGAAGCTGGACATCATCCAAGGCAAGTCAATTTAATTTAGGACTATGTCTGGGTTTCTTTATTTTGAAATTTGTATTAAAAAAAAACAATAAAATTTGTTTCCTATGCTTACCTGCCCTATTTCTGTTTACAATTGTTTACAAATATTTCACATATTTCTTCCGAAACCTTGTCTTTCACCAGTTTGTTGCTATAATCGGGATACCTTACACCCGAAATAGCTTTTCTATTTTGAATTTCATTAATGAATCTATCAAATCCAAACCGCATTCGTGCTTCAATTAATATTTTTTACAAAAAATTGGACCGACGTTATTAGTTGATGCACTGAAAAGTATAAAATAATATTACTTCTATTGGTGCTGTTACTTTTGAAGTTGTGTAGTTGCAGTTAGATTGATAACTTTTGGCACCAACTTCACAAGTACCATCACCAATAGAAGTAATATTATTTTATACTTTTCAGTGCATCAACTAATAACGTCGTTCCAATTTTTTGTAAAAAATATTTATTTCCCACTTTTGAGTGTAACATTAGTCCCGAAAATCGTTGAACGTTTACTATACCATATCAATGAACATAGTACTTATCCTATTACCCACGTATATTCCTTGCTTGTAGTTGTTATTGTTATTGAGATCTCAGAACATCGCTGCGGAAATACGCTTGAATATTTTAGTTGTTACCATTTTAACACCGATTTAACTCGAAAACCGTAACTCTAAGGAAAAAATGTTCATTATAAATGTTGCTACAAATAATTATATCTTTCATAAAGTATCGAAAAATTTTCAATTTTCGAAAGAAATTGCCCTTTCCACATAGCAAAAATACATATTTAACATGCGTCTATCTCGAAAACCGTAACACTTTTGAAAAAATGTTCAATATAAACGTTTCCGGATATTGTCCTATCTTTAATTATACCAACTCAGATTTTCGATTTTCGAGAAAATTCGCCCCCACCACCCCTTCAGGGACGGTTTTCGGAGGGAAGGAGATTTCGGATTTGCGTTTTTATGAATATGTGACCATTTCTCAATCCCCTTCTTTCAAATGAACCCAAAATCATCAAAATCGGAGCTCGTTTACTATATAAAAGGCGCGTACGAACCAAAAAAAAAAATAAAGCAGACAGTCGAAATGTATACCTCCTCCGTTCGGGGTTCGTCGGTCAAAAAGTGGTCTGTTTGAATGCGAATAACACACAAGTGGACGCCACTTGTGGCGAGGGTCGGCTTCTGACAACTGTATCTTATGTTTACGTCATGTGATAAAGACATCGTATATTTTGAAGACGTTGTCAGAAATGTTTGCTTTCGAATTAATATATCGAAAGACGAATTATAACCTCGAAATAATTTTTGGATCTAGCATTTTTGCATGATCCTTCGATTTAAATCCTTCGAAAAAAAAACGACTGCTCTTAGCCAGTGGATATAGTTAAATTTGACGGTTTTTAATTTTTAATATTTTCATCTCTTTAAGAGAAAAATGCCTGAAACAATATTTGTAGGTACAAATCATACCTATTATACAATAATATTTTTGATGAAGTTTAGGCAATGGCTAGTTTTTGAGTTGGATCAGCCACTATAAAGAAATTACAGGTCCTATCATGCCTGTTAAAGAACTTGACAAGATATTTGTCTGATGGATTCTTAATGCAAATTTTAGCTTGATATCCTTATAAATGCGTTTTCTATTATGTTTACAAATTTCGGAAAATTCAGGGAGAGTTTTTATTGGGTTCACGGTCGATAACTTCGTTTTTACAGAGGATGTAGAAAAAATAATTACAGAACTGGTAGGCACTGTTAATTTCAATATTGGTAAATTATCTAGAAATATACAGAATGTTCCCTAACATGGTTACAAATAATTTTATGTAAATTTCATATAGGTAGATATTACAAAAAGCAGCTGTACGTGCATTGTAAAAGCTAGCTATACTGAACACTGCAAACCTCTGTTTATAAACTTAAGAATCATGACACTATTCTCACATATTTTCTACGGAAACATCACATTCGTAAAAAAAACTTGCAGACATTCACAACACATTCAGATATCCACACATATAATACCCGGAAAGGACAAAGCATTGTGCCTCTCATGAAAAGATTAGATAAGAGTAAAACAATAGGTATTCCTCTATTCAATTTTTTGCCGAACAGAATTAGAGAACTGCCATTCGAATCATTCAAAAAAACATTGAAAAGAATTTTAATAAACATGGGCCTTTATAAAATCGATGATTTCAATTGGCTTCTTGAAGACTCCCTTGCAAGCAGCTAGTGTTCCTATTGGTGAGTTTTATTTCATTGTTATTGTATGTTGAGTGTTAATTTTATCTTTATTTTTATGCATTTATGCATTTATATACATGTTGTTTCAAATTGTATATATGACTTGTCCAATTTGTAATTTACGGATGCAATATATTCTATTCTATTTCTACCTACATATATGTAAATAAAATTGTTATATCTATTGCAATTTTTCGCACTTTTTAATTTTGAAAACAATTCAAAGGCATAGTGTTTTATATCTATTAAGAAGAACAAAATATTTTTTTCTAACTTTATACTTATACACACGATAGAAATCGCATTTTTAGTGCTATCAATTCAGATTTCCTGTCAAAATTGGTTATAATAATGTCTAAATATATATAAAAACTTTCGAAAGAATTTTCATTTCGGCCTTCTTTATTGACATAAAACACCATACCGTTGACTTTTTTTTGGAAACTCGGAAGTACAAACGTAGGTATTGCAATCGTTACATGTTTGGAATGAATCTAAAATTGTTATTGAACACAATCCACAATTAGGACAGAACTTTTGAATTAAAAAAATTTGGGAATATGAACGCCTATTATTTTATCAAATGAATTTGTTCTAGATCCTGAATTTTATTGTTGATTGTTATAAATACATGTGGATAAATAAATCAATAGACTCTTTAATAAGCAATTTGATATTACAAACAATATTCAAAAAAAATATCCATAAATAACAATATCACACAATGTATAAAATTAGCTCTGCAAATGTAGATATAGGTATTTCCTAACCTAAATTTAAAACTTTTCACATTTTGTGCTGTTTTAATTTCCTATGAATTATGATTCAATTTTTATTTCTAATTGACATTTTTTGAATAACTTACAATTATTGCGTGTTCAAGAGTTCAAATTTAGTTAATTCTACTACATCACTAAAATTATTTCCACTTACTGATATTACAGTATAAATTGCATAAAGGCTCATAAAACTGTTACTATGATATTTGGATAAATCATTTATGTACTTAATAGAGAGTAATGGACCTAGTACACTGCCTTGAGCCACGCCATATTCAACTCTCAGCTTATCAGACAAATGATTAGATAATTTTGTTTTTTGATATCTATCACTTAAGTAATAATGTAATAATTTTATCACTGACCCCCCTATTCCGTATACCCCACATGTTTCAATTAACTTATCTCTATCTATAGTTTCAGAAGCTCTTTTAAGTCAACAAAAATACTTATAACAATATTTCCTTCATCAATTTTTTTTTCACTTTGACAACACAAATTGGCCAGAACTTTCACAAGAGTGTTTGCTGCGAAACCCTGATTGACCTTCATGAAATATTTTGTTTCCTTCCTAGTATTCACCAAGTTGTTCATGCACTATGATTTTTAGAACTTTTTCAACAACTTGTAGTAGGTTGATCGGCCGGAGATCCTCGCCAGTCTTTGGACACTTCACTTTGGGAGTTAGTATAAAATTACTTTCTTTCAAAGCAGCTGGTATGAGGCCTGTTTCTAATGATGTTTTTATGAAATTTAGCAGCGGATATCCTATTCCTGGAAATAAATCTTTTAGAAGTTTCAAAGATAGAAACTCATCTCCAGAGGCTTTTCAATTTTATAATCACACTTTCTAATTTATTCTATGAAATTTTGTTAAATTCCAAAAAAGGCTATGCTCTGTAGAGTTATTTCAATAAACTTTTTATCGGGGGCTGGTATTGAAACAACTATCTTCTCAATGCTGTTTATAATGAAAGTGTTAATTGCACTTGCTAGGGTTTTCACTGTTTTGACATATACCAATCCAGATTTGAAAAATCCGTAGTTTTATCACTTCTATTAAAAAACTTTTTAAAATAGTCCACATTTTCTTACTATCATGACGGTTTTCATTTATCTTTCTCTTGTAGTATTCTTTTTCTTTTCTACGAAGCAACGCAACTACTGCATTTTTCTGGCACATGTATATGTAATCAAAATCTTTTTTGTCGTTAGTGAATTTATGGATTTTGTACAGTATGTCTCTTTGTTTCTTTGCTTGAATTACTTCTATGTCTATCCATTTATTTTCTGTCTTATATGATTTTTATTGTATAGGAGCTATTTTGTTAACAGCATTCTTCAAATTTGTATAAACATTATTATATAAGATATTAGTATTGGATGATGTGTACACCCAGTTATGTAATAACCATTGCAATTTGATTTCTGCAATTTATCGCTGCTGAGATTACGATAAGTTAATTTCATTTGTACTGATGGTGGTACTTCCATTGATATTAATAAACCAATTGTTTCATGGTCACTGATAACCATCCTATTCTGTCCGTTTCTTATACATTTGCAATATTTGAGTGTATGTGGTCGACTAGAGTTCGACTACTCTCAGTAGTTCTAGTGGGTTGTATCAATAATTGCTTTAAGCCTGCTATAGATGATACATTCAAAATTTTCTTGGCATTGACAACTAATAAATTTATATTGAAATCTCCAGATAATATTAAACTATTTTTACATATATGATTAAGATCAAAAAGTGATCCAAAGAAATCTAAGAAATTGGAAACGATACCACTTGTTGACCTGTAAAGTCCTCCGAGAATTACTTTTTCTTTATTAACATACATTATTATTATACCCCAATACTCTTTTGGAACATGAAACTGATGAACGATTTCACACTTTACATCCAGTTTCACATATAATGTGTATGAACGTCTACTATCTGAATATGTTTTGTAATTGTGATATCCCTGAATTTCAATTTCAGATTATTCGATTTCCTGTGTTTCAGTTATTATCAGTGCCAACGGTTTGAATTGAAATGCTTGTGCAAGTTGCCTATAGTTTGAGGTTTTTCCCTACATATTTATAACAAGAATTAGGCCATTTGACGCTGGAATATATCCCGTATTCTTGGAATGGAAGATCTCAAGTCTTTGAGAAATGGGTAGATGAAGGCTGATGCTCTCGCTACCAAGAAGGCTGATTCATCCAGTCAGGTCTGGGCCATACGGCAAACTAATAATTAAAAATTAATACTTAACCTGAGGAAATTGTGGCAGGAAAAACATGATCTCATTAATTGGCCTACCTTGCCGGGGCTCAAACAGTCCCCACTACTTCTCAAATGTTGAACACATGGGCTTACAAAGATGATCCAATGTCTGGTGAGAAGTAGATTTGAGAAAATTTTATGACCACTAACGGGGCAAAATTGGTGTAGGGGCCAAAGTGTTATTGATACGTCCTTGGTAGAAGGTCAGGCGAATTAGGGTCCTCAGCTCTCAAGTACAGTACCTGAGGGTCATGAACTGTATCCAACAGGAATCTTCTGAGGAGAATATATAACTTTTATGACAGGCCCAGAACACAATAGGCTTATTGTTGGCCTTGCTTGCCAATAATATAGAGATTTTTCGTTGAGCGCAGTCGAACTCAGACAAGGCCCACATCTAGGAATGCGCAGCCCATGTCAATAGTTCTTACCTATTCCCTATTTTATTTCTATCTTATACTGTGATCATCATTGCTTCATAATAAAACTGTCTTCCAGATATTTTTTGTCCACCTCATCAGATCAATTGCAAGACCATAGATTCTTTAACTGGAACTGATAAGCATGAGGCTCGGGTTAGTTATTTTTCTGTTCATTTATTTCAAAAAGTAAAAGTAGAATATCCAGTCATATCCGTCAAGTCACAAGATTTATATGACTGGATAGTAGTGGGTCTATCTACATTAACGAGAATTCTCAAAGTGAATAAATCATTTTGATTATAGCAAAATCGATATAATGGAGTAGAAAGCGCATCGAACAGCGAATGACTATCAAAATAATCTCGGCAAATTATTAGCGTTTTGTAACAGTGTGTTTGTTATAAATGTATATGCAAGTGTATTCGATATTTGGATTTCGAGAAGTGCCATTTCCCGCGCTCCACGTTGTCATTTTACCCGGTATTGTTGTAGATAGATGGCGCAGTTAACAATGCATACAATTGCATGTGTGGCCCCATTGTTGGTTATTGTGTCTATTGGGTCGACACAGTCGCACTATTGATACAGTCGGGCTATAACAACTATAGATTAACTATTCAGTAAACGATACACCCATTACCAATGTAAATTGATTATTATTCGCTATTGTGTACGATCCGGCTATCCGAGCATTATCTTTGAGCAGAGATCTATTTCCATGTCGACCAGTATGTATGATCTAAATAGATGATTATTCAAACAGCGAACTAATCAAAATTTCGTATAGACTTGTCCAACAAAGAGATTTCGATTTCGAGAGAAAATCCTAGTTTCCAAAAACCTGAAATAGGTATGCTACTTAGATATATCCCTACTTTCTAGGAATTAAATACTTGACGTTTGTAAAAATTTTCAAGCAAATCATTTAATCAAATACATTAAATCAGACTTAAAGCTGCTGCTCAACTGGATAATCTATCAAAAATGTTAAGGCTGAGGTAAATAATCTCCATAGGCTTTTTTTATCCTCATTTCTACTTTTCCATACATTTCTTATGTGATCAAGTTATGTCTATATGAAGTTGATTTAAAACAAATTTAGTCTGTTAGACATAGAAATTTAAATAATAAGCATGCATATGAAAAGGTTCATCTACAAAACAACTTAATTCGAATTCATTATGATAGATGTTACAGAGCCTTCATGATAATCGGAAGTTATATCAGGCCATATCCATGCCTTTATTATCATTGTCACATAATTTGATTGCTCAGCAATGAAAATGTTTTACTTTGAAAGCTGAATGCCCCAATTTTTAAACGATTTTATAAACACTTCAAAGAATATCCGTCTGGCAGAACAAATAAGATATTATCAGGTTTAATTGAAACTCTGATTATAAAAAATCATGTACCTACCTACTTAGGTAAGTAATTTCACTCATGTTAACATGCTACAAAATTTTGAAACTATTTTTACAAAAGTAATAGTGCAGATAATTCCAGTAAAAATGTGATCTCAAATTTAGGCACATTTGGAATGATTTTAGGGTTTCACACCCAAGGGATGTCAACGGAACCCTATTACTGCCTCCGCGGGCTGTATCTCATAAGTCGTATTATAACACTGTTGATTTTTTTACAGAATCTGTATTTCTATTGCTGCAATACAACAAATTTAAATAGAATAAAATTCAAAATAAAGGTGTCCTTGATTTTTTCGGTGCCTTTTGCTCGACTTAACAATCGCTATATCTCTTGAAACGGAAAAGGCAGACACAGGAAATTTCCAAAAAGTATTGCAATAGCTGCTACAGTAACAAATAATGAAAATAAACTAAAATTTAAAATTAACGGGGGTGCTCATACAATCAACATTTGTTTTTGCTCGAGCTTATTAATGACTTAAGCTTTGAACAGAAACAGATATAGAGTTTTTGTTAGATAGTGCGGAATCCTTTGTCTATGAGTTCGACTCACACTCTCACACGTGTGCAATTTTTTTTAAATCGCATGATACTCGCTTCTTATATATACTTAAGTCGCTCTATGACTCCTGTGATTTTTGCTAAATGCCTTGACATAAGTATACCTAGCTCGTATTACAGTACCACGATTATACGATGTTCGCCTTTAACATTTAGAATAAATTATTGTTATTTTCTATCAAGAATGTGCCCACATTTATTTAAAATGTACTTATGTAGAGACAATAAATTTCTTTCAGTTTGTGCGAGTTAAGATCATGTTCCGGAAAATTAACATTCACATGTCAAAAGTTCTCATTCTATTTGTGGAAAATAATATTTATAATAACAAAGTAGGTAGCAGGAAAGATATCATTCGCAAAGTTTTCGGGTGTGATTTATATATTTTATGTAACTCATTTGCATTCATGGTTACAACGAAATGACTTTATTTATTCAAATTTATTCATTCCTCTAAATGCCAGCCGAGCACGCACCGCTCAAATTAATTAATAATGAAAGGTTTTATGTAGAAACTTTGTGTTTCTTGGTTCCGACATTAATAAGTGTCAGTCTTTCAAATGAGTATCAGATGGACCTACGTCTTAGCTAGAAGTTGATTAAATAAATACTTTCTTGTGAAAGAGTTTATATAATCCTTAAAGTTTGTGATAAAAAATACACATTTATGTGAACTACAAGACGGGATACATATCTCTTGTACATTTGGCTTATTATAAGTTTTGATAAACCATTTGTTAAAGTCGAACTAAAACGTTCACGCCATCAGGAAATGAAGGAATTCCAAATATCTTTTGGTGTCATCATTTTTCAAAAAGATGAAATGACATTAAAATCAATTATTACTCTTTGCAAAGTTTCCTCATAATTAATTTGGACCCATAAAAATAGCCATAAATTTACTGAACATACTCACATATATAGGTTGAATAAATTGGTAAACATGCCCTTCTAAATAAGGAAATTTAATGTCTTGTTTGCTCTCTAGGACGCACAATTGCGGATAATAAAATATAATAGCTTTTCATTACTCTGTGAGATATTAAATGGAAAATCTTTCGTCTATGCTGGAGAGCACTTTCCATTGGATAATCTCAATAGGATAGATAGATTCGAACCAAACGATGTCATTATTACAGTATAGTTAAGGAACTAGTGGTAGGTAGCCATACTTTTCCAGCATTAGTTAATCAAGAATCTTGAGAAAAATATCAACAAAGTGTAAATTCTGGGTCAAGCTTGCCTGAAGTAGTAATTGAAATATGAAGTAATGAAGAAGATGTAAGTCCTTTCAAATATTAACCTTTGTAAGAATTCCTTCTCCAAGAGAAAAATCAGTCAAATAGGAATAAACTGACCTGGAGCGGTGTCAAGATTTTCCTATTAACTAGGTATAAGAGAAAACCTATACCCTTTCTATTTTTCAAAATTGATGCTCAGTAACAATACTACCCGCGTCGCGTCTAGGAATATTCATCCCCAACAATTCTTCTCCAATAATTCTTTTTCAATTTTTTCGCCTTATCACATATTTAAGTTAATTTAACAAGTAGGAAAGAAGTGCTGAAATAAATTATTTTCGAATTTTGATGCTTATTTATTAATAATGAACATAGTATACATAATACTAAAATTAAGACTGTACAACAAAAACTGGAATTTCAGTCATTTTCGATTTTCAATATGAAATATTACGAGCAATACCTCTGATGTAATCAAGAGCAGTGGCTGTATTATAAGTCAAAACAATCCGTTCCGCACCGTCCCGATATATTTTTTTCTGTTTTTGTACGTCGTACCCGCTGATGTACTGTTCAAAAAGTACTTCATTCAATACTTGTTCTTTTTTTAAGACACTCCACAAATTTTCAAATATTCGGATGTTGAGCAGCAATTGGAGATTCGAACCGTCTATGCCAACCTTCAACACTATCATTATTCTTAGGTAAATCCTGTATTATATAAATTCCACATTGCGTGAGGGAACTGTGGTAGTCTCCGTTGACCTCTTCTTCCCGGTCGGCCAATCCAAGTATCCCAAGAGATATAGAAACATACAAGAGCGATCTTATAATGGTTCCGGTTTTTCATCGAATTCGTACAAATCCAGAAATTTTGCCATTTGAAAATTATTGCCAATTTTATTTTCTAATAGTTCAAATTTGGGCAACACAGTAATTTGCAAGAGAAGTTTTCAAGATAAGACTTTGAAATTCAGCTATTTTTAAACTTTATATATAAATATAATTTCATACATTTATATATTATTATAGCAACATAAATATCAGAACAGAGATTTACCTGAAGAAGCTTGGATGTGATGTAGGCACGAAATATTTTTTTCTGTCGAGAAAATGCGTTAGGTATTTATTTACTAATAATGTTTATATTATAAACAAGTAACAACTTGAAATAGATTTAGTTTATTAGAAAGTTGTGACTTAAGAAAAAACCGCTAGTTGTAGAAAAACGGACCCCCACCATGATTAATTCTAAAGGAATTTTTCTATTTGCAAACTCTTTTTGTTTTAATTTTGCTTTCATCTGCCATATTGAAGACAATAGATATTTAATAATCTTAAGAAATGTCTTCTTTATGAGAAATTCAAGAGTAAACTAGAAGACTAAATGACAGAAATAAGAAATAACTAGAGGTAGCAGTGTCTGTAATAACGTCGGTAAATAAGTTGTCAATTTCGAGCGTATCCATTCCGGTCTACCTAATATTTGTTTTTAACTGCAAGGTTAATCGTATATTACAAGCAGCAAGACAACTATTCTTAAACTATCAGGCGCAGTTTTTCCTGCAAATCAAATGAATCTCTAGACTTTAGAAGCAAGCATTTTTCATTTCGGGCATTCTAGATATACAACCAAATGTAGTTTTAGTGATGCCATGAAAATGAAGCCGATCTTAAGTAGTTTTCCTTACATGAATAACTCAAATGTTATGAACGTTTTTTTCTCAATTATCTGTCTAATGTATTTATATTAATGTACAACCAAAGAACAAAATAAATGTGCATCGTTATCATGCGCAACGCCTCGAAATGACATATGCTAACCCTGTAATTATCATGCCACTCTCAACACTCGTGTTACTCGTCCTGTCTTCACTTACTTTCTTGAGTAGAATAATAAAAGCTTCTACGCACCAATTCATCTAAAAAAATTCACACATTCTTATATTATTTGTTGTTTGCAAAACAAAAGTAGCTCATAGAATTTACAGTTCATAAATTTCTGCCCTAATATAAAAAAGATCGAGGCATCATTTTTTAGTTATTTTCCAAGGCAATTAGAATATAATTTCAGAGAGTAATAGATAAATATTCTAGGAGATTTCAACCTAACATGCTAGACGTTATTTCAAAATCAAATTTAATCAGTTTGGCAATTTCCGATGAAAAAATATCACAGAAGTAATCAACAGCAATATTCTGTAGGGTTTCAGCAATCATACAACTGAAAATCGTTTCTTTACAAATTTAACGGATAAATTTAATCTGCGTCGTTTGATCTGAAAAGTAATCATGGTTACCTGCTGGAAGGCTGCCCATTCAACCTGAAATTGAAACTTATGGTGGAAATCTTTCACGGGCATTATTTGCTCTGGCACTCAATTAGTGCAATCGTTGTGGGCTTGCCTCCGCCAACAAATTTAGAAATTAACGAAGGAAAGATACTAACTTGTAAAGTATTTCATTTGTTCCATTGAAAATATCAAATTGCTATTACACACACACACACACACACACACAAAGATATACATATACAGTGCTTTCGAAAAGTAACGAATAAATTCATTAGGTATTTCTGAAATTGAGAGATTTTCGAAAAAATTCTCTGGCACCTCAATTTTGTTTTAGATGAAGGCACTTTTTGACATAAGACCCATATTTGTGACGTAATCGTTATCCGAGATATGACGTCAACAACATTGTTTTTTAAATGGCAACATCCAATTTCAACCATGCCAATTGAAAGAGCGTGTAATTCTACGTACACGTTCTATATACTATATACATATTAGAAAATCTTTAAATAAATATTACAGTAATGCTTTTCGTTCATTATTTTATTTTCTATTCCATTATTTTGTCTCAACAACTATACCAAACCTATATTTTTCTCCTGTAATATTTGTTGTAATTACAATCAAGTAAACGATAGGATATGGTATGGTATGATAGATGAAACTGAATTTAATTTGAATATAATTTATTCCATTGAATGGGTGGCGCCCTATCAATTATTAATAGAAAGTAGATTCCTGTAATATTACTACCAGTGGCTACCAGTCGCTACTGATCAATATGGCTACCAACGTATTTTTTATTACGACTAATCTAGAGATAAAGGTAACTAGTAGCACATTTCTATTGATATCTTAAAACAAAAGTGCTATACTTCTAACCAACTGGAAATGTTTAGTCCTTTTGATATCCTCACTAGCCCACTTTGGTCAAGGAATTAGATTGCCTTTCTTCATGCCAAGTCAAGAACATTATTTCACAAATCTAAGATTTTAATAGGAAGCTTCAGTGCTCTGGCATATGTGGAAATGATTCATGCGATAGGTACTTTATCTTCAATTGCCCTGAGTCAAATCCAAAATGTGTTTTTCACAAATCTCCAAAAGTCCATCAAACGTAAATTGTCAAAGAATTCTTCAATTATGTGATGGTTTAGAATTTCATAGTACCGGTCGCCTTTTAAATTTTCTTGGTAGATTTGATAGACCAATATACGACTACCAAGTAGAGCACACCCGACACTAAAACCATAGAGTCTCTGATATTGAACATTGACAGCGCGGTGGGGGTTGATGTGAGACCAGTAGTGTTTATTATGCCGGTTAAAAATTCCATGATGTAGGCTCCATCAGTCCAAATTATTTTTCTAAAAAACAATGGATCTGCTTGAAGTTTTTCGCGATACCAATTGCAAAAGTTCAATGGTCGCTAAGGATTGGTTGGTTGTAGGTGGCGTTGTTTCATTATTGCGTAAGACTTAAAGTGGTTCTTAAAAGTATTGCTACAAGTCACATATTTCAGCTGGACGTTTAGTAAGATATTTAAGGAAGGTGAATGAACATCTAACAAGAACTACTTTCTATTTGAATATATTTGGGATCTTGACAAGACTCACCTCAAAATCTCACTACTGTATTTTTTATTTCTTATTATAGCCATATGTGGCGCAATTGAGGAGTGTCAATGGCTGTGGTTATATATTGTTTATAATAAATCTTCTTTATTCGTATATGATCTTGTTTTCTGTGGTGAATTTAAATATTATTATTATCTATAAAACCAAGAATCATTATTTCGCCAATTGGCAACGATAATCGATTACAACGCCCTAAGCTAGCAGACCCTGAATTACGAAAAGCGACTTCAACAAGAAGTGTGACACGCATACTGCTGGAGATGCAAGACCTTATATGATAAGACCTTACCATATATCGAGCGATCCAAACAAAAAATCATTAGCGGTAGGCATTTGGAATGGGGAGGGTGTCTTTACTAGATTCAAGTAATAAGTATTTGTCATTTCATTACCGAATGAGTGTATCTAGCCAACATTTGGTACGTTCGAAGACTTCGAACGATGACAATGGTATACAGAAATAAAAACTTGATAACTATATTTTTATGTTGATACCTTGTCTAGTTTTGTAAATGTAGCTTCTCAAAACAGAATTGCACTACGTAAATAGTGACGATAGTAGTATTTTTATACGTTTCTTTAGCTGTACTGGTTAGTTTCGCAAAATTCCACTTAATATAATTAATAATTTCTTTTTATTAAAATATAAAATGTAGGTATCTAAGTTCCTAAGTTCTCTATGAAATTAAGCTTTTTTGCTGGAAACGGGCCATAGCATTTTTTCCTGGAATTTTTCATTATTCTCCTTGTTTTCTTAATTGGTATTTATACTTGATGCTTTAGAGCTTCTAATTATCAACCTGAACGAAAAAGCTTTTCCTAATTAACGCTTTTCTGATGAACGCCATTTTTATTCGATTATACTGAGAATGGTATTATTATTAAAGGGTTAAATAAGTCAGTGACGCCGTGAGAATCTTCTAAAAAAAATTAAAATATATTTTATTATAATGAGGATAAATTATGTAAAGGATACGAAGAATGTTATTCACTATAAAACCACTTTATTTGTATTAATATCCGTAATATACCTAGCTTAGTCGTATTATTTGTTTCTTTTGAAAATAAAGTTATCTTACCATTAATAGGTTCTCTATCTCTTGTAGTTATTTGATGGTCTCACATACAAATGTGTACCTACTTGACTAATTTTTGGGAAGATTATTATTTTCTAGGCAAATATCCAATTTAAACATAAAAACGTTTTGTGTAGAAACCGATTATATTTCGAGAAGGTAAATCCGATTACTTCTAATTATTTTAAAGTTTTTGTATATTAAGTATATATTTTGCAATAGTTTGTTTTACACTTGTTATACCGGGCTCGACCAATCATCAGGTCCTGTCTAAGTAAAATTTCGTCGCTTGAGTTTAAATTTTACCTATTTTTATGATCAATTGTTAATAATAACGAACAATAAATTTCAAAATAACAGTCGAAAATATTACAGGTAAATTTAAAAGCAGCAACACTGTGTACCGTTTTCCCATTTAAAATATATTGCCAATACCCGGCCACACTGAATTCTCTGTGTGAAACGCAGTATAGGTGAAGTAACTCGTTATATTCTGCTGTTACATCTAAATCACTATAAAGTCTTTTATTTGTTATTCAGAAGGCGTACCTTATCACGCCAGTTGTCTGCCATTTACGAGCGATGCATATACCATTTAATTTAAGTAGGTATAAACTTCTCGAGCTATTCGGGCTCGAACCCATAGCCTGACGGTTATAGGTCGAGTGCCTTACCTACTAAACCATCGGTTGTTAAGTAGCATGTTTGATTTATCAGATGCCAAAGTAACCCACGGAATTTTCTAGCTACTTTTTGAGTTCCGGAACGAAAAAATCCTGAATGAAATGTCTGCAGTCTTAAGATAAATATTCTTAGAGCCTATATACCAATAGTTTTATTTCACGACAAAATTGTATAGAAAATACAAGAATGTATGAGAGGAACGCGATAAGCTCTTGGAGCTAAAGGTGTAGCAACTAAATTCTCCTTTGGGTCAATTTAAATTAGAAAACGAAGCACCAAATATCTTACAGACAACACTTCCACAAACAGGGCTGGCAACGTTTTATCATACATAAATTGAAATCTATCTGTTCAGATTAGACAGCGAAATATTAAGGAATTAATAGCTCGTTTGTAGTGGAGTCCTGCTTAGGTAGTTTTCTATACCAACGTTCGGTACTTGACAGTGCAACCTTTCAATTTTATACACTATGCTCGTATATTAGAATGCTTTCACACTCAACACATGGATATATATTAGCAAGAAGGTCCATAGACAAAATCCACGAAATCCTGAAAGAGTTGGAAATGATATGGATATGGATATAAGAGCCTATGTGCACTGAAACTTTCAACTTTAAAGCTTTATCACAAATCTCGCAGTCCTCTGATAATCGATTACCAAAACAGTTTGAATTGCCTATATTTCTGATTAGGTGAATTATTTTGACATAACAAGTAACAAAATTACTCAAAATTTTAGATTCTTTCTATTTTTGGCACTCTTACAATCATTTCTACGCCAATGGAATTTCATCTTGCTAATTATACGCCGTCTTGCAATACCTTCCATTCTCTTGTTTTCTCTCCGAAGTAATTAGAAGTCGCATGAATGAGATCGATATAGGATTATGATTTCGTTTTGTATAACGGAAAATACTGGAAGATAAAAGGTGTTTAATTATGATTTCCAGAGTATAAGCATTCTGAATAAATATGTGCCAAGTGATTAGGTGTACTAAGAATCACATAGACAAGATCTAGGATAGGTACTAGGAAAATATAAATAAGGGAGAAAAGCAAAAACCCTGTGAATGTTGAACCGCCAAATTATTCAGCAGTTCTTATTATGTTGAGAACTCTTAAGATGCATAGTTGGCAACACCGTAAGAGGAAGATATAGAAATGAGGATTTATTTGGAAGATTTTTAGATGAGGCAGAAATTGGCAATACAAATAAATACGCCTGTTATTTGATCAAGGTGGCCGCGATCACGTGGGAGATTACCATACACGATATAGGACAATTCATCGACTACCTACTCATTCAAATAGTGTTTTGCCAACATATGAATTTTATTCTAGTGATATGGTCATTTAACAAAAGCAGTGTAGTCTTTTATGTGTACATCATATTTACAATCATAACTCAATATAAGTTTTAGAGGTAACGTTAACGTTAAGTGGAAAACGCCACCCAAGAAAGTTTCATGTTCATTCAAATGAATGTCATTGTGAGCACGTATTTGACATAGAACAGAATATAAACCTTATATACAGATACAGATATACAAACGTACTTACGAAATGTCAGCATTTCAAAAGCTCAAAATAATCACGATTGACTGAAAAAATCAACATAACCTGTAAAACTTATCTTTATTTATGATTTTAAATATAAAATTTGCATAGAAGACTACGCTGCTTTTGTTAAATAAGTATATACTCATATTTTGTCAAAACACTGTTTGAATGAGTAGAGTCACTGATTTCTCCATTATCGTGTATGTGGTAATCTCCCACGAGTCTCAGACCTTGATTAAATTACAGAGGATTTGTATTCAAAATAAATAGCTGAAAACTGTGGAGAGAGGAGATACCATGTGAGTGGAATGAGTGTGGTTTGAAAGATATAGATATTTATACATCAGTTTTTTCAGGAAGACGACGCACAAAACAGAGAGGCCAACAAGATCACCCGATTTAGCAGCATTAGTCAACCATCGTTTAGAAATCAAAGCTTGATAACCTGGATCATCTTAGAAATAGAAAACTGTTAAAAACAAATTAAATAACAAATGAGCAGTGAGCCGTGGCGTAATACAATATCAGCTCTTCGTAATTGACTATGATATTGCCATATTTAATTCAATATTTACGGTAGATATAATGAAATATTTTTTCAAAAAATTGGAGCAACTTTATTAGTTGGTGCACAGAAAAAAAACAAAATAATATTAATCCTATTGATGCAGGTAATTTTGAAATTAGATATAAATAAGACTTTTGGAACCAACTTCGAAAGTACCAGCACTAATAGAATTAATATTATTTTTTAATTTTGAGTGCACGAACTAATAAAGTGTTGTACAATTTTTTGGAAAAAATATATACCTATTCCACAATTTTGAGTGTTACATTAGTCACCAGAATCATTCAAAGTTCATCAAAGAAAATTACTTGTACATTACTTATCCAGAGATTTCCAAACATCGCGGAAATACACAGGCCTAACAATGCTGTGACTTGGACACCGTAAATTTGTGGTCCAATGTCCAATTAAATGTTGCTACATAGGAGTATAATCTCATCTTTAATTTGGCCGCCTCATATTTTCAACTTTCGAAAAAAATGCCCTCACCATATAGCGGATACACAGACCTATTTCAGACTTTACCACTGCTATAACTCGGAAACCTACGATTTTTTTAGATTTACAATTTATACGTTGGTGGATAATTTTATCGTCTCAAATTTTCGATTTTTGAAAAAGTTAAACCTTCTCCCTTTTGGGACCAGTTTTTTGGGGGAAGGACATTTTGTATGTCGATTTTTCATTAATCTAAAAGAAAAGCATGTTTTTGTATCTAAAGGACGTAAACATCCATTAAAAAAACATGCAGACGAACAGTCGAACTGTATACCTCCTCCTCCGTTTGATTATTTGGGTGATAGAAATGTTATAATTTACCTTGTTTACGCTTTTGAAATAATAATCTTAGCGGTATGAGATTTTATCATTTATATTTCTAATCTAATAGGGTAGGTACCTACGAGAGCAAAAATACAGGGTATGTAATTAAAAAAATATGTATCTTAGAATTATTCCGCAGTAATTACCTAAGGGTGCAACCATTATATTTTTTAAATAGATGTTACTCGCGGCTCCGTCCGAGCTACATGCCAATGAAAATGTTGTCGGAATAGATTTAACCGTTGCGGAGATTCGCTTTAACAAACAAATAGACAAAAATTAGAAAAATTGTTTTTTGTTATGAGTGACTCATTTCCTTCCATATACAATTAATTAGAACATCTTGTTTTGAATTTACAAAAGTTCACGATTTTATTATATCTAGATTTTTCTCAGAAATAAAAACAGTTATTCCTTATAAGATAAGCTACCTGCAAGAGAAATTCTAGTCGGAATCGCTTCTGCTGTTACGAAGATTACCCAGCACAAACATACAGACAGACAAAAAAAATGTTTTATTATTAGTGACACATATACTTCCTTATGCAGTCAGATAAAACCTGTTATTTTGACATTACAAACAGACACTTCGATTTTATTTATTACAAGTACCTACTTAATACCTACGATAGATAAGTATACATTTTATTTTTATCAGGAATCAGGCAAGCACGTATCCAGGGGATGAAATCCCGAAATTTTAAATTTTTAACAACTTTTTATATTTCACATGTGACAGCATTGAACATTATCGTTCAATTGTACGAATCGATTCAGATCGAGATCTTGGGATTTTTAGCTTTTTTGTTTGTTTTCTAATTGATCATTGCACGTGAGTGTTATAACCTTTAATTTATAGGTGTGTGTAAATAATATTACTATTAATAATAAATAAGAAGTCTATCTCGTAGAGTGAAGGGCCACAACAGGCTAAGAGAACTCGCGATGATATCAATTCATTAGGATATGGTTGTTGATCCGAAGGAAGTGTTGGAACGCTTGGCGAAGAAATAATCAAGGAAATTACTTTCTTAAGGTTTATGTTCTAGTAAAATTTAATACTGATTTAACTTTTGTTATAAACAGGTATTTTTGGTTGAACATTAAAAATGCTTAAACTTCTTTCAAACATACCCAGTAGCTGTTTATTGTAAACCTTTTACTGCATCTTTTTATTGCACTATAAATAATAATAGATTAAACGTCACATAATGGTTTAAGTTTTAATGTGTGATCCGCTTTACTCCGAATTTATTAAAATAGGTCCAAATTTCCTAATGATTTTGCGTCCATGAGCCCCACCCCCTAAACGAATTTATGGATTCTGGCCTGGAATCAGGTATCGAAATATAAGTTACGTAGCTTTTTGGTAGATGTAATATTAATAGTTATAGTTAGTTTTCTACTTTGCAAGTATTTTTCTCAGTTTTCACTTTTAGCGACCATTGTATTGTTATGGACGAAATATATTATTTAAAGTACCTACCTTAACTAAAACATATGTTTTCGAAAGCAGAAAATTATTATAATAAATTCTTAAATCACCTTGAAATTTCAAGACTAATATCTACAATAAACCTTGCATCAAGAATCTCCCAAATATTTTAACTGATCGCAAAAAACGCAGCTTTACGCATTATTTCTCATATTATAAATATCTACTAAGTATAACAGTTTTACAAAGCTAGTCATTTGACTTATAATCATTCCGTGATATCGATTAACTACCATTTACGATTTATAGATTACCTACCTGTTTTGACAAACCCAAACGGAGGAGGTATACAATTCGACTGTCTGCTTTTTTTTGTGCGCGCGTTGTATAGTAAAGGTACTCCGATTATGATGACTTTTGATTCATTTGAAAGAGGAGACTTGAAAAATGGTTCCATATTTGTAAACAGTCAAATCTGAAATCTGCTTCTCTTCAAAAAACACTCCCGAAGCGGGTGAAGGGGGCAGTTTTTCTCGAAAATCGAAAATCTGAGGTGGCGGAAAGATAGGATAATATCCAGAAACGTTTAAATTGAACATTTTTTCAAAACACCTACGGATTTCTAGTTACAGCGATGGGCAATTTCTTTCGAAAATTGAAAATCTGTGGATACCACATGAAAGACCAGATTATTTTTAGCATCATTTTTGATGAACATTTTTTCTTAGAGTTACGGTTTTCAAGTTACAGCGGTGGTAAAATCTAAAATACTTATGCGTATTTCCACCGCGATGTTTTGAGATCTCTAAATAATAACAAGTACAAGCAAGAATATACGTACTTTTTTTTGGTATTGGTGACGTTCAACGAGTGTGAAATAAATATTTTTTTGAAAAATTTTTACCGACGTTATTAGTTAGTTATTAATTCTATTGATGCTTGTACTTGTGGCGTGGGTGCCACAAGTTATCAATCCAACTGCATAAATTCAAAAGTAGCAGCACCAATAGAATTAATATTATTTTGTATTTTGCAGTGCACCAACTAAAATATTTCTTGTCAGTACGTTTCAGTGGGTAGCAGCTATGTGATGTCTTAACAGGGCATAGATACTAGTTCCTAATAATATTTTATCCTTTTAATTTATATTCAATACTAGCTGATGCCTGCGCAAAAATACCGGGAAACCATCTGTCTAATCTAGAAACAATGCAATAAATAATAATGACTTTTAAGTCTGTGACAATATTTGAGGTTAAGATCACTTGGGTTTTATTGGTAAGCAAAGAGCCATATTATGAGATCAGGAAAAGGCCTTTATTCCGGAATCACTAACAAACACCTCAGTGTGTAGAGGTACAGTTTTTGAAATATGAATATGACAGCTGATTATCAACCATAAATAACCATGCTAATCCATCTGTAGCTAGTTTGCCTAATATTCAGACTAGCCTGATAACTCCACTGAAAATTCAATTTTTCAAAAAAAGATTCAGCGCTCATACATATGTGTATACCTACATAATAAAAGGAGCAAAAAAAGTCGTCGCCGTGATACCACCGCCCTACGCACCCGGTTATCCAAAGAGCACACTGCGATTACATTATTGTCCGTTCGGGTGTGAGGGAACTGCGGCGGATTTCACACCGGTTTCACACGCTAATTACCAATTTAGAGTGTGTAGAGTCGAGAGAGCAGGTGTAGTGTGAACAAGCTCTCCCTCCCTATTCATGTTATACAAAATCTCTCATTGTCACCACATTCTAGTTAATAACTTTGTGTTGTAGATGTACCTATTCTATATGAACGTTTTCCAGACGCCAGTGTAAACCTAAATTATGTCATATATTCGCTTTTTCTTGTAGGTGTGTTTGCATTTGTGGGGTAAATTCTACAAAAAATGTTGATTCAAGTCATCATTTACTAATTGTAAATAGGATTCTATAATTTTTTATGGGTTTCGTTCTAACCCGCCTCCGAAATAGTTTCTTGCAGACAGAATTTGGGCAGTAGCCAAAACACGTTCTTATAAACAGAACACACAGAAAACTAACAGTCGGCTCAAAGATTTGGAATAGTTTAAAAACTATTAAAATTGTTCGCTGATTTTCCTCTGACTATGGCTACGTCCCAAATCCTATCAGAAACAGTTTCTTACAGACATGATTCTGCGCTGTGATCCTTCTTTTTCTCTTTCTTATTGTAAGTTCTATATGTAAGCCTTGGTCTCTTAGTCTCTTCATCGATTAAAAAACGAGTGAAAAGACAAGCAGCCTTATTCATAAACAAACTAAGTTCGGCAGTAGCTTGGTATCAGCGCCCTCTCCAGCGTTTACGGCGCCCCGGACAAAAATACAAATTGCCGTCCCTTAGAAAGATATATCTATTTTCTGTCTAAAATAAAAGTCAATTTTAAAGAAACGTATATTTAAAAAGAAACATACAACATAATTAGCATTAAAGAAATACAAAACAGTAAAATTAAACGGTACTCTAATAATGTTTTATTATTGCACAACCACATAAATAATACTTATATTCTATACAAAACTAAACAAAATATTATGAACTATGACAAAATAAGTAATAGTTATTTATTATACAAGGGAACAAAGTACTAGATTTTAGCTGGAGACAAAAAAACCGAGAGCTAAAATCTAATATTTTCCCGTGTATAATAAATACACTATTTATTTTTGGGACGGGAAAAACGATGATGAAAAATATTACAATATATTAAAGTCAGAAAATTTGAAGTTTTAAAGACAATTACCTTACTAAGGAAACCTTTAAAGTGATCAAATATCTGTCAATTTAATTCTGTCATTTGATTTATATGTATATATATCTAACCAGGAAAAAAATTCTCACTTTTTTCCGGTGAGGAAAAAAATGATACTATTTCAACTGTCAACAGAGATAAAAATAAAAAAAACTATTTTTCCGTGACGGGAAAAAAGTTTGACATTTTATCTCTGTTGACAGATGACAAAGTATCACTTTGTTCCCGGGCAGATATATATACACATAAATGTCAATCAAAACACCGAATTAAACTGACAGATATTTGATTACTTTAAAAGTTTCCTTAGCAACGCATGTCTAATTGTCGCCTACCACTTTAAAACTTCAAATTTTACTTCGATAATCTTCTGACTCTAATATATTGTAATATTTTTTTTAAATTAAATCATCGTTTTTTCTGTCAAAAAAAATAGGGAAAAATATTAGATTTTAGCTCTCGGATTCTTGTCTCCCTCCGCTGCGCGTCGGTCGACAACACAACCTCGAGCTATAATCTAGTACTTTTTTCCCTTGTATAATAAATAACTATTCTTCTGTCTCGGAAAAAAACTTTTTTTTCTTACTTTCATATCTGCAATTTTTTTATTATATCTTTTAAGTTTATTTTGTCAGCAATTTCATGCTCAATCGCCAAAATGGCCAAACCATTAAGACGATTTTGTGTTGTGGTGGAGCGTAAAAAGATCTTAATAATTTTAATTTGGAGAAACTTCTTTCCCCACTTGAAACAGTGATGAGTGAGTCCATTGCTTAAAACACTTTTATAATCATTTGGGCTAAATTTTCGACCAGTTCCAACGGATGAAAATTTGTAATTATACATTAGCTTAGGAGGACCTTGCTTTTATTTTTTTACTGCGAAACCTGTCAGCTTTTTTTCGTCAGACATTCTGAAGCAAATAAAACAAAATAAACTATTAAATGATCATAATCTAGCCTTCATAAAAAATGCTAAACTGCAAGTATCACACAATATAGGCGAAGTTTCATTCAACTCAAAACTAAATAAATAAAGTGCTACTATTAAGACATAGAAACATCCTAGAATTAACAAAGACCCGAAATTAATTTTATTTGTTATCATTTAAGAAAAAAGTATTCGAGTCCGAGATGGATTTATCAAATAAATTAAAATTTACAAATGTACTTACCTTTAAAAATTAAGAAACAGATTTATAAAATTGACAAATATTTTTCGATAAACTCAAACAGCTTCAACGTAATATAAACTTGTTCTTATTATCACCGATATATGCTTCCGAGTAATGAAACAGGTCATTTATAATTATAGGTAATAGACAAGTCAATTATTTCCTATTCATTTCTCATACAAGTTCATACAGCGCCCTGTCTGCTCTTTTATGCGGTACACAACATAGTGTACGTTAGGTGCTGAGTGCCAGTCGTTTTCTAGCATTTGGGCAAAATCGACAAGTATAAATTTCAATTAATTGGTTATTTAACCTATCAATATTTTGTCACATCCAGAACAAAATTGGCGCCCCATAGATTTGGCGCCCCGGACAAATGTCCGGATTGTCCGCCCCCTAGAGCAGGCCCTGTTGGTATGATACTAAAGCTGGCACGTATGATATTATCTTTACCATAGTAACAAACAGACAAACTTAACTATACTAAAATCAACTTACATAGTCGGCTTATGTGAACAAATGAACGCGTTGATCTCGCAGCGATGGCGATTTCACTCTTAACAGGGCAGCATTCTGGGTCACTCGAAATAAACGTTGAAATAATTTAGAGAGAACGGTGGTGTATCTTTAGTGGATTTTCTTATTTATCTCTTCTAGGAAATAATTGGAGAGTTGGATCAGGGGTTGGGGGCAATTGGAGTTTTTGGAAATTGATGGTTTTCTAATGAATAAATGAGAAGGTTAACTAAGAGAAGTGTAAATAATTTAAATACTTAATCTAATTATTATGCAAGCGGAAAATTTAATTTTGTTTTTGTTACATAAGGTATAAAGGGCATCCTTAACTGATTTGACCAGGCCCTAGTTCCTAAACTAATCGAGATATTTAGGCTAGGTTAGGTTAGAAAAATAGGTATATTTTTAGCATTAAAAATGCTCTAAAATTTCAGTGTCGATTTTCTTAAGCCTAATGTCGCTCTTGAAAAATCAACCTCTAACCTTAAAAGTTTAAATTACGCCCTGTGAAGTTTTAAACAAATTGGGTCGTTGCATGCATTGGATTTTTTATGATTTATTAGTTTCAGTTTGTCCACGTTTTTGAAAATGAGATCAAATTCCCGCTTAAAACGTCACACGTCCCGGCTCCAGTAATGAACAAGTAGTTTGTTCGGGTGCGCAACACTTTGTAATAGTCACTTGCTTTGCAAATTTGATTGTCTGATATGCGTCCACCATAACCACCAGATATAAAATTTACAATCCCGCTTGGGCGAAACCAAATATAAAACGAAAATTTAATTTCATGTTGAAAACTAATTGTCGCTGTCACAATGATTACCGACATAATGCATAAGATCACCAATGCCAGTTGAGCGGGAACTGTGACGTCGTACGCAACAATATATATATATATATATATATATATATATATATATATATATATATATATATATATATATATATATATATATATAGAAATTTGTCATGGAAGTACGACAGTATTTGTTAGATCACTAACAATGGGGCTTAATTGAGAAGACTTTGTTTGCTCACCGAGCTTTCGAAAATGTTTATTTTCTTTTTCAAGGCTAAAAACAGGATACAAAGCAGTTATAGAAAAAATTATATATAGTGTACAAATTATATAAAAAGACTTACTATGCAAGTGAGGTTACATCTTTAAATTAACAAAACATAAGTACGGATACATTTTCTTCATTAGATTAACAGTAAGGAACATCACATATTATAATCACTGAACCGTTTAACGTAGAAAATATAATAGGTGAAGATTCAGTGGCTGTCTATTTGAAATAGCTAAGGAAGAATGAGAAAGAACAAAAAAACTTTAACGGAACTATTGCTTTTTCTTTCCTTGAAGTTGATGGATAGAGGGAAACGAAAACATAGTTTTTTGGTTTGAATGTGTTGGATTTGGCGGGCTAACCATCGTGTATGACAATTAAAATGTCAAAGTATAGAACATAGTTATTCTATAAAGCAGAGAGTAGAGAATAACAAATTGATGAAATACCTTCAACATAAAACAAGCTTGATGAATGTATTAATCCTCATCTTGAAAGGATGAAATTTGTGTTGTTTAAGGATTCTCCTTATTGTTGTGCGTGATACACCAGATGCGTCGGACAGTTTCCTAGTACTGAGGGTCGGATCCATTGCTACATGACCTAAAGCATCCACTTCCATCGCTTCGTGTCTTTCATGCACCCTTTTTTTATTTTCGACTGAACCAGTAGCTTCAAATTTGGAAAGTATTTGCAAAACGTAAGTAGTTGAGACATTTCTTTCAGGATGAGGTTCGTTAAATAAATTAACTAGTATTCGCGCAGATTCGTCATTCTTATAAAACAATCTTAAAATTTCCACCCTTTCTTCTACGGAATACATCATTTTATTCTAGTGAAAACCACAAGCGAGTTAAAACGGTGGTAAGATTCGTAAAAATTCACCATGAACTGAGGTAAATAAAGGAGTTAATAGTATGGTCTCTATCTGTTTGAACCAACAAAAAAAATCTGAAATGCCAGTGTGAAAACAGTAATTTTCTTCAAGGTCAATTACAAATATTTTACCTTTTCGTTTCGTTACGGATGGAAGTTTTTGAGCAAAATCCCTATTCCAAATCAGTATATATACTTAGAATAAAGACTGGGAAATCTGTCGATAAATGGGTTTTAATTGAGAAGAATCTGTTTGCTCACCGAGCTTTCGAAAATGTTTATTTTCTTTTTCAAGGCTAAAAACAGGATACAAAGTAGTTATAAAAAAAAATATATATAGTGTACAAATTATATGAAAAGACTTACTATGGAAGTGAGGTTACATCGTTAAGTTAACAAAACATAAGTACGGATACATTTTCTTCATTAGATTAACAGTAAGGAACATCACATATTATAATCACTGAACCGTTTAACGTAGAAAATATAATAGGTGAAGATTCAGTGGCTGTCTATTTGAAATAGCTAAGGAAGAATGAGAAAGAACAAAAAAAACTTTAACAGAACTATTGCTTTTTCTTTCCTTGAAATTGATGGATAGAGGGAAACGAAAACATATTTTTTTGGTTTGAATGTGTTGGATTTGGCGGGCAAATCATCGTGTATGACAATTGAAATGTCAAAGTATAGAACATAGTTATTCTATAAAGCAGAGAGTAGAGAATAACAAATTGATGAAATACCTTCAACATAAAACAAGCTTGATTAAAGAAAAAGACAAACAAGAAGCGAAGTGATGGCCTTTCACCATAAATTAAATGAAACCAAGTCTAGATGAAGACCATAGAACCACAAATTTGCCAAAAATTATATACAATTATATAACCTATAAGTAACATGCCAGCTTATCTATTTTCACTGTAGGTGCAATATTTGGAAATTATGAATGAATATATGGAACTCACTCCTTGCACATTAGAGCATTTGTTAAATCGCATTGGGTTCTTTGCTTATTTCAATCATTTTGTGTATTAGCCTCTTTGTGTAGTTGGACTCCTTAACCAAAATAGCAACCCCTTCAAAGTTAGGGTTATGGTGTTTCTGGCAGGCATGTTGGGCCAAGGCACAGTTGAGCTTTTTGATTTTACAGTCACTTTTATGAGCCACTATTCTATTGCTAAGTTGTCTTTTAGTTTCCCCTATGTATACCAATTCACAATTATTGTGACAAGGTATTTTATAAACAACATTTCCTTGTTTTGCCAATTGAAAACTTATCCTTAAGATTGGAAAAATTATAACCAATTAAGTTCATGTTCCTCTTAGCTACTTTATTACAATTAAGGACTTCTTTTATTACACACACTAATTTGGGAGTTAGTTCCTTAATCCATGGAATCGAAAAATAGCCAACAAGCCCGTGCTGTTGTTGAGACATAGGAATAACAGAGGAAGTACGGCTATTATCACGAGAGGGACTACTGTACAACAGCTTACGCAATAGGTTACTGGGGTAAGAATTGTCAAGTAATATTTGATATAATTTGTCAATATTATTCCTCAACAGAGATGGATGGCTTATCCTTATAATTCTGTTCTTAAAACCCAGAATCAGGTTGATCTTGATTCTTTTGTCATGATACGAGCAATAGTTAAGGTACCTACCACTGCTCGTAGGTTTCTGATACCAATCTAAGATGACAGTCTGGTTATCAGTGCGAATGGTCCTGGTGTCAAGAAAGGAGTTTTTCTGTTCCCTTTCGATCGTAAATTTCAGATTTGAATTATAAGAATTAAATATTTGTAGGGTTATATCATAAGCATCTGCCGGAATTGAACAAATTATGTCATCTACATATCTCTTTAAAAAGGGAACTTCGAAAGGTAGTTTACGCAAACAGTCGTCCAATAGGTCATCCATGACAAAGGCTGAAATTATTGGTGAAATTGTAGACCCCATCGGGGTACCAAAAACCTGTGAGTATATTTCTCCTTGGTATGTGAAGATCGTACTTTCGAAAATGAATTAAATTGCCAACAAGACTCTACACTTAATTCACAGTACGATTGAATCTCCTGCCAATGTCTATTAATACTGGATGCCGCTAGATCATAAGGAATGTTTGTAAATAGGGATGATACGTCAAGGCTGATCAACACAGAGTCTGGAGGTAATTGAAAGATATTCATGAAATTGGCAAATTGGAAGGAATCTTGAATAAAGTAATTATTATTTTTATTGTAGGCAGTCGTTAATATTCGCATGATGAATTTGCCCAAGCCAGAGTTGGGAGTGCTGATAGAAGAGATGTTCGGTCTAAGAGAAAGAGGTTCTTTATGGATCTTTGGTAGAGCATAGAAAAGATGCAATATACAGTATATGACTCTGTACCAGCCAGATTCTATGTTCTACCCATCCGGCATTGGCAAGAGATTCAATCGTACTGTGAATTAAGTGTAGAGTACTTCTTGTCTGCAATTAAATTCATTTTCGAATACTCACAGGTTTTTGGTACCCCGATGGGGTCTAAAATTTCACCAATAATTTCAGCCTTTGTCATGGATGACCTATTGGACGACTGTTTGCGTAAACTACCTTTCGAAGTTCCCCTTTTAAAGAGATATGTAGATGACATTATTTGTTCAATTCCGGCAGATACTTATGATATTACCCTACAAATATTTAATTCTAATAATTCAAATCTGAAATTTACGATCGAAAGGGAACAGAACAACTCCTTACCATTTCTTGACACCAGGACCATTCGCACTGATACCCAGACTGTCATCTTAGTTTGGTATCAGAAACCTACGAGCAGTGGTAGGTACCTTAACTATTGCTCGCATCATGATGAAAGAATCAAGATCAACCTGATTCTGGGTTTGTAGAACAGAATTATAAGGATAAGCCATCCATCTCTGTTGAGGAATAATATTGACAAATTATATCAAATATTACTTGACAATTCTTACCCCAGTAACCTATTGCGTAAGCTGTTGTACAGTAGTCCCTCTCGTGATAATAGCCGTACTTCATCTTTTAATCCTATGTCTCAACAACAGCAAGGACTTGTTGGCTATTTTTCGATGCCATGGATTAAGGAACTAACTCCCAAATTAGTGTATGTAATAAAAGAAGTCCTTAATTGTAATAAAGTAGCAAAAAGGAACATGAACTTAATTGGTTATAATTTTTCCAATCTTAAGGATAAGTTTTCAATTGGCAAAACAAGGAATGTTGTTTATAAAATTTCTTGTCACAATTGTGAATGGGTATACATAGGGGAAACTAAAAGACAACTTAGCAATAGAATAGTGGCTCATAAAAGTGACTGTAAAATCAAAAAGCTCAACTGTGGCTTGGCCCAACATGCTTACCAGAAACACCATAACCCTAACTTTGAAGGGGCTGCTATTTTGGTTAAGGAGTCCAACTACACAAAGAGGCTAATACACCAAATGATTGAAATAAGCAAAGAACCCAATGCGATTAACAAATGCTCTAATGTGCAAAGAGTGAGTTCCATATATTCATTCATAATTTCCAAATATTGCACCTTCAGTGAAAATAGATAAGCTGGCATGTTACTTATAGGTTATATAATTGTATATAATTTTTGGCAAATTTGTGGTTCTATGGTCTTCATCTAGACTTGGTTTCATTTAATTTATGGTGAAAGGCCATCACTTCACTTCTTGTTTGTCTTTTTCTTTAATCAAGCTTGTTTTATGTTGAAGGTATTCCATCAATTTGTTATTCTCTACTCTCTGCTTTATAGAATAACTATGTTCTATACTTTGACATTTTAATTGTCATACACGATGGTTAGCCCGCCAAATCCAACACATTCAAACCAAAAAACTATGTTTTCGTTTCCCTCTATCCATCAACTTCAAGGAAAGAAAAAGCAATAGTTCCGTTAAAGTTTTTTTGTTCTTTCTCATTCTTCCTTAGCTATTTCAAATAGACAGCCACTGAATCTTCACCTATTATATTTTCTACGTTAAACGGTTCAGTGATTATAATATGTGATGTTCCTTACTGTTAATCTAATGAAGAAAATGTATCCGTACTTATGTTTTGTTAATTTAAAGATGTAACCTCACTTGCATAGTAAGTTTTTTTATATAATTTGTACACTATATATAATTTTTTCTATAACTGCTTTGTATCCTGTTTTTAGCCTTGAAAAAGAAAATAAACATTTTCGAAAGCTCGGTGAGCAAACAAAGTCTTCTCATTTAAGCCCCATTGTTAGTGATCTAACAAATACTGTCGTACTTCCATCACAAATTTCTTTACTATTGAATATTCTTACTAGCTTACTCTGAATCTTCTATTATTGCATACTGTCTTTTTACAAAGTCTCTCATGCCGACAATTCTCCCAAATATATACCCGAAAAAGACTCTTCTGATCTTACTAGCCGCCTCTGGTCATTGATCACAGCAACAGCCGCCACAGGATTTTTTTCTTAATCCTTTGTCGGCATCCTAGTGAGCACATGCGTCGCACTCTTTGTCAGCGGCCGCACTCGAGATCCCCATGGCTCGCGCAGAAGCATCAAAAGGACGCCGCCTGTGGCAATTTGTTAACAATATCTCGGCCGAATTCGTTATTGAACATTATCGTGTAAGTAGTTTCAAAATGGCGACCGCTCAAAGTTATAGATGTAATCAGTACCTACAACTTTTTTTCGAATCAATTTTCCATTAAATGCACAGAAAAAAAGATAAAAATTATTAAGGAAAAAATAAGAAATATTGGTAAATATGAATACTCAATATAAATTTGATGTAATTGTACATTTTAAAATAGATAAAATATATAGGTAGTATATTTATTGATAAGAAATAGGCGAAAAAAAATGTTTGCCTTGAAGCGGAACGCGAACCCTATCTGCTTTACTTATATGCACCAGCCAAAACAACCTCTAACACTCCACGCTCAAGGCTATGACACATGCGGTTAAAAATGGACAATTGACATGTAGGTATATCAACGAAAAGGTTGTTCAAATTTAAATTCAATGAATTTTGAGAGATAAACCTTTCCGGTGGCTATAAGGCGTGGGGATTTTTTTATTTGTTTTTCTGGGAAAATCGAAAAAAACATTAAATAGGGAAAAACACATTCTATGATAATTTTTTTATTGATGATTCTGAAACTTTATAAAATAAATCCGTGTTTTTTGTTTTCTTTTAAAAATTGTATTTTAAAGAAGAAGTTCTAAAACACTAAAAATTAAATTGGTTCAAAATATGTGCGTTTCAGTGCCCTGTGACGTCACAGTTCCCGCTCAACTGGCATTGGTGATCTTATGCATTATGTCGGTAATCATTGTGACAGCGACAATTAGTTTTCAACATGAAATTAAATTTTCGTTTTATATTTGGTTTCGCCCAAGCGGGATTGTAAATTTTATATCTGGTGGTTATGGTGGACGCATATCAGACAATCAAATTTGCAAAGCAAGTGACTATTACAAAGTGTTGCGCACCCGAACAAACTACTTGTTCATGACTGGAGCCGGGACGTGTGACGTTTTAAGCGGGAATTTGATCTCATTTTCAAAAACGTGGACAAACTGAAACTAATAAATCATAAAAACTCCAATGCATGCAACGACCCAATTTGTTTAAAACTTCACAGGGCGTAATTTAAAATTTTAAGGTTAGAGGTTGATTTTTCAAGAGCGACATTAGGCTTAAGAAAATCGACACTGAAATTTTAGAGCATTTTTAATGCTAAAAATATACCTATTTTTCTAACCTAACCTAGTCTAAATATCTCGATTAGTTTAGGAGCTAGGGCCTGGTCAAATCAGTTAAGGATGCCCTTTATACCTTATGTAACAAAAACAAAATTAAATTTTCCGCTTGCATAATAATTAGATTAAGTATTTAAATTATTTACACTTCTCTTAGTTAACCTTCTCATTTATTCATTAGAAAACCATCAATTTCCAAAAACTCCAATTGCCCCCAACCCCTGATCCAACTCTCCAATTATTTCCTAGAAGAGATAAATAAGAAAATCCACTAAAGATACACCACCGTTCTCTCTAAATTATTTCAACGTTTATTTCGAGTGACCCAGAATGCTGCCCTGTTAAGAGTGAAATCGCCATCGCTGCGAGATCAACGCGTTCATTTGTTCACATAAGCCGACTATGTAAGTTGATTTTAGTATAGTTAAGTTAAGTTAAGAAAAAATTCAGTAGCTTCAAATTTGTAAAGTAGTTGCAAAACGTAAGTAGTGAAGACATTTCTTTCAGGATGAGGTTCGTTAAATAAATTAAGGAGTAGGAGTTACGGGACTGGAAAATGTAGCAAAGTTGTTCTCCCTTGAAACAAAAATTGACAAGCCCAAGTATTTTTCCCTATTTCGATTTTAAAGTAAATACTTACAATAAAGTCAATACATACAGTTTTCATTGGTCCGCCCTATATATATATATATATATATATATATATATATATATATATATATATATATATATATATATATATTTGTTGGAAATGCAGTCATTTAATAAATAAAATTCCCAACAAAAATCTATTTCATCAAATAATAAACCAGTCAAGAATATATATATATATATATATATATATATATATATATATATATATATATATATATATATGAAAGGGTAGTCGCAGCAGACAGTAACTATGTTGGTTAGAATAATTCAGGTCATAGGGCCTAAAAGGGCATTCAATGCAAGATCTTCATGTAAAATCGTATATTTCGGCTTAGTTTAAATTTCAGCCTTCATCAGCGAAACTAAAAAATATTACAAAACCACAATGTATATGATATTTCTATCAATAAATATTAAGTACTCACAACATGGATCTATTTATATATAGTAAAGTTCAAAATTTCCATATTCACAGGAAAATAATATTTTCTATACAATTTAATTTTATACAGATGCAATCTCAAACATTTATATTTTATATATTTTCAATGAGACATAAAACAAAATAAATAGACATTTCTAAATTTTAATTTTTTATTGTTATAGAAACCAAAATTGTCAAGTAATTTGAGGAATTTGAAAATTTTGTTCTTGAGATCTATTATAATTAAATTATTATTTTCTATTTGTATAGAAAAATATGTATTATGTTATCAAAATAATTTTGAGTCTGAATAAGGGATGAAACATATACAAGAAAAACTAAACACATAGAGCAATATCTGTTTCAATTTCTTTTGTCTTTTTCTATCAGATCGCAGTAAATGTTGCTAAGACCATTGATATCTGTTTTATTGTTCATCGTAGGTTTCTGTTGAATGTGACACATTTCAAGGAAAACTCGTTTTTCTGTTTTTTTTCTGTTTCAAGAACTTTTACATTTTCAAAATCAATGTTATGTTTCGTATTTTTAACGTGGGAAGCTAAGGCACATCTGTTTGGTTTTAATCTTATATCACTACGATGTTGAATCAATCTATTCCTTAAAAGTTGTGAAGTTTGACCAATGTAAAATTTTTCACATTCAAGACATTTCAATGAATATACAACATCGGATTTATTTAAGGCATCTATGGAGTCTTTTTCAGTATAAAACATATTTTTATTGGTAACTAAGTTGTATTGAGCAATTTTTAAATTCATGTTTTCCGCATTTATGAAGATTCTATTGAGTTTGTTTGTTAGATGTTCAATATACAGATGAACTGCATATTTTGGGAGTAATCTATTAGTTTGTGGATTTTCTTGGGCTTCATTTAGGATTCTCCTTCGTGGAAGGTATAGAAGTACTATATATAAACTTTTTAAAAAACATTTACCATGATCTTAAACAATTTTTCTAATGCTTGTGATTTCAAATTTGTATGAGTAATAAGTTCTATTATTTTCTTCAATCCAAGAATTAGATTTATCTTCATTTTTATACTATGGTAAGATTTATAATGAATATATCTTCCAGATGACATAGGTTTTTGATACCAATCAAGTCACAATATTATCAGTCCCTCTTATTAATCTGGTATCTAGGAATGGAACAGATCTTTGTTTTTCTTCTTCTATTGTAAATTTCAGATGTTGGTCAAAATTGTTAAAAATCGTGAGAACGTAGTAGTCATTTAAATTCTATTTATATTTAAAATAAGAAACCAACATTTCTTAATTCAATAACAAATGGAAACATATAGAATATAAATTGCAACAAATTTTTATAATATTAAGATCCAAGAAAATCAAAATGAGTCAACAAGGCAACAACTCTGTTAATGATAACGCTAGTGTTAATGCTAACACTAACGTAGATCATATTGAACCATACAAGTTGAGTAAAATTTTCTCAATAATTCCTGAATTTGATGGTAATCAAATATTTCTAAATACTTTTATTTTGTCATGTACAACTGCATTTGGAATGGCTATAGGTAATCAAAGAATTCTCCTTAGCTTACATATCAAAAACAAACTTCACGGTCGCGCTGCAGAATTAATAATTTCACGCAACCCTGCTACATGACATGATATAAAAACGCTACTAGAAAGTCATTTTGGAGATACGAGAGACTTATTATCTCTTATCCAAGACAAGACCTACAGAGATTTAGGCAACTACCTAATGAATCTCCTTTAACCTTCATCACCAGGCTATAAACACATGAAGCTAAAATGTACGCTTCAATAAATAAAAAAAATTATCTATCGAAGAAAAGAATGCGCAGACACGTCTAGCGGAAACTATGGCCCTTAATACACTCTTGACAGGCTTAGAACCTAAGCTAGTTCAAATTGTAAGAGCTAGTGACCCTGTAGACATACTGACAGCAACAAATAGAATTAGGAGAGAACTTCAATTAAATTATTTCGAAAATCAGAAACATCAGAATACAAACAAGAATACGGGTTTACAACAACGCAAACCAATTAATCTCCCTCCTAAACATTGTCCAAATTGCAAACGAATTGGTCATGCAACTAATGAATGCAGACAGAGACCTTTCCAACAAAACTTCAATCAAAACTTCCAAGCTTTCCAAGCCAGACCACAATTTCAGTCAAACATTCATCAAAAACCAAATCCTCCAAATAATTTCCAGCAAAATCAATATTTTACAAATATATTCTGTCATACGTCCTAATCCCAATATAGGTAATATCAGACCATGCGTCGTCCAACAAAATCCGAATTTCAGTAGATTCCAACAAAACCCTAATTACCATATCAATCAATCCGATAACTATTATGATGAATCATATCATTACGAACCTGAAGAATTGCTCATATAGTAATTACAATCCACAAGAAAACTTCTATAACTATCAACAAGAACAAATTAATCTAAGTGAAAACCAGGATTTTCACGTAAGCCCAATAGTTCCAACAGATCCTCCTCCAGAGAAGAAGTCAGACATAGAACAGCTTCAAACCCAAATTCAAGCAATCAATCTTCAAGATTACAACCCCAATCTGAACTTCCCCGAACAGAGCTACTTATAAATCCTCTGCTCGCTGTGAAATCACAAAATTTATTTTACATTACAGACTCGACAAATCAAATTTCTCGTTGAGCTGAACTTTCTTTCTTTAAACCTCACGTTTGTCAAAAATTTCCCCCAGCGATTTCCCGAGAATGTAATAATTCAAGGAATCACTAATCAAAAAGTTCATATTACTGAATCTACACTCGCTCCTTTTAACCGTACAGATCCACACAACGTCTATATTTGTAATTTAGATATAGATTTTGATGGACTTCTAGGCTCAGACTTCCTCGAACATTATGATTGCGTAATTAACATCAAAGCTAGAGAATTAAAAACAAATTTTAAAACCGTCCAACTTCACAAAGCCTCAGACAATGTACAAAACATCGAAACCAAGAACACAGAAAGAACAACTAACATAATTAGAATAGAACCAAGAATCGAACAAGTTTATAAATTGAAATGCAATTTATCAAACACTGACGCATTATTAACAGGTATAGAAATAGAAAAAGTACGCCTTCCGCATGCTTTAGTAAAAGTTAATGAAAATGGCGAATATATAACAACAATTCTTAACGCAAACGCAATTCCTAAAGAAATTAATTTTTCAGATATTAACATAGAACCTATACAACATTTTTCTGTTAACAATCTTAGCGAATACGAACACGACATACAACAAGACAGAATTCCCGAAATACTTAACCAACTTCGATTTGAGCATCTAAATGATGAAGAATCAGAACTCTTAACAAATCTGTGTATTGAATTCTCAGACATATTTTACCTCGAAGGAGACAAATTGACTTTTACGAACGAAATTAAACATTCCATTAAAACTAATTCCGACAAACCAACATTCACCAAGTCTTATAGTTATTCGCAAATACACAAAGATCAAATTAAATCCCAGATCAATAAAATGCTTGATCAAGGCATTATTAGACCTTCATGTTCACCTTTTTCATCTCCTGTTTGGGTCGTCCCTAAAAAAATGGACGCATCCGGCAAACAAAAGTGGAGGGTAGTTGTAGATTATCGTAAGCTCTACGAAATCACAATTAACGATAAATATCCGCTGCCAAATATTTCAGACCTCTTAGATCAACTTGGCAAATGTCAGTATTTTTCTACTCTAGACTTAGCTTCTCGATTTCATCAGATCGAAATTGATCCACAAGATATTCAGAAGACCGCCTTTTCAGTCGAGAATGGACACTTCGAGTTCGTCCGAATGCCTTTCGGTCTCAAAAATGCCCCTTCAACTTTTCAGAGAGTAATGGACAATATATTACTCGGTATACAAAATGAGCGTTGTCTAGTTTATATGGATGATATTATTGTATATTCCCATCAATACATGAACATATTAACAGACTGACTGACGTTTTTACGAAATTCAGACATGCAAATATGAAAATCCAACCGGATAATTGTGAATTCCTCCGCAAGGAAGTAGCCTATCTAGGACATCTTGTTACTAAAGATGATGTCAAACCAAACCCATCTAAGGTTGAATGTATCATAAATTTTTCAACACCTAAGAACCAAAAGGACATAAAATCTTTTCTAGGTTTAGCCGGTTACTACCGAAGATTTATCGAAAAATTCGCTAGAATTTCAAAACCACTAACCAGACTTCTCAAAAAAGACGTTCCATTCCATTTTGATTCCGATTGTTAACAATTATTTGATGAATTAAAGCAAGCCCTTATCTCTACCCCAATGCTCATATATCCAAACTTCGAAGAGCCTTTCATTCCCACAACAGACGCAAGCGCTTTTGCAATTGGTGCAGTACTCTCTCAAGGAATAATTGTTAAAGATCTTCCCATAGCTTATGCATCAAGAACTCTTTGCAAAGCAGAAACAAAATACTCCACCATTGAAAGAGAATTACTTGCGATCGTTTGGGCAGTAAAACACTTTAGACCCTACATCTTTGGAAGAAAATTCACTTTAATCACAGACCATCGTCCCTTAACTTGGCTTTTTTCAGTAAAAGATACAGGTAGTCGATTAGCAAGATGGAGACTAAAGCTCGAAGAATATGACTACGAGATTAAGTACAAACCCGGAAAGATAAACAAAAATGCAGATGCTTTTTCCCGCATTAAAGTTAATCATATCCAAAATTTATCAAAATTCCAATCTGAATACAATCTTATTCAACTTTTGTTTGTAATGAGAACACAGATGAAGATATCCCCGAAGATCAAAAGAACAACCCTGAATTTCTAGAAAACATGTATAAAGAATTTGATACATTTGTAAATTTATACAAGACTAAATCCCTTTTGGACTATTCGAAAATAGAATCAAGTAACGGACAATTACTAGATAAGAATAATAAAAATATTTTTACTTTTTATTTCTTAGACAAAACTAACTGAACGAAATTCAAGAAAAAATTATTGAGGATATTTTTGAAGAGAACTACGACTTCGAACATCTTAAAATTAATGTATTATTTAGCAAAACTGTGAAAACTAGAAAATATTTTATAATAGCAATACCATATAATCCAGATACAGTAATTGAATATTTATTTGGAGCCCTTTTCAAAGATCAAGACCTTTTCCAGGACAACCAGACATACTGTGTTGAAACTAGTATTGATTTACCCATACTAGAAATTTTATCATTCATTACTTCAGATAAACAACTCAAATTAAAATTTTTTCAAAACCATACCAAAACTCCAGATACAGACGAAATTCCCCTTATCATTGACCAAAATCTTAATGGCAAGGTGAATTTACACAGAGGAATAAACGAGACTATTCATCGAACATGAGAAAGATATAACTGGAACGGACTGACAAAAGACGTTGAGAACTTTATAAACACTTGCGAAATATGCCAAAAAATAAAGCATATAGGAAAAATCTCGACAGACCACTCGTAATCACAGAAACTCCAAAAACACCGTTCGAACGTATTAATATAGACATATCAGAAGTTCCTAACAGAAATTATGCCTTAACAATACGCGATGAACTCACAAAATTCAGTCAGGCTTACCCTATCAAAGTCAAATCTGCAAAATCAGTAGTTAATACCCTTCTCTTATATTTTCAACATTATGGCACTCCCCTTCGAATACATTCCGATTATGGCCGAGAGTTTGATAATTCTCTACTTAGAGACCTCTGTACATTGTATAACATAAAGATGACATTTTCCAGCGTAGGACATCCGCAATGTAACAGATCTCCCGAACGATTTCATTCGACTCTGTTAGAAATGATTAGAGTCAATCTCCCGAATATCCTAACGAACATCCCTTTAATGTTTTACCATACGCAGTTATTTGCTACAATTCAGCAAATAAAACTCATGGTTTCACTCTTCGGACATACTTCAAGTAGACCGAAAGAGCAGCTATACAATGAAAAAGAATTAATAACAAAATATGTTAGAGATCTGAATAACAGACTTTCACATTTTTATAAAATAGCCAGAGAACGCACTAAAAGTAAGAAACAGAAAGCTAAAGATCGTTTCGATAAGCATGTACACGAAAATACTCCAAATTTTCAAGTAGGAGATAAAGTATTTATTAAAGAGTCACAACTAAAGAACAAGTTACAGAATAAATTTAATGGTCCATACGAAATTTTACAAATTTTCAATAATTCAGCTATTTTACTTAATTCTAATACTAATCAACAAACAAAAGTTAATTTCGACCGTATGAAACCATATTCTGAAGACTAAAATGTTTTCAGGTACCCCCTATTGGTCAATATGGCCTTTTGCCAATTTCAAATTGATCCTATAAACAACACGATAGGAGTCTTCTATCACGATGGAACAAGAATTATCATCATCAATGACAAGTGGACTCTACTAGTACACAAGAACATTACAGGACTTTCAGCTGCATATGAAAACAACAACAAAATTTTGGACACTATACGTAATACTTTGAAACCAGATTATCACGCTATGAATATTTTTCGTTCTGACGTACAGACACACGTAGATTTACTAACACAAATATCTAAAACCGTACAAGAGAAATTCAACGAAATCATCATAGATACAAAACGCGTTAAAAGAGGTTTAGTGAACATTATAGGAAGCGTATTTAAAACCATAACAGGCAGCTTAGATGCTACAGATGGTGAATTTTATATAAAAAATATAGAAAAACTAACCAATGATCAACATCACATTGAAAACCTTATTAAGAATCAGATTTCAGTATCATCCTCTCTAATTAGAACTTTCAACGAAACAATACAAAATTTAACAATTGATAGAAAAACATTTAATGGCGATATTTATAAAATTGGAAGAGCAATTCATGATATTAACAACCGAGTTAAAATTGTTGAAGCCAAACTTAACTTTTTGCAAATATGCGAAAAGTTAATAAAGAGTTATTTGATTATTGAAGATAATTTAAATGACATTATAAATGCAGTAACATTTGCAAGATTGAAAATAACTCATTCTTCAATTATTTCACCACAAAACTTGGTATCAGCTCTTCAAGAGATATCACAAAACCTTGTGAGAAACAATCTCCCTTTACCAGTAAAAATCTCTAAAATTGCACAATATCTTCAATTAATAGAGCTTGAAGCATATCAACACGATAACCAAATAGTCTTCATTTTGAAAATAACTTTAGTTGAACAACAACTTTATACTCTATATGATCTGTTTCCTATTCCAATTTTGGATAAAAGAACTGGCCTTCATCATATTCTTTCAATTAGCCATAAATACATTGCGCGAAATGATGATTCTCTAATGTATATTCCTGTAAAGCCTAATAATTGTAAAGAAATAAGTCCACATAAGAAGTTGTGTCCCAACTTGTAAGCTTACCCCATCGACAACAATGCAGTGTGTGGAGCGCAGTTATTGAAAAACCGTCAAAATATGCCCAAAACCTGTGAAAGTTCCGTAATCTACAGTCAAGGCTACAATGTGTTCAAACTCAAAGACAATGTTTGGCTAGTTATCGTAGCAGAACCACTTCAAATAACCAGGAACTGTCCTGAACATAACACGAAAATTGTAACAATAATGCAGAACTCAATTGTGAAGTTTACCTCCGAATGTCAAGCCTTCGTAGGAATAACAAAAATCCAAGCAGAAAGTCGAAAATCTACCGACTATGCCGACAATTCTCATCCAGTAATAATACCTTACGAATGTTGTGATCATTTAGTTGAAAGTATCAACATTCCTAAACTAGAACCACTAAAGCTAAATGAAATAAACATGGAAGAATTGGATATTGCAAACCACAAACTAGAGCAATATTCAAAAGAATTAGAAAATCTAATGAACGAACCATTCGTGACCAAAAATATATCTTGGTTCACTAACATTTCTATAGGATCCATTCTATGCATCATTACTATTTATATTATAATAAAAATTTTGAAAAATCCCAAAGGACAAAAAGAAGAAACTGAAGAAAAATCCTCCACCTTCTAAAGAATTACAAGTCTACTTCCAAGAAGAAGACCTAACATTGAAAATAATGAAGTAATTGAAATTCCTACCATTGGAATATCCAATCTACCTTAAAAGTTACTGCATAGCACCAACTTTTTATAAATGATGGGACCTGTTATATCAACCAATATTGCTGACTCTGCTAAACCCATGAAGTTGACTTCACAACAATATGATGACAATGCAGTACCAGGAATATCATATTTCAACATATCGTACTTCAACTGATAACATATCCAGAAACTCTTCTGATTACACTGTCCCGAGAATGCTGACTATAGAATCCGTGAATAGGACGCTTTTAGTGGCATTTTCCCATGAGAACATTATATTGCATATTGTACACTTTTTCACTATAAATAAGGAATACTTTATAATTTTAATCATTCTGAAATGTAAATCTAAAGTAAGACGAATCTATGTCAGTTTTCATAATCATCCTAAACTTACAGTTAATTTCACTTCAATAATTATAATTTAAGTCTTATTATTAAATCATTAATAATAAGTGGTGTCAGAAGTAAATAAATAAAATAATTATTTTCAAAAAGCCAATTAGATAAAACGAAATCTGAAATATATATATATATATATATATATATATATATATATATATATATATAAAGAAATCTAGTTCATTAATGAATGAGATATAAAATACATATTATTTATATATTTTATATCTCATTCATTAATGAACTAATAGATTTCTTTAATTATTATACATACTTACGTTAAACGTAATTTTGCTCTCAATACCTAGGTGGCGCGAATTGTGTGTGTCCCACTGGTAGATAATGTCTCAAAGTTTTTGACTACTTCCAGTTGCTTTTGTATAGTTGGATACAGCTTCCACTTATGTGGCGCTGATGAAAGCTAAAAAGCTTGAAATCGTGATCCGCTTCTAGTGGGTGGTTGTATCTGACTAAATAAAAGCATATAGGTGTAGAGCTTCATCCTATTTATATATATATATATATATATATATATATATATATATATATATATATATATATATAAAAACGCAGGGTTGCAGCCAAAATGTGGGTGAAATAAAAAGAAGACTCTACATTTACTTGAGAGCTTTCGGAATCGGTTTTATTCCTTCTTCAGTCAAAATCTATAAAGGTGTAATATAAAAACTAGGTAAAAGATATAAACTAAAGTATAAACTGACTTACAATGTATGAGATTGGTGTTGAAACCGATGTTCATCAAATAGCATATCCTTATTACGTAATCTTAATTAAATAAACATTTAACACGAAACACTTATGAACAATGGTTTGGGCTGATGAAATTATGTTATATGGTAAACAGACTTCATTTTCCATATTAGTATATATTATGGTTACAACACGTCATCAATATCTAATTAAGGTGGTTGCCTATTTTGAGTACTTATTTTATCTAATTGTAATATATTCGAATAAATAACATTAAGATTCTGAATATCCGATTTTTTATTAAGGAAATCATGTTCACATTGTATATGTGCCATTTCTAAAAATTGTCTTTTAAATAGGTTTTTTTCTACTTCAAGAACTTTAGTGTTGTCAAAGTCAGCTTGATCATCTTTTCTCACCTTAATGTCACTCTTATGTGAGTTAATTCTTGATTGTAAATCTCTAGATGTGATCCCTATATATTTCTTATTGCAACTGGTGTAATCTATTCTGTATACAACATTAGTTTTTAGTTTATTATCCGTTTTATCTGTCAGTTTGCTAAATAAGTGATTAACCTTTTTTACTGATTTATTGGCAATGAAAAGATTTTGTTCTTGTCGGAGTAAGTTGCCTATTCTTTGTGTTAATTGTTCAATATAAGGAAGAGAGCGAAAAATCCTATTAGTGTTTTCTGATCTATTTTTTGATGTCGGCGTAATATTGGTGATATTTGTTAACCTTATGTTTTGGGTATTAGTTTGCAATGGATAATTTCGCAATTTTATTCAAGTTTATAATTCTTAGGGATCTGTGGCATATTCTCATAATTCTATTTTTTAACATTAATATCAAGTTGATTTTCATTTTCATAGGATGATTTGAATAATAATTAATGTATTTCCAGAACTGCATGGCTTTGTATACCAATTTAAAATGATTTTATTTTGTTCAGAACGAATTAGTTTAGTATCAAGAAACGGAACACTTCTATCAACTTCTTTTTCGATGGTAAATTGAATATTAGAATTGTAGCTATTGATCTTTTCCAGTATTTCACAATCTGATCCAACAGGAACTGCACAAATTATATCATCAACATATTTTTTTATAAAGGGTAAATCAAATGTAAGAAGCGGTATACAATGATCAAGTAAATCATCCATGATATATTGAGCTATGGTTGGAGAGATCTTTGAGCCCATTGGAGTACCTAATACTTGCTTATAATATTAATATTAGGTAATATGGAAAATGAAGTCTGTTTTCCTTATAACAAAATTTCATCAGCCCTGTTTTGTTTATTATTTACAATATAGCCCATTATATAAACCATTGTTCATAAGTGTTTCGTGTTAAATGTTTATTTAATTAAGATTACATAATAAGGATATGCTATTTGATGAACATCGGTTTCAACACCAATCTCATACATTGTAAGTCAGTTGATACTTTAGTTTATATCTTTTACCTAGTTTTTGTATTACACCTTTATAGATTTTGACTGAAGTAGGAATAAAATCGATTCCGAAAGCTCTCAAGTAAATGTAAAGAGTCTTCTTTTTATTTCACCCACATTTTTGCAGGATTTTAAAGTTACATTATCATATCAGCCACGAATAGGGGAGGGTGGGACAGGTTCTTACAATTTCAACATTTTATTTTTTTTTACCCTACCCAATCATGACATTAAAAAAATAGATTAACCCACGGGACCAGTTATACTTCTACTTGAAACACAAATTTTGATTACCATTTTATTACATAAATAGAAAAGTTATTAATATTTCAAGACACTGATGTTAAATCTATCAATATGCCCCACTGTGGGGAAAGTTGTTACACCATGAGGGGTAAGTTGTTACAATGCATGTTGGACAGAAAATAAACATTATTTGAATCTAAACACATATTTAAAGTACGAACGAAATTATAATTATTTATTGAATAGCTCATAAAAACAAAAAACATTAACCATACCTACTTAAGAAAAGGAAAAAGTTATATACCTTTTATCTTACAATCATTCACATCAGATGTACAGTTCAAACAAATATAATAAATAAACTTTATCATTGCCACAGGACAAGTGTGCCCATCTCTTGCAAATGGTACACTGAATCCAATCTTCATTAATGGATTCGGAGTAAGCCATCAAACAGACCAGGCCCAGTTCATCACCTTCTTCAGAATCTAATGACGCCTGATGTCTTGTAACTTGAATTTTCTTACCTTTTTTCTATTTTCCAACATCTTGTTGTTCATGTTAGTGATATTCTTCAAGATTGTTTTACCCTTTTTCTTTCTTTCTTGATGTGCAGTAGCTTCTGCTTCAAGTTCAGCCTTTATTGGTGTATCAGTTAATATATCAGATTTGCGATTCCGGCAATTTATTTTTGATTTTCTCTGACCTGCTTTTGGAAGGGGTTTCAACTGTTGAGGTGTCACATCGAATTATTGTGCAGGAACTAAATCTTTGGAACAGCAAGGCTGAAGTGATAGTGTTAAATGGCGAATTTCTGATACTTCTTCACTCATTTTATCTTCACTTGATAGTTCATTCTTTTCATTTCCATCATTACCATATTTGCTTCTCTGTTTGTAACTTCTGATGGTAAAAATTCATCTTCTTTAAATATATCCCTATTGAATGGCCAAATGCCTGTACTTACAAATCCACTTTGATTATTTGCTGGTGTAGTTGCATGAGGCAGTGCTTCTTTCAAAACTGTTGGAAAATCGTACATAGTCTTTTGGATTCCTGGATGCGATTTGAGCCATTCATCAGCATAAGAACTATAGTATCTCTTGAGGGGACCGTAAACAGTCCTATCCAGGGGCTGCAGCCGGTGAGAATCAGTGGGAGAAAACTCAGAAGCACTATACCATTGTCCTTACAATGATTTAGGACTTTGATAGATAGGTGCGACTCATGGTTGTCAAGAAGAAGTAAAATGGGCTTGTCTTTAGAACAGCGAGTGAATGCAGCAAAATGTTTTATAAATTCCAAAGATATTTCGCATGTCATCCAGCCAGATGATGAAGCCGCCCCTACACAACCAGGAGGTGCATTTGAAATCATGAACTACTTGAAGTTTTTCCTTGGGAATATTAACATTGGTGGGACAGTATTCCCACTTGCATTTATAGCCAAGCACATGGTTACTAGTTGTCTCCGTTCACCTGAAGTTATTGCCCCAACTTGCTTTGTTCCTTTCTTGGCAATAATTTTTGATGGTTTTTGGACTGTGGTGAGCCCAGTTTCATCCACATTGTAAACATCATTGATGTTTAATTTGTATCTATCATAAACAGAAGCAAGGTTATCGAAAAACAAAGCCACATTATGGCGATTGAATGCTGTAGCTCTAGAGAGGCTAGTAGCTTCTGGTGTGCGAATCGACAAATTGGGATTCCATACAGCCAATCTTTCGATGCCATTTCACTCCTCTTCCATATATCCTTAACACTGATGTTATTGGCAATAGCTAAATCGAAGGCTAGCTTTCTCTTCGACAGTTAATCCAATAATACCGCTCTTTCTCACGTGCCAGTGTTCTATTTACTTCAAAATGGCCTCCACTGCGACTGTCATGCAGTTCACGAAGTACTCCAACTACCATCATTCGAGGTACAACGGTTTGATACACAAAGCTCCTACCATATGGACTTTCCACGAGTTCCACAGAGCCCAGTACCCCTTGACCGTATGATCAAATCTAGAGATTTCTTGCCACTCAAGTCGTCGCGTTTGGTCTAGCCAGCCTCTTCAAATCTTTGTCAGAGATTTGCTCCCTTCTAAAGTTATCTCTGGTGATTTCCTCGGTAATTTCCGTTTCTTTGTCTGTTTCTCTTTGTTCCTGCCTTTGACAGAATTTACAGGAACTGCCACAAGGTCTTAGTGACAAGCTGTCAGCGTTGGCGTGACTTCTTCCTTTTCGGTGTTTAATTTGAAAGTCGGAACTCTGCGGTTTCTCCAATCAACGCGCTATCTATCCTTCCGGATTTTTGACATTCAGCAGACACTGTAATGCAGAGTGGTCTTACTCCATCCACAGAGAAAACTGTGGTAATGTTCAATGGATAGCAGCTCTTTCCGGGTCACAAAGAAATTTCGCTCTGTTTTTCCCAAGGTTTTGCTGAAATATCCAATTACTGCATCTTCGCCATTCTGTATTTGGGAAAGAACAGCTCCTATTCCACTTTGTGAAGCGTCGGTGTCTAACACGAACAATCCTTCGTCCAAGAGATATGCAAGAACAGGAGCACTGGTCAAACGGTTATTCAGCTCCAGAAATGACTGTTGACATTTTGGTGACCAATCAAAGTGGGAGTTCTTTTCGGTTAACTGATGTAGTGGCTTCGCAATCTTCCCAAAATACTTAAAATATCGGTAATAGTAACTGCTGAGTCCCAAAAAGCTTCTAACTTCGTGTTTGTTCTTTGGTCTGGGCCAATCCCGCACTGCCTGGACTTTTCCTGTATCGGTCTCAATTCCTTTTGATGATAGCAGCTCCTGGCGAACAATTTCTTCATATTCGATTGATGTTCGTCGAAATCTTTGCCAATCACCATTACGTCATCCAAGTATAGCAGGCACTTCCCCCAAGTTAGTCTCGCAGAACTAATTCCATTAGCATTTCAAAACTGGCAGTGACATTGCATAATCGAAACGGCATGACATTGAATTGATACAGGCCGTTTACAGCTGTAAAGGCTGTTTTCTATTTATCTTCTTTGTTTAGCTCTACTTGCCAAATATCCACATTCCAAGTCCAGAGATGAGATTCACCTGGATCCGGCTAATGTGTTCAAGGTATCGTCAATTCGGGGTAATGGTTACCTGTCCTTCTTCGTAACATCATTTTACCTTCTGTAATCCACACAGAACCTCGTTGAACCATCCTTCTTCGTCACCAGCACAACTGGTGATGACTGCTGGATTCCATGTCGCCATCCTTCAGCATTTCTTGAACCATGGTGTTATCTTGCTGTTGTTTTACGAAAGGAAGTCTTTGTGGAGGTTGGCGAATAGGCACAGTACTTCCCGTGTTGATCCGATGTTCGACTAAACTCGTTCGCCCTGTAATTTTTCCCTGTACAAATACATCAGCTTCTTGCTTTACAAACGCAATGGCCTTTTTTTTTGTTCGCTATGATGATTCCAGGTTTTCTTGAAACTCTCCATTAGCTTTTGGGACAAATGTACATCTTTTGAAACAGGTTCCTCTTGCTCACATCTTGTTACACGGGAGACTGGCGAACAGGTACCTACTATAAATTTATCCTTTATGTCGGCCACGATTGCATTAATCTTTACTTGTGCCTTGCCAATTTCAAAAGTAGTGGTGGTCTCTCCAAAAACATTTATCAGATCTCCTTTTGCAGTTTCCAGTATTGGCTTGATGTTGTGCTGCAAGATAGATTCTTTGAAAACCATATCGGGGCGTACCCCTGATTTTGTTGCCCCCTGTCGATGGTCAGATCACGTTTCTTGCCGTTGATAATACCTTGAAGGCTCTCGTAGCTCCGAGCGCAAATGTAACTTGGGGGCTTGATAATTAGTGGTCGCCAGCGTTCGCCCCCCCTTACACTGGCGAGGTGGAGTTTTCCTGAAGTCGAGTATTCTCTCTATAAATATTTCGTTCTTCAGATCTGGGTCGTCGCTTGCAATTTCTACTTATATATCCCTCTCGGTTGAAATTGTAACACTCAATCAGTTTTCTATATCCGGACTCCTTGCCTCCTCAAGAGCAGAATTTCTGGAACATCGACAACAGTTTCTTAACGAGATCTCCATTGTCTTGCGGTTCGTCTGACACCCTGACTTCTCTTACTTTGCTGCGACGATTCATCGAAGCTTTTATGGCAGCTTCGTACCTAGGCAACTGTTTCAGCTAAGGTGCTATGCCTACTTAGTCTCAACGCTTGCTGCATATCTTTATCTCGAACTCTGTCGATGAAGTACTGGGCACTAATTCGCTCAATGAATTCGTCCGGGGCCTAAGGATAAGCCAGTCGCACCATGCTATCAATGCCAACTGCTGAACTCCTGCAGTGACTTCGTTGACAGTTGACTTCTGCTTTTCCGCAGGCTCTGATACACTTGGCTAAGATATTTGTTGCCGTATCTTAGTTCCCAGGTGCCCGCAACAGCTGAATAATCAGTTCGTTCAGTTCAGGAATGTTTTGAAGTGCCTTAACTTGCAAGGCCAATACCAACGCCGTTGCTCTCTGCTGATAATCCCATCCATTTACGTTGGCTGCAGCCTAAAATTGACGTTTGTACATGACCCAGGATGTTTCGCCATCAAACGTTGGTGGCTTAAGTTTTTTATTGGCTGTAGTGATCGCCGACGTATCCAATTTGCTGCTTTCTTCGTGGTTGGTATCCCGTATTTTCTTCTCCTCTTTCTCTAGTCTTCGGTACTTTTGCTCAATCTCTTCTCGAACTGTCCCAATTTCTTCTCGAACTGTCCTAATTTGTTTCTTCTCGTACTTCTTGTTTTACGGTATCGATTTCTTGATGGACATTTCGGAACAATTTTGCAATCGGCTCGAAATATCTCTGTCGTCGTACCTCTTCTTCTTTCTTTTCTTGTTGTCGTCATACCTCTTCCTCTTATTGTTCTCGCAGCCTTAGCTCCTCCTCTTCTCTCTTTTCTTATTGTCGTCGTGCCTCTGCCTCTTGTTTTTCTAGCAGCCTTCGCTCCTCCTCTTCTCGCTTTTCGTGTTGTAGTCGTACTTCTTCCTTTTGTTTTTCTTTCAGCCTTCACTACTCCTCTTCTCTCTTTTCTTGTTGTAATTGTCCTTGTTTTCTTAAGAAATCAGAGAATAGCTTAGTTGTTCCTCAATTTTTTCTGTCTGCTTTCGGGTGTTCACCATAGACAAAAGCCTCTTCACTCACTTATCCCTCTTGTTGCATATGCGGGTTTGCAGATCAGTTACGATTATTAAATAAACTTTATTTACACTCGGAAGTAGAATAATAAAAACTACAGGTTTACTTTACTATTCTTAAATATTCTTACTAGATTACTTTGACTTTTCTATTATTACACATTGCCTTTTTACACAGTCTCTCATACCGACAATTCTCCCAAATATATACCCGAAAAAGACTTTCAAGATCTTTCTAGACGCTTCTGGTCTTTGATCACACCAGCCGCCACTGGACTTTCCTCGAAATCCTTTGTCGGCATTCTAGTGAGCACATGCGTCGCACTCTTTGTCAGCAGCCGCTCTCGAGATCCCCTTGGCTCGCGCATAAGCATCAAAATGACGCTGCCACTTTGTGGCCCAGTGCCCCTTGCACGTTACAATATTTATAAACGTTTGAAGCAAAAGTTTTTTTGGACTTACTTATAGACGTATAACAAAATGCCGTTGATTTTTTTTCCAAATTCAAAGGTGTGAACGATCACAATAGAAATTTTACTGGCAATCATAGTTAAAGTTTGATTTATTAGTAAACAGTAAACTTAAAAAAACAGAATTACAATAATGGAATAGGAAAATTTAATATGTAGTAACTACTAAAGCAATTTCTCTTCTTAGTTGAATTGTTTTCACTGGGTGAGGTACCTACCATTTTCTTCTTTTCGTATCACAAAGGGTATAATTTTCATTTCATCCATTATGTTGTACACTTCCACATTTCATCTGCTACTTGCTGTACGCATTTTCTCCTTTTTGCTGGAGATATTTGAAATGGCACCCTGACCATATTTGCGAATTTAAAAGTTTTTTTTTACAGCAACCAAGTTTTAAACGTCAGTCCGAATAAGCTCAATAGGATTACATTCGTAGTGGTAAGGGTGTAAGCACTCTTTTAACCTAACATAAACCTAACTTGACTTAACCTCAACTTACCGAGAATCTGTTTGGACAATAAAAAATTAAACATAAACCTAACTTGACCAAACCTAACCTTACCGAAAATCTTTTTGGACAATAAAAAATTAAACATAAACCTAACTTGACCTAATACCTAAACCTAACATTACCAAAAATATTTTTGGTCATTAAAAAATTAATTTTTTTTCGATCTAACTGTAATATTTAAATTATTGTGTATTTTAAAATTGACCTAAACCTTTTTGATTTTTTTAAACTCAATAATAGAAATAATTTTACCAAAATATCTATGATTATTTTAATAAAGGATAAAATTGAGCTAACCTAACCTAACCTAACCTAACATAAACCTTAAAAAGGACTTTTAAGACGAAAATAATAATAATTTAACCGATCTACCTATGATATTTTATTAAAGAATTATTTAGAATTGACCTAAACCTAACCTAACATAAACGTTACTTAACCTAACCTTACCCAAAAGCTTGTTGGACAAAAAAAATTAACTTAAACCTAACTTTATGTCTCTTTTGCCCTGAATCATGGTTCTCGCTTCAAGTAGGAAATTTAAAGTAAATTTTAAGATGTGGCAACACTGTCAGAAAAATATTCTTACGTCGAGGTTACCCACCCAGCACTCCTGTTCGCTCCAGGTCCCATAACTTAGTTAATTTAAGTTAGTTAATTATGTCGGCAATTTAAAGAAATTTTCGAGATGTGGCAACACTGTGACCAGCTAAACGCTCGCCCTCTAATGGGAAAAGTGCCAACTGAGATCAGATAGGTAATTGTTTGTTTACATTCGTATCTGTTAACACTTGAATTTCACTCATCATGCCGAAGACAACTGTTTTTAATACAAATTGTGGTGTAATATAATTGTCACAGCAGAAAAATAAGTAAAAGACAATCCATTTTCATCATTTTCCCAATAAAGGATCAGGATTTGTCTATACTATGAACAATTTTGGAGTGTTTGAGAATGAGGATTGAAGGTTAGATTTGGAAACAGTTTTAATAATGTAATCAACTCATTTATATTATCTTCTCAAAGTATAGCTTTAATATTCAATATCTACTGTGTATTATGGCTCTAAAGTTATTAGTAAATTACTTACTCTGTTCAGAAAATTTGCGAAACATATCATATGGAGTCACTGTACTGCTTAGTTGAACACTTTTTTGTACTAGAACTGCTTTCTCAGATAAAAAATACTTATATTGTATATCTTTAGATGTTGATGTACTTTTTATGTATATTGATTCCTTCAGCTTTAAAATATCTCTTATCTCAGGATTTTCTGGTGAAAGCCGCTAGCTGATCGTTATTGTTTCAAATTATCAACTGCAACGATTTCCAGTTTAACTATGACAGAATCCATAGAACTTGTATATTTTTGATTTAAAACGAAGAATAGATTTTTTTTTAGATTTAGATTTAAGAGAGGGTTACATTGCACTGCGACCATAAGGTCTATTGTGCCCCCTACCTGAGTTGCACTCGCCTATACGCGGTCTACAACTCGCCTTCCAGTTCCAGATTTCTAATGAACTCCAGTATCTGGGTTGGCTTCAAGGAGGATACTTCCTCACTACTGCAGGTTGCTATTCCAAGGCACTGTTTGCGTTGGCCAGCAATGGCGAGGCATTCCGTCACCAGGTGATCCGGAGTTTCTTCCTCTTCCCCGCACGAAACGTATTCCGATTTAGACGATTTTTGTTTCATTTAAAAGAGGAGAGTTGAAAAATGGTCCCATATTTAGAAAACTCAAATCCGAAATCTCCTTCCTTCCAGAAACCGCCACCAAAAGGGGTGGAGGGGGCAATTTTTCTTGAAAATTGAAAATCCGAGACAGCAGAATTAAAGAAAATTCAATATTCGGAAACGTTTAAATTGGACATTTTTAAAAATAATCATAGGTTTCTGCGTTAGAGTCTGAAATATGTGTTTCAGCTATGTGGAAGGGGCAACTTTTTCCGAGAATCGAAAATTCGAGATTTGAAAATTAGAAAGGAAACCATATCCATAAACGTTTAAATTGAACATTTTTTCAAAAGAGTTACGGTTTCCGTGTTTCGCAATGGTAAAGTCTGAAATATGTGATATGCGTAGGTATTTCCGCTATGTGGAAGAGCAATTTTCTTTCGAAAATTGAAAATATGTGATGGCCAAATTAAAGAAAAGATTATATGTAGCAACATTTAAATTCAGTTACGGTTTTCGAGTTACAGCAGTGAAGTCTGAAATATGTACCTACCTACCTACCTACTTATATCTGCGCTGCGATGTTTTGAGATCTCTGAATAATAAATAACAATTACGGGAAAGTGGAGGAATATCGATCACTTAAGAAGAAATGATCATAAATCTTTTGTTAAGGTTTTGATGTGTTTCAAAATTTTTGTCAATGTACGCCAATTATTCGTCTATTGTAGTGATGAGCAAAGCAAGACCAAGACCAAGACCAACATGGTCTTGGTATTGGTCTTGGTCTTGCACCCTTGGTATTGGTCTTGGTCTTGCATCAAATCCTTAGTCTTGGTCTTGGGTCTTGGTCTTGCATATACGGTCTTGGTATTGGTCTTGGTCTTGCTGCAAGACTTGCAAGACTTCGCAAGACTCTTGCAAAAATTTTGATCTTTTTATAAGTGTGAAAAGTTGTTCTAAACCGTAATTGCTTAATTTAAATGAAGAACAATCCTGCATATGTATGGGAAGTATGTAATTCATAATCTTATAAGATTGCCTGTAATTATATTATCATTCGAAATGGATAAATATTGACCGTATAAAAAATTGTCATTGTCCAGAACAAACACGCCTGGTATTGTAATGGTACCAAACCATTGTAGAATAAGTAATGAGAATAAAACTAGGCTTGTAGAATTAAGTTAAGGCAAGTGAGATTCGTAATTAATTAATAACGTTTATAAATTAATAATCACCATTCACATATGAGAATCATATCTTACTTGCGCGACTTAGTCTGCTTGTGTTTTCTTGGTATCATCCGTCCCAACTGAGCACTCATTTTACTACATACTTCTACTTTATACTTCTATTTCATAACTCATTCTCTTGCTCATTCTACAATGGTTTTGTACCATTTTCTTTAATAAAATAGAAAGAATCTCTGAAAGCGATCAAAAGTATTTATAAAACTAGGTATCTATTTAAAAAGTCAGTCGTGTGAATATCTTAGTTGAGTTAGTTAATGAGCATGATCGAAAAAATAGTTTCAAAATAAGGGCAATCTGAAATTTCAAATACCTATCTCCAAAAGTGGCCACTGGATAAATGTCATCAAAAAGATATCAGATTTATAGATGATTTTTAACGTTTGCTTAAAACATTCTGCGCGATAGAAAAAATAATAAAAATAAAAAACCGTGTAGTTTACCTTCCCCTGGCTACGAACTATCGGGATTCTGTGAAAACAGCTCGGTAAGGGAAATCCTAGAAGGATTGAAAGTACGGTATAGGTATAGGGTGTTTCAAAATTTTTTGAAATCAGGAAAACCTAGAAGCATTAAATGAACTCGCTTTTCACCCAACAACTTTCAATTCAATTCAATATTTTTAGAATTTCTAAAATAAAGATCGATAATAAGGGAGTTCAAAGATTAAATTGATTAGGTTATTTATTAGCGTTTCTTAACTTATCATTGAGCAAAATAATATGTTTCCTACCAATTTGGTGTTTGGTTACGGAACTGCAAGAGTCTTGCAAGTCTCGCAAGTCTTGCGCAAGACCAAGACCAAGACCAGGTTAGTCTTGGTATTGGTCTTGCATCCCAGTATTGGTCTTGTTCTTGGGTCTTGGTCTTTCATAGACGGTCTTGGTCTCGGTCTTGGTCTTGCAATTTTGCAAGACCAAGACCAAGACTGCATGACCAAGACCAGTCTCGCAGCATCACTAGTCTATTGAATAACAATTTGAAATTTACTGCAAATTGAATTAATTGGTCGATAAAAAAAATCCCGACGGCCATTAGCCAGCGGAAAGGTAAATTTCTCAAAATTCATTGAATTGAAATTTGAAGAACCTTTTCATTGGTATACGTACATGTCATTACATATAAATCGCCTTATGTATCATAGCCTTGCGGTTAGAGGTTTTTGTTTTGGCTGTTGAATATAAAGCAGACAGGGTTCGCGTTCCACTTCAAGGCAGAATGTTTTTTTGCCTATTTCTTATCAATAAATATACTATATATTTTTTTAATCAGGGTCTATATCAAGATCTCCAGAAAATGTACAATTACATCAAATTTATATTGAGTGTTCATATTTTATCAATATTTATTATTTTTTTTTTATTAATTTTTATTTTTATCTCTGTGCATTTTATCGAAAATTGCTTCGAGCAAAAGTTGTAGGCACTGATAATATCTATAACCCAAAATTATTTTTGATGATATTTACACTACGGCTTTTTTTGATATTTTTTTAAATGTTTGAACGGTCGCCATTTTGAAACTACTTACCCGATATTGCCCAATAACGAACTCGGCCGTGATGTTTAAGAGATTGATTTTTGTAGCAAATTTGAACTTGATACCTTCAAAACTGCGAACTCTATCGTGCTAACAAATTTCGTAATATCCCATATATATATATATATATATATATATATATATATATATATATATATATATATATATATATATATATATATATATATATATATATATATATATAAACTATTGAACCAAATGTTTTTTTGGACTAACTTACATATAACAACATGCCGCAATCGGGTAAAATCGATCAGTAGGTTAATATCGACCATCAGGTTGGGTAATATCAATCGTGCATGGGTAATATCGATTTGTACTTACTTCATCATAGGTAGGTATATTGAGTTTACATTGATCAATTTGAGCAAATATATTGAGAAGCACACTCTGCAACCATACATTCTGCATGCAACCACACTCCACATCGTTGTTCCCTGATTTTTGTCCTACTTCACTTTCAATGCTTTTCTTCACAACTTTCTTCTTAGCTCCAATATTTCTTTTTATCTTTTGCACTTCTTTTTCCCTTTTCTTTTTTTCTTCAGTTCTTTATTTTCTAGATCGTGTTTTAAAAGTGTTGATGTCATGATAGACGAATGCTGAGTTTGCCTGCGTTTCATTTTTGGAAAACCACAAGATGCTAGTGGGCATAACTGGTTAAGGATATATTTGAGGACTTTTTCTTTTATGGTTCTAATAGTTTATCGTCCCGGTCGTTCAACTCTAAATTTGAGACTTCTACTAGCTCGGATTCTGATGAAGAGCATTCTGATGTAAATGGTCCACTTTTCATCGCTTCATCAGACCATAAGGACCGTGCAGTCTTGCGCTGGTAATTTCGTGGCATTTAATTATTAAGATAACATTAGGTAAGGGAAATATCGATCAGGTCGGGGTAATATCGATCGCATTGCTCAACTTAAATATGTGTGGTAGCTAATTAATTTTTAGAAACTTGAGTTGTACGTGTGCAACGCAAGAAATCGTTAAAACAATCGAAATAAAGGCTGCTTACCTTAATATAGGAGTACGAAAAATTATAAGGATTTCAAAAAAAAACACAATTTATCTCCGTGTCTGGCTATCGCACTCATATGTATTGCAGGAAATTTAATCTATGGCACCCATTATTTGACATTTGAACTTGATCGATATTACCCTGCCGTCGATATTCCCTCACGTTCCCCTACAAGCTAAGCCTGCATCTTTTTGGTATTAGTGAAAGTTCAAGAATTTTCATGACTTATGTTGCACTCAAAAAAGTGAAATAAATATTTTTTACTAAAAATTGGACCAACTTTCTTAGTTGTTGCACTGAAAATTACAAAATTCTACAATTCTATTGGTGTTGGTTCTTTTGGAGTTGGTGCCTACAACAATAAACTATACCTACAACGGAACAACTTCCATTCCAATTTTTAGTAAAAAATATTTATACTTTATAATTATTAGATTAATTTGGTGGATAGGTAGGTACTCTGTTGGAACTACGTTCTGTTTGTGTCCCAAATATATAAATGTTCAATTTTTTGTAAAAAATATTTATTTCACATTTTTGAGTGTAACATTAGTCATGAAAATCTTTGAACGTTCACTAATACCGATATCAGCCTAGCTTGTACCTACTTGTTATTTATTATTCAGAGATCTCAACACATCGCGACGCGAATATACATATATTTCAAACTTTACTGCTGGAGAAGTCAATTTACCTAAATGTTGCTACATAGGTATAATTTTTTCTTTAATTTGGTCGTCTCATATTTTCAATTTTCGGAAATACCCATACCTACCTATCACATATCTATTTCAGACTTTACCATAGCGAAACTCGAAAACCGTAACTCTTTTGAAAAAAAAATCAATTTAAACGTTTCCGGGTATGGTCCCATCTGTACCTTCTCAGATTTTCGATTTTCGAGAAAAATTGCCCCGTTCACCCCATTTGGCGGCAGTTTTTAGGGGAAAGGAGATTTGAGTTTTTCTCAATATGGGACCATTTCTCAACTCTCCTCTTTCAAATTAAACAGAAATCGTCAAAATAGGAGTAGGTACCTACGATTACTATGCAAAACGCGCGAACAGCAAAAAAAAAGTAAATATACAACCGAATTGTACCTTCTCGTTTTATTGAAGGCTCTCAAAAAATAAATAAGTTTGCTTTACTTCAGAATGTATAAATTCATTGTACCTACCTGTCTCTGAACGCAAAGTAGGTAAGAGTTACCGAGGAGTAGATAGCAAGCGGTAAACCCAACATTCTGTCCTAGAAACATATGCGACAAGCAATCTGGTGGTAGGTAAAATAAAATATTTATTCACTCAAATAAAAACATAATCACTACCTCTAATTAAATATATTTTGTACGTATTGTATTAATAATAAATTATTCATTAAATGCTGAGGGCGAATATTTATAGGCACCTATCTACCTAATAAAATAATAGCAAAATCAGGAATTCTCCAGCGGAAGATCTGTATTATTTCCCGTGATATTCAAGTATTTTTTAACACCGAATATTGATGTTTTCTCAAGAAAAGACAATTATTACTCAAATTAAAATAAATGATTAAAAATAAACTGTTAGAAAAATAGTCGGATTGGACTTGATATTTTCTTATTGATTGGTATTCTAGTTGCTGATAATACCTATATGGACAATTATTAGAAATTATTCCGTAACCTGAACGCGCACAAAGAAGATATAGTATTTTATTGGTGGGGATAGCATGAGGAACGGGGGTGTGTGTAACAAAACGATATGCTCTTCCTTTGTTATGCGCACTAAACAATTGCCTGGCGGAAAGCGTGCAGCTCTTTCTTGATTGGTCACGCGTTTCGCACAATCATAAAGTGCGTACCGCTCTCCTTTCTTTCCGCTCCTGCTGTTCCGGGAGCCAAATTATTACCTAGCGTCTTGTACATTGTAGCCTCTATATGCTGCTATTGCACTATTTTTTCCTATTGTTTGTCACCTATCGGAAGTAAGGCTCAGTTTCAGAACTGCTTATTTAAAATTTAAGTTATAAAGGAATAATAAGTTTGGAAAAGTTAATAGGTACTCTGCGTTCATAAAGTATGGAAACGCTTCAAGATCTTCTAAAATATTAAAATGTCGAGAAAAAGC